>CAWUFW010002079.1:1945000-2414181 GCA_963921515.1 Calotriton arnoldi
GGCTCCCGCCTCACACGTTGGCGGTATTACGAGCTTGGAAAGCAGCCAATAGATGCCTGGGATGGGATGGGAAACTTAAGGCAGAAACCCCACTATGGGATAGTGATGACCTAGGCGAGGTCAAGAAATTGAGAACATACACGAAATGGCACATGATAGGCATCGAGAGGTTAGGTGATGTATGGAAGTCAGGCACCCTAGTTACTTTCGAGACGCTACAGACTGAATTTGATCTGGCACAGACAGACATATTTCGTTGCCGGCAGTTGCAACACGGAATGAAAAGTCATCTTCCGGAGGGAAAAGTTGTCCCAGACTACTCCCCCTTGGAGGACAGACGGCTGTTGGACCCAATGCCCTCTAAGGCAGTCTCCCTGACATATAAAAAGATTATGAATAATATGCCAGACAGCCTTGCCCCACTTAGGATGGCAGACCTGGGGCCCGTAGATGATGAAGAGTGGAACGAAGCGCTGCAGAGCCCAAGAGAGATAGCGGTGAGGGCTCGGCATCTTCTAGTGCAGCTAAGGATACTGCACAGATCCTACCTGTCTAGGACAAGAGTGTTTAAAATGGGTTGGATAGACTCAGCCAATTGCCCCAGGGGATGTGGTGAGCTGGGCACATTTTACCACACACTTTGGACCTGCCCTGACATACAAACTTACTGGTCCAAAATAAGTAAAATAATGAGGGAGGTGAGAAACGTGCCAGTACCGTTGGAAGCCAAGTGGTTTTTGCTGGGAGTGTCAGTAGAAAAAAAGTGGCCTAACCATGTTAACACCTGGCTTAGGGTGGTGGCAAAGCACAACCTAGCAAGGCTATGGGGGGGGGCAAACAGGCCTCCAGCAATAAAGGACTGGAAGGAAGATCTAGATTGGAGCCAGCAGGCGGAACAGACAAAATACCGCTCCCGCGGTTGCCCGCGTAAAGTCGAAAAAATATGGGGACCATGGATGCAATATCAGGGTGTACCCAACCAAACTGGGGGGGGGGCTGGACATCTTGTTGATGCTTAGTGAGGGGGGGGGAAGGGGGCTCGAGATTAGCTAGGCAGTAACGAGAGTACCACAGAGTCTAAGAACAAGCCAGAGTCGATATTTGGAATGAGATATGGCCCCCTGCGAGTGGCCTGTTCATGGTAATGTGATTCGTTGTAACTGCTATGTGTCATGAATCAACTGCTAAATAAAAAGTTTTTTTTTTTTAAATGATCTGATACGTTGGTGGCACTGGCCGCCCTAACCAACCAGTCTAGGAAAGCTGTTTGGTAGTACTTCTTTAAATGCGGAAGGGCTAATCCCCCTTCTTCGCACTTCAGCTGCAAAGTTGTCAGCTTGGTGTGGGCCTTTTTCCCCTGCCACAAAAAATGACAAAACAAGGAATCCATTTTGATAAGAAAAAAAGGCTGGGGAACTTTAATCATAACATTCGTAAAGATGAAAACAAAAAGTGGAAGAATGGAAATGTTGATTAAAGCTATCCGACCTATTATTGTAAGAGGTATAGACTGCCACTGCTGGATTAAGTTGTGTGCCTTAATAAGGGTGGTAACATAGTTATTTCAATATAAATCTGCAAAATTTTGACAAATATAGATACGAATGTATCTAATTGAGCGAGTACTTGAATACCTAGGATGCACAACAACAGGCAACTCTGAAGCCGGGCTATTAAAAAGAAGAGCTTATGATTTTGTGTGGTTTACCTTATAACCCTCTATGTCAGTGAATGCCTGAATCTTAGCCAGGGCGTTGGTAATATATTGCTCCTCTATGGACAAGTAGAGGATCATATCGTCTGCGAACAATTTTAGCTTTGGGGCACCCACATCCGAGATCTAATCTGTGGGTCCTGCCTCAAAGCTGCCGCTAATGGTTCTATGAGCAAAGCAAACAGAACAGGCGACATAGGACAGCCTTGCCTTGTGCTTCTTTGAATTGTGACATGCTGTACTTCCTGGGAGTAAATTATAATTTTTGCTTGGGCCTTCTGATATAATTTTACTATTAAATTAACAAAATTACAAGTAAAACTAAATTTCAATGAAATAGAAAACAATGTTTGCCATTGCACTAAATCAAAAGCTTTTTCAGCGTCTAACATGATACTAGCGGCCTCTCTGGAATTATTAGAGTAGTAATCAATCGCTTGCAATAGAGCATTGGTGTTGGATGAAATTAGTCTGCCTGGCAGAAATCCACTTTGTTCCAGATGAAAGATACTTGACGGTAGCGGAGCTACACTGAGTATGATTATTTTAGTAAATCGCTTGTAATCACTATTCAACAAACTTATAGGGCGATAAGACCCAAGTTTTTCTGCAAGTTTATCTTTCTTCAGGAAGCTTATGATTACTGCGTTTGAAAAAGAGCTACAAAGCTCACATCCTGCAAGAATCTCGTTAAATAAGACCTTAAGGATTTGTGCTTCAAATAGCTTATAGATTTCTGCCGGTAGCCCATCGCTGCCGCAGCTTTTGCTTTGGGGGAGGTTCTAATTGCGTTCTGTACTTCAATGGATGTAATGGGAGACATGATACTGACTTGCGCCTCGCTGGAGAGATTCGGCAATCAGATAGAGTTCAGAAATTCCTCAATACAAGCAGAGGAAGAATCTTCTATAATGATCGACAAACACATTGCTAACATGAGCAGACTCAACAACCACATGTCCTTCCGCTTCATCATTGATAGCTTTAATGATCTCCTTATTTCTTTTTTTCCTAGTGGATCATGCCAAGAAGCACCCTATATGCTCCCTTTCTTCATAAAGGTTTTGCAAGCTGGTCTGCTTATCTATAGGTATGAAAAAATCCTTCTAATTTTGATGAGCCTGTTGGAGTCTGATCTCTGTTCCAGATACCTGGTCAGTGAAGTGCTCATACGTAGCCTGATCTAGTTCGAGCTGCAAGGTCTTTGCCTGGTTTCTTCTTAGCTTATTAATTTGGGCTCTATACAAAATTGCTTCGCCTCGAAGAAATGCTTTGAACTCCCCCATACCGTGAAAGACGAGGCGGTACCTACATTTCTATCAAAAAAATTGTCTAAGGTGGGGCGCATTACCCAAACCCCAAGACTCGTCGGTCATTAATGAATGATCAAGGCTCCATTGTGGTTGTTAGGATGATTCTTTCAACAGTACCTGAACTAAGTGGTCTGAAAAGGGATTTGACAAAATGCCTGACTCTATTGAATTCCATATGTGGGAAATTAGAAAAAAGTAGGTTCTAGACGCCGAGTTATATCATTTTGAAAGCATGTATAAATTCTATCTTGCCGGTGATCGACTCGCCAAGGATCCAACATGGCATGATCACTGCACAATTTTCTAACCCAGTATAGTGATTGAGACTTATTTTGCTGCTTATTAGAATGTGAAAAATCAAGTTTGATGTCTTAATTTAGATTGAAGGCGTCCCCAATTGTAACTAGCCCATCTATCAGGTGAAGTAAATCATACATTTTACGAAGAGAGGAAACATTGTCTTTGATAGGCCCGTAGTAACTGATAATATGTATGGTTTGGGAATGCACCCTAACTGGACCATAATACACCTAGCCCGTGGGAATCTAGAAATCTGTTGAACTTCACATGCAAAGTTGTGTGACATAAAAACTGCCACCCCCTTACTGCAGTGTTAGCAGATGCTTAGAAGGTGTGCAAGATAAATCCCGGAATACTAGGTTGTTTGGACAGGGCTTTTAAATGAGTCTCCTGAATGAGAATAATCTGGGCCTTAAAGGACATTGCCATGACAAAATAGACTAAACTTTGTCTAGTTGCTTATACCATTTGCATTCCAAGACACCACCCTCAAATAATACGAAGCCTGCGCCTTGTTGTTCACCAAAGGCTTACTCTTTCCTATTCTTTCCCCCATAACTTGAGGCTCACCACCCCAACAAGCCAGGATCTAAAATGCAAAAAAAATAATAGCCTTCCAAATTTCTCTACCTGTTTTTTCCTACCCTGAAGTGCCCTTACCCTCACCCCTCCTCTGCCCCCTCTCACTACTCTGGGAGCCTTATCCGCCATTGGCTCCCTGAGGAGATGGCACCCTCACCCCAATGTGCTCACCTTGCCCCCGTAAACCCCATTCCCCGGACGGTTACAGGAGCTTCTGCTATGCTCCAAGACTGATGGATTGTTTGCTTCCGTAATATCAGAAGCAAGATGGCACGTCTACACTGACGGTGCAACCTAGCCATTCAGCTCGTCTCCTCAGCCAATAGCTGAGTGAATTACTCCGGGGGGCGACTAACTTCCTCCAGCTGCATACCTCCCAGTACGGGCAAAAACTGTTAGAGCCGTGGGGTAGCCGAGTGCCCACGTGGCGAAATTAGCGGCACGGTCGCAGTGCGGGGTCTGTGATGGCCTAACCACAAGGGTGACCTAGAAGCGCACTGCCTCTGCAAGGAGAGAGTGGTGAGGTAGTGGTGTCTGGATCATCTGCATAATCAAGCCGGGATGAGTAGAGGGACCTATAGGAGACTGACCGTGGGGCATGATGCCTCAAGTGGAGCCTCAATCAGCCTGGTGTGCGAGTATGGCAGTTGACTCGAGACTTCAGGTACCGGTAAGAGGGGATGCAGTGGAGTGGGAGTCTCTCCCCACCACAATTGACTGGGTGTGTTGAAGGGGCTGGGGGAACTCACGGAGGCCTGCTGCAGGTGATTTAAGCTACAATTTGCAGAATTGACAAGCCGATTTATGCTGCCTGAGGTAGCCCTGTAATATGATTTGTGGCCTGAAAGGTCATTAGTGCCACGCATATATTACAAGCCAAACAAGCCAGTAAGCTGCCAATGGCTTAAGTAAATGCGATCGAACCCTAAACTGAATTTGGATAGTTGTGCTTCTTCTTGGCAGCTAATACACATACTGAGCAATGGTGGCAATTCTGGGCAGTCAGAAATAGATTGAAACAGGCGGAGTGGCGTTTGAGAGCACCTGCAAGGACTGACTCAGTACCTCAGACCTCAAGATTGTTCGGTTACTACGGTTGCATGGTTGCAAGACACTAAGATGCTCGAACAACGACGCAAAAATCCATTTCCTGTAAGGAGTGTCCTGTTTGATCTCATTAGGAGTCCTCACAGGTTTGGGGATACCTTGGTGAGGTTGCTGAGGCGGCCTGTGTAGCAACATATGCAGCTTGTGGCCTCCCTGAGAGACCCCAGTCACTCTTTGAAAACTTGAACTAAAACTCAAAGGACACTCCAGGCTTTCTTAACTGGGCACTAACATGCTAGCCGGTCTGCCAACTTAACCATATCCCGCTCCTGGCACGTACATGCAGCGGGTATACTATCGACATCCTGGCATCAAAGAAGCGACTCATAAGGGAGGTCGCAAAAGTACTTCCACCAGGAAAAGCAGCAGGAGGCACCAAAACTTAGCTCATGTTTGTCTTCCACCTTAATGCCTGAGTGAATAAGCTTGGAGGATGAAGGCTGTTCCAGCCCTGTTCAACTGAGGGGGGAACAAAATGCCAACCCTAATGGGATATAACCCTCGAACTATTCACCTCCCTCGGATGGGGGCAGAGTGAAGTGAGCCAGTGCATTTCTTCAATGCTGGAATCTCTTCCAGATACGACTATCACTGGTGGTGCGGCACAATTAAAGGAGATATGTGAGGTGGAGCTACCAAAGACAGTTCTAGATGACCCATCTACTCCATTATTATACCTAATTCAAGTTTAGAGCAACAGCCTTCTTTTGATTGTGGTCCTGCTTCTCAAGCCACACCCCCCAGCTACCACCTTCAAGCATACCCTCTGTTCGCTATACCAGGCTCCTGAGGGAAATCAGGGGAGGTAGCAAATTCTGGAAAAGCCCGAGCTAATTCCCCAGCCATAAATGGATCTCTTGCATCAGGCCTAGTAAGTAAGTAAATACATTTATTGTTTAGTGATGGAGCCGGGTAAACGAAAAAATGTTTTAACCTCCTAATAGTTATGTTGAATAATTAACACACAGGTTTGTCTCAGTAAATAACCAACCATGTATGTGTCATGATAAGGGTTATGGGTAACACGCCATATCCGTGCAAACTAATTTACTTACAATTGTTAACGTGGATAACATAAACCTAATGATTTGCGTACTAATTAGAATAATAATTGCATGATTTGTGCTTGGAAATAAACTGTGTGGTGGCAAAGTAAAGCGGTTGGTAAGTAAGAAATAGCTTTATATGTCGCTTTTGCTAGGTAACACTTAATTGGGGTACGTAGAATGATGGGAGGGAAACGAAAAGGCTTATATTCTTTATTCTTAACTGTGTTCTGTTTATCCTTATAAATAGTTCGCTTAGGCCTGTTGTGCCGCGATGTAAAAATGGCTGCTGAGGCAAACAAGCTAGAGTACGCAGGCGCAAGATGGTTTCCGAGAGTGAGAAAAGCTGTGAACAAAGGGATCATGTGACCGTCCCAAAGCCTAGGATGGAAGCGTGGTCAAGGCTACGATGACCTTATTATACAAACGTGTGCCAAAGAAGGACATAGCGAAAAGCGTGAGAAGTTGCAGTGAATACGTGAATAAACAATGAACTGTTCAATTTAAAGTATCAGAAAAAGGATACAGATAGAGACCAGTGTGCGGATGGGTAATGTCATGAACCCGTGAGAAACGACAGAAGTATGAACTTTCCACAAAGAACTGGTTGGAGCAAGGAGATGTATACTGACCCAAATGGACCAATTAGAGAGAATCTCGCCCCCAAAGATGTAACATTTTCACTTAGTAAGCTAGTATTAGGGTATAAGAAGACCTACTCTTAGGGAGGGGGGGAGCTGCTGCTGCTGTTTTATATTTTTGTTGAGCACGGAACGCTGCTGCTGGGGAAACTTTTGCTTTTTAATAGACTTTCCATTTTTAATATTATTAGACCTTTTTATTCTTAAATACTAAAGGGGAAAAGAACTGGATTGTGGCGGGAAACACCATATAGGTGATCGGTCGAGAAGGCCTGTTTTACAGGACAGATAGACAGTTTTTCGGGAGTTCTATGCTGTGATCTGAATTCATTGCTGTGACGAACTGTGTTTTTCCATCTAATAGGTATGCATTGCAATTTAAATTTATTCTTATAATGATGATAAATGTATTAATCTGAATAATAAATTTGAAACTTATTCATGCTTCTAAAAATTAGATAAACTTTATTATCTTTAAAACAATGAGTCTGTGGTTCTTTAGCTCAATGATAAATGTAAATGTTTAAAAGGTTTATAGTGATTGAGCTGGTCTTAATCACCATCAACTGATTCCTACTAGTTGGTCCATCGACCAATGAGCGGAATACCTTAAAGTTGAGAAGTATTATGTCGTTTTAAAAGGTATCCCGTCTCCTTCCAGCAAATCATTTACTGTTTTCTCCTAAGTAAAACGGATGAAATCCAGGGAATATATGAGAGAGTGAATGTTTATGCGGTGTTATGGGCCCCACCGTCATATGGATATAGTTGTGGAAAAGGGATATTTGCACCTGGACGTCCAAAGCATATAGGAGAAGAAATGTTATTGATAGCGCTGGATCAGATTTCTTGGTAGCAGAGTTATGGTTACTATAGATTAGTTTGGTGATTATTGATTATTGGTTATTTTTATGTATAACACTTCATGTTGTATGGTATTACGTTATATGTAAGTAAAAGGTTTTGAAGCTTCCGGGAAGTAGGAAGTGGACACGTGTGGCAAGAGAAGTCACATGGAATAGTGCATTGTCTGAGTTCAGATTGGTGATAACACAGGTTGTGTTATGATAGGGACATTTTCCGTATAAAAGGTGTGTGAGTGAAATAGCAACCGGTTTTCTTGTGAAACTCTGGCCTTAATTCTCAGGAGCAGTGTAGTCTCCACATGTGTTTTATCCCCAGAGAAACGGGTTTACCCCTTGCTTGAAAGAAGGGTAAGGTAGAGGGAAGTGCTACACTTATCGAACGAAACTGTATTCTTGCGAAATAGAATAAAACTGTCACTTTTGTTAGCGAAATCAGACAATGGAAATGTGTTTTTAATGTCGTAACTAACCAAGAACAGTTGAAAAATAAATTGCCGATAAATTTTGTAAAGGAGGGGTCAGGAGCAGAACTAAAGTTGACAAAGGCCGCGCTGGGATTGGACAGTGCACTAGTTATACAGAAGACGCTCTGATTGGTGCGTTGGTGTGAGACGCGCTAGGATTGGTTGAATAAGCTGTGACGTAGAAGCTTCGGATTGGAGCGTTGGTGTGAGTCGCGCTGTGATAGGTCCGAATAACGCATAGAGAATAGTGTTGAGTTGCGGACTTTGAGAAAGGAAAGAGATTGTGAATTATGGCTTATTATGAGTATGGTAGAGAGAAAACGTCGTGGATGGCGAAAATTAAGAACTTTTTAAAAAAAAGACAAAAAGGTAGTGACTAGAGAGGGACAAGTAATTCCTCCGCCGAAATCACCAGCTTCGCATATGATGCTGAAATACGGATATCATACCTGCATATGGTTAGAAAATTGGACTAAATATACTCAAAATGATGGAGTATTAGCATTTCCTGAGAATGGTTCATTTAGTGTAGCGGTACTTCGGAATTTGAGGGAGAAGATGACTATGCTTGAGCCTAAACCTAGACCAACACAGTTTGAAGCTTTAAGTGAATGGGAAGATGAGATGTATGAACGAGAAAGATTCAGAGGATTAAAAAATCATGAGTTTGTACCCGGAAGGTTATGGGGAGTGAATCATGAGGACAGAATAAAGCGTTGGAGATATGCTAATATGACAGGAGGTTTATTTCCAGCTTTTACAGTTGAGGAAGAAGCAAGGAGAAAATGTACAGAGAAAAAGAAGCATTTAGTTACTGAAAGGTACGGGTATGGTGGTAGTGAGATGGAAGATGAATTGCTGGAAGATATTTTAAACAGAAACCCACCTCCATACCAACAGAATTCTGCGGTGGTGACACCTAATGCACCGCCAATGGAAACTGGGAGGAATAAAAATCCCGAACGGAGAGATGAGATAAATAGGTCACAAGATCAATTGAAAACCCCACAAAGCGAGAAGGTTGAAAGTGACAATACAAGTGAATTAGCAAAAACCACAAGAGAATTGACTGAAAAGATAAGAGAATTGACAATGAATATGGAAGCTGTAACTGTACCCGTAACAATAGGTCCAGTAATACCAGTTTTTGAGAATCAGAAGATAGAAGAGCATTCTTTAGTCATTCCTATGAATTCAAACTTGCAAAGAAGGAAAGAAGGGATGGAATTAGACAATGAAGGTGCAAGAAATCTGGTCAGTTCATATAGACCAAGCCCACCTACTAATTTGACGGTAAATGAGAATGAGTTTAGGAGGATTCCTATGGGAACTGAGTCTGCGTCAGACACCACAAAGAAGTAAAAATTGGATAGAATTAAATAGTACACCTATAGGTCCGACTCCGGATTAATTGAATGAATGGATGAAAACCCTGAAAACGAAAGAGACAGAATCAAAACCATTAGATGTAATTAGGTTAAAAATAGATATGGAAGAATTGATCTTAGGGACAATTGGTACAGAAAAATTGAAAACTTATCAGGATGATGAGATAATGTTCTTATGTAAGAGCATTACATAGAGAGCTAGAAATTTACATGACAAATTAGAAGAAACAGCAAATGAACTAGTAGTAGAATTTGTAAAGGTGAGAAGTTTGCAGAAACCATATAGAGTAGATTTTTGCGAGAAAGATATAGAAAATTTAAATACATCAGGACGGTTAACCCAAATAAAAGAATTAATTGTTTTGCTGAGAAAATGGGGTGATGTGGATAGATGGAGAAGCAGGTGGACTAAAAGGAATGAGAAAACGACCGATAAAGCGTCTTTGGCTTTTGCGGTGACAGACAAGGAATCAATTGTAAGGGAGTACCCGATGAGAGAAACTCCAGGAGGTAGTTATGTGCATGTCCCATGGTCTAGACAAGATATACTGTCATTCACAAATGACTTCCCAAAATTGAGAGAAAAACCAGTAGAATGGTACAGACAAGTGGAGAGGTTTGTTAAGGTTTCGAAGGTGTTATGGATAGATTTGGATGGATTATTTGACATAGTAGTACCAGCTGATTTGTGGACAGAATGTAAGATTACTATTGATTGGCCAACTGTAGAATATCCAAGAGACGCTAAAACAGGAGCGCCAGGACCAGAAGTGATGAGGAAATATGACCAAGTTATTACCTTTTTGAAAAATAAAATCCCACCCAAAGAAACGGATTGGGTAAAAATCGACAGAACCACACAGGAGAGTAAAGAATCTGTACACGCATACTATGAAAGACTACTGTTAGTTTTTAAACAGTATAGTGGCTATGAGACATTAAATGAAAAGGACATGAGCCATTTCGTATATAGGTTTGTTTATGGGTTAAAACCAGAGATAAGTGAAATGATTAAGCAACATATGATTTGTTGGCAGAATAGCACGGTAGATGAGGTTTTGAGATATGCTAAATACTGCAGTGATGACATTGAGAGTAGACAGCGTAAATTGAAAGAGAAAGCAATGTGGGCACAGGTGAAAGTTGCAGAAAAACAAGAAGCTCAATTGAATAATCAAGTTAATGAGGCAGGACAGACGAAATCCAGACCAAATATAGGTAAAGGAAAAGGTCAAATGAGTATAGAGGAGGCAAAGAAAAAGTGGCCATGCCACAACTGCGGAAAATTAGGACATTGGAGAAACGAGTGTAAATTCCCTCCAAAAACTAATGCGGAAAATCAATCATTGAATCCACAGGTGCAGAGTGAGGTGAGTTACCAACAGCTGCAGCAACCACAGGTAGTTACTCAGCAAAGTCAGGTGCCTCAACCACCACTTCCCAAGAGTGTAAATCCACAGAGATACAGTGCAGAAACAGGATTCTACGGAGGAGAGCAGGTAACACAATTGCCGCGCGCAGCTGCCATATCTCAATACTGGTTACGACAGGATGGGAATGAGTCGGATGAAAGTTTATGATGGTGCCTAGGAGAGGAGGAAGAGTGCGTGCTTGGCGCAACTCTAGAGGTAGATCAAGCAGGTCCATTTGTGGATGGAGAAGTGAATGGTGCAAACGTAACATTCCTTGTGGACACTGGAGCTACCCGTTCTACTGTTAGATCAGTGGAAATTCCAAACCTTCCTCTCTCAGGTGAACATATCCAAGTCGTGGGTGTTTCGAATCAGCAAATTAGGGCGCCTCTTACCAAATTAGTGGAGGTAAAGATTGGACCATTCAGTGATATGCACCGATTTGTGGTGTGTGATTGCTGTCCTGTGAACCTATTAGGACGCGATCTACTTTGCAAGATGAACTGCACCATCTATTGTACTCCAGATGGGATTGCATTTCAAACCCCAGATGAAGATGTACTCTATAAAATGACATTGGTAAATTTAGAGTCAGAAGTGAGTGATTTATTCCCTGTGTTTGACGTGGAGAAAATCCCAATTGAACTGAAAGAAACAGTGAAACAGGAAGTGTGGGATTTTACGGGTGAAGATATAGGGTTAATGAAAGGAGTAGACCCTGTTAAAATCTCTGTTAAAGAAGGAACAAGTTACCCAAATACGCCACAGTATAAATTGACACCAGAAATAATTGAAGGAATAACACCTGTAATAAATAAAATGATTGAACAAGGAATTCTGAGAGAAATAATGAGCAGCCCATGTAATTCACCTATAATGGGACTGAAAAAGCAGAATGAAACATATAGAATTGTACAGGATTTGAGAAAGGTAAACAAAATTGTTGTCCCTTGCTGCCCAATAGTACCAAACCCTGCTGTAATTCTATACCAGATTCCACGCGAAGCAGAATGGTACACAGTTATTGATTTGTGCCATGCATTTTTCTCTATCCCATTACATCCAGATAGCCAGCCATTATTTGCGTTCAGGTTCGGAGAGCGTATTTTGGCATGGTGCCATATTCCTCAGGGGTATACGGAAAGCCCCTCGATCTTTAATCAGATTCTAAAGAAATCATTGGAAGATTTAAAAATGCCAGAAAAATCTGTGATGGTTCAGTATATTGATGACCTATTGGTGGCATTAAAAACAAAGGAAGCATGTGTTACTGACACAATTGCTTTGCTGAATCATTTAGCAAAAGGAGGACATAAGGTGTCCCCATCAAAATTACAGTTTTGTCAACAAGAGGTCCAATATTTGGGACATAAGATTGAAAAGGGAGTGCGAAAGGTAACGACTGAAAGGATAAAAATAATTCAAGGAATGAGAGCTCCAATGACACAGAGAGAAGTAAGAATGTTCCTAGGAATAGTTGGATATTGTCGACAATGGATAAGTGGATTTTCATTGATTGCAAAACCATTACAGAGATTGACAAAGAAGGATGTTAAAGATCCTTTTGAAATGAATGATGAGGAAATGAAAGCATTCAGAGAACTAAAAACAAAACTGTGTGAAGCCCCGGCATTTGGAATGCCTGACTATGAAAAAGATTTTGAGTTGTATTGTAGTGAAAGAGATGGGTGTGCGTTTTCAGTCCTAGTGCAGAGACACGGAAACATGAAAAGACCCATTGCATATTTTTCAGCTGTCTTAGACCCAGTAGCAAAAGCGTTGCCTGGATGTTTGAAAGCAGTTGCTGCTACTTGTGTAAGTCTGGAGCAGAGTGAAGGCATTGTGATGGGATATCCACTAAGAGTATATGTCCCTCATTCTGTGGAAATTCTTTTGACAAGAACCAAAACCCAATATATGACACATAGTCGGCTGACTAGGTATGAAAAAGTAATTTTGAGTGCAGACAATGTCACCATTGACAGATGCATAAATGTGAATCCTTCAACATCATTGCCAGATGAAGAGAGTGTAATTGAAATGGACGAAGTTGACCATGATTGTCTGAATGTACTTGAGTATTGTACAAAACCAAGACCCGATATACGGGATGAGCCTTTAAAGGAATCAGATTATATTGTGTTCGTGGATGGCTCATGTTTGAGAACGAATGATGGAGTTCTGAGTGCAGCATATGCAGTTTGCACAGTAGCTGCTGTAATGGAAGCATCTTGTTTGAGAGGGATACGTTCTGCCCAAGTAGCGGAGTTGATTGCTCTAATTCAAGCATGCAAATTGGGAAAGAATGTCCGAGTCACAGTAATCACGGATAGCCAATATGGCTTTGGAGTGGTTCATGATTTTGGGCAGATCTGGTCCCAGAGAGGTTTCTTGACGTCTGCAGGAACCCCAATAAGAAATGGTGAATTTGTGAAAAAGTTGCTAGAGGCGATACAGCTGCCTAAACAGATTGCGGTGGTAAAGTGCAATGCACATAAAAATGGGGAAGACTACATAACTGTTGGCAATAAGTTTGCTGATGAAATAGCTCAGTACTGTGCCAAAAATGTAGTCTCATTAAACAGACAGAGAGAGAGAGCATATTTCATGTCCTTTGCTTTTTACTAACCCTGTCGAGACATGGGATGAGGTGAGACAATTACAGGAAGCAGCAGATGATGAGGAAAAAGATAGCTGGATAAAAGCAGGATGCAGAAAACGGGAGGAAAATGATGTTTGGGTTTACAGAGATGAAAGACCAGTTATGCCTGATAGCATGATTTCTGACATGGCACGGATGTACCATGGACAAGCACATATTGGAAGAGATGCAATGATCAGACTTTTTAGACAAACATGGTATAATCCAAAATTCAGAGCCATAGCTGAGAGTCTTTGTCAAAGATGTCTTATCTGTCAACAGCTAAATCCAGGAAGAAAGACAGTAGTGAGTCTAGGAACAAAAGGACGAGAGGGAGGTCCTTTCACGAGAATGCAGATGGATTTTATAGAAATGCCCCCCAGCAATAGACTAAGATACGTTCTTGTAGTCGTCTGTTTGTTTTCCCGTTGGGTGGAAGCATACCCGACCAGAAGGAATGATGGAATTACAGTAGCTAAACTTATGCTGCGAGAATTCATTCCAAGGTATGGCTTTCCAGTAACGATTGAAACAGATAGAGGAACACATTTTCAAAACGAATTAATTCAACTGATTTGTGAAGCACTTAGTATTAAACAGAAATTGCACTGTGCATACAGACCAGAGGCTTCTGGAATAGTAGAGCAAGTGAATGGAACAATAAAGAACAGGCTAGGGAAAATGTGTCAAGCCACAGGACTCAAATGGCCAGATGCCTTGCCATTGGTCTTAATGACTATCAGAAGCATACCTGAAAGAAAGACAGGACTTAGTCCCCACGAAATAATCATGGGACGAGCAATGAGGCAAGCACATGTACCTGTCAACAAACTACTGACTATAACTGATGATCTCGTGTTGGATTATTGCAAAGGATTGGCTGATGTGGTACGTTCTGTGTTTCATCAGGTAGGACCGGATGCGACCACTCTTGAAAGAAAACCAGCTCATGACTTGAATCCAGGAGATTGGGTCCGCATAAAAGTCCACCGAAGAAGAAACTGTTTGGTTCCTCGCTGGGACCAACCACGACAAGTGATCCTGGTGACAACAACTGCAGTCAAATGTGCAGGAGTAAAACACTGGGTACATGCCAGCCATACCATCAGAGTTCCGGATCCTGAAGCTCGACCTGTGAGTCGACATCTGGAAATATCAGATACCAGTTCAGCATCTGATGCAGAGGAAGAGACGAACAGGGCTCCAGAAATTGAAGATCGACCTGTAAGTCGACATCTGGAAGACCCAAGTACAAGTGTAACGACAGGAGGAAATAGCAAAAGTTCCAGAATCTGAGGATCGACATGTGAGTCGACATCTGGAAATATCAGACACTAGTTCAGCATCTGATACAGAGCATTCTGATTGTGATGAAAATCTGAAAAGAAATTGGAAATTTGATAGCATAAAAGAAGAAACTGAGCAAAAAGATAGTAACAGTGAGCAACCAAGTACAAGTTATGGTGAAGATCCTTCAGAAATTATATTAATATACGAAGAAGGGACAGTTTCAAATAGAAAGGTAGAAGAATCGGAAGACTCCCGAGGAGCAGTAGGGACAGATCGACGAACAAAGGAACAGGGAAATTCAGAAACAGATAGAGAGATTGACACAAATTCGGAAGAACCTCGAGGAGGGACAGAAGTAGGTGATCAAAGGAAAACACGAGGAAAATCAAAAACAGATGAAGGAAGTGAAATTCTAAAATTTAAGATAAGAGACAATAAAGAAAGGACTGAAACAGAGTCAGAAGAAAGTGGAGAAGAAAGAAACCAGAAACTAGAGTCAAGAAAGAGAACTTGGAGAACAGAAAGAGAGGAAAAAGAAAGTGAACCAAAAAGGCCAAGAAAGGGAGACAATTGGCCCCACGAAGTTAAAAGATTGAGATACAAGATCATAAGGTTAGATGGAAAGAATGCAGAATAAGTAAATGAAATAACAAGTCAAAAGGAACAAGAAAGACAAGGAGGAAAACACTTGCAGAAAACAAAAAGAGTAAAGAAAGCTAATCTGAAGTATAAATCGCCTGAATGGCTATACATTGCGTTGACTGATATCAAAGAAGAAGAGATCACTCACGAGAACCCGGAACAAAGCTACAACCTAATGGGTGAAGGTGAAGTGCAACAAATTTAAAGAAATTTGAACAAATTTCTACCGGACTGGACAAAACACTGGATTTGACAAGAAAGAGTTCTGAAAAGAACTAAAGAAAGTACCAAACAAGACAAAGTGAGAGCGTAGGGTGGCCAAGAAGTCATTTCTGAGGTGTGGTGACACATTTTCTGTGCATATTATAGAATAGGTAATAGAACAAAATGGTAGATACTAAAAATAGAACATGTAGATGTGAGTTCTTACGTAGATGGTGTAAGATGTGCTTCTTTTGTACAGGGTTATTAATGACCGTATGGATTATCTTAGCAATCACCATTCCAATTAGATTAGCTGTAGAAGAAACGTCTATATTAAAGAATAACACAGAGAAAGAAAAGGGAGCCAACATGCAGGAAACAGCTATATTAAAAAGTAGTGTAGAGTTACATAAAGACAAATCAATAACAGATTTTTCACAAAAAAAATTCACTAAATTATTGTATGAGTATGTAGAAACAATGGATGTGAGAGATTGTTGTTTGTATGCAATTGCCTGCGTCTGTTGCAGAAGGTGTGACCTATCATCACCTTCCTTTGACGTATGGAATAACATGTAGTGTTTTAGCAAGTCTATTTTACAAGACAGGAAGATTAGAATATTATTATACTGATATAGATAAGATTTTTGCAAAGATTCCTATAGTTTCTGAACTAAACAAAGTGAAAGAAGCAAGAACGTTTGGTGATCTTTTCATAGAAAATAAAATTCTAACATTAGATGATATAGTTAAAAACAACCTTACCTGTGAGTTAAGGAATGAAGAAAAGGTGTTTTTAGAAATGGTCGAGGATAGAAGAGTAAAATTTCAAAGAAAAGTGATAGAAGAGACAAAAACACCTCTTTGGGCGTTTGAGGAAGAAAATCATGACAAGAAAAAGACAAATGCAGCTATGACTCTGGATTGGCCCCAACAGGGAAGGTTGTGCATTAGAAGAAATAGAACAAGATATGACAACTATTTCGTGGGTTCCAGTGATTGCCAAGACAATTATAACATTTTAGGAGGTTGGGGATTCAAAGGGGGAAAAGATCCAATATTTCCTGGGATCTATTATATTTGCGGTAACAGAGCTTATTACAGGTTGCCGGACCATTGGTCTGGATCATGTTACTTAGGCCTGGTCTTTCCAAAGATTTTTCATGTAGATAGAACAGAAAAGGGAACACACGAAATGGTAAAGACATTTACACATAGGAAAAGGGAAAGTTTTTCAGAAATAGTAGGTGATATTTTTGGAGCATTGATACCAGCAGTGGGAATATCTTTGAATGCATTTAAAATTCGGAAATTATCCACAGTGGTAGATCGTTTATCTACAGATACTGCTGGAGGGTTCTTGATGGTAAATACCGAAATGGTTGCCATGAGAGCTATGGTGATGCAAAATCGACTTGCCCTTGACATTCTTTTGGCAAAAGAGGGTGGAGTCTGTGGAATGTTGAAAGTCCAACATTGTTGCACTTACATTCCAGATAAAAGTGAAAATATACAAAAGTATATTAAGAATATTACCAATTTGCACAAAGAACTTGTTCCACTGGAGGTTGAAAATGCATTGGGAAAACTTGGTAAGAGTTTTTCCTCAGTAATAAATTGGTTTACTAGAATGAGTAGATTAATAATAGGGAAAATCATAATAATAGCGACCATAATAATACTAATAGTTCTAGTATTAAAATTAATTATTGTATATATAAAGAGAAGAAAAAGACAGAATAAAATAGAAAAAGAAAATAAGATAAATAAAGAAAGAGAAAGAGAGATGGGTGAAATAGAGTTAGAAGAAATAAAAGAAAACATGTATAAGAAAACAAAGAGACAAGATGAAAGGGATACAGTTGTGTAAACTAACAAAAACAAACCGGACAAGAAATATGCTATCTGACAAACTTGTGTAACATGGGTTTTTGTGGTGATATTAAAAATCACCAAAGGGGGGAGTTGATGGAGCAGGGTAAACGAAAAAAAAATGTAACCTCCTAATATTTATGTTGAATAATTAACACACAGGTTTGTCTCAGTAAATAACCAACCATGTATATGTCATGATAAGGGTTATGGGTAACACGCCATATCCGTGCAAACTAATTTACTTACAATTGTTAACGTGGATAACATAAACCTAATGATTTGCGTACTAATTAGAATAATAATTGCATGATTTGTGCTTGGAAATAAACTGTGTGGTGGCAAAGTAAAGCGGTTGGTAAGTAAAAAATAGCTTTATATGTCGCTTTTGCTAGGTAACATTTAATTGGGGTACGTAGAATGATGGGAGGGAAACGAAAAGGCTTATATTCTTTATTCTTAACTATGTTCTGTTTATCCTTATAAATAGTTCGCTTAGGCCTGTTGTGCCGCGATGTAAAAATGGCTGCGGAGGCAAACAAGCTAGAGTACGCAGGCGCAAGATGGTTTCCGAGAGTGAGAAAAGCTGTGAACAAAGGCATCATGTGACCATCCCAAAGCCTAGGATGGAAGCGTGGTCAAGGCTACGATGACCTTATTATACAAACGTGTGCCAAAGAAGGACATAGCGAAAAGCGTGAGAAGTTGCAGTGAATACGTGAATAAACAATGAACTGTTCAATTTAGAGTATCAGAAAAAGGATACAGATAGAGACCAATGTGCGGATGGGTAATATCATGAACCCGTGAGAAACGACAGAAGTATGAACTTTCCACAAAGAACTGGTTGGAGCAAGGATATTCATAATGAGATGTATACTGACCCCAAATGGACCAATTAGAGAGAATCTCGCCCCCAAAGATGTAACGTTTTCACTTAGTAAGCTAGTATTAGGGTATAAGAAGACCTACTCTTAGGGAGGGGGGAGCTGCTGCTGCTGTTTTATATTTTTGTTGAGCACGGAACGCTGCTGCTGGGGAAACTTTTGCTTTTTAATAGACTTTCCATTTTTAATATTATTAGACCTTTTTTTTCTTAAATACTAAAGGGGAAAAGAACTGGATTGTGGCGGGAAACACCATATAGGTGATCCGTCGAGAATGCCTGTTTTACAGTACAGATAGACAGTTTTTCGGGAGTTCTATGCTGTGATCTGAATTCATTGCTGTGACGAACTTTGTTTTTCCATCTAATAGGTATGCATTGCAATTTAAATTTATTTTTATAATGATGATAAATGTATTAATCTGAATAATAAATTTGAAACTTATTCATGCTTCTAAAAATTAGATAAACTTTATTATCTTTAAAACAATGAGTCTGTGGTTCTTTAGCTCAATGATAAATGTAAATGTTTAAAAGGTTTATAGTGATTGAGCTGGTCTTAATCACCATCAACTGATTCCTACTAGTTGGTCCATCGACCAATGAGCGGAATACCTTAAAGTTGAGAAGTATTATGTCGTTTTAAAAGGTATCCCGTCTCCTTCCAGCAAATCATTTACTGTTTTCTCCTAAGTAAAACGGATGAAATCCAGGGAATATATGAGAGAGTGAATGTTTATGCGGTGTTATGGGCCCCACCGTCATATGGATATAGTTGTGGAAAAGGGATATTTGTACCTGGACGTCCAAAGCATATAGGAGAAGAAATTTTATTGATAACGCTGGATCATTAGTTAATAAAAACCTTAACAATTTTCACATACAAAGCATAATACAGCAAGATTCATAATTAAAAGAGCATATCATAAAATCGTTAATTCCTTGTGCCAAGGTAGTCGGAGCAATGTGCAATGGTTGTTATCAAAAACAGTAAAAAACGAAGTCTCGAACTTGAGATCGGGCATAACATATTCGTCTCAAGTTAAATAGATGTATAAAATTTCAGCATCAGGACTAGAACCTTTTCCAGTGGAGTATCATAAGACGGGTGAGATCCTTGGTGAGGAAGGTAAAAAACGGCCTCAGACACTATATTTACTTTAGAACAACTTTCCCACTCGGGCCCTTTACTCAAGTCCCAGATGGTGCAGTTGGCTCAATCTCCAACAATTGAGGTTATTTTGCAGCAAATACTTGACGAAAATTGAGAGATGAAGATCTGACATGATAAAATACACCTCGAGATACAAAGTCAGCTGGGCCAGATCAATGCGAGTATGCAAGTACTTACATCACGAGTTGGACAACATGAGCAAAGAGTCTCCGACCTCGAGGATTTCAGGAATACCCAAGACACTACCACATTGAGACTTCAATCAGAACTTTCAGAGCTACAGCTCAAGTTTAGAGACATTGAAAACAGATCACGATGCTCCAATCTGTGCGTTGTTAGTATCCCAGAGGGACAAGATAGTGGCCAATCAGTTACTAAGCTAATCTCAGATCTAATTATCAAGCAGGGGATTCCAGAAGCCGCCAAGGACATTGATCTTACCACTACTTGTGCCAATCGAGTTCCAGCCTTTCGTCCTCCCAACTCTAAGTACCCTGCAACTATTCCAGTCAATTTGGTGATTTTCGGGTTAAGGAGAGGTAGCTGACCAATGCCATTTGAGACAAAGCGTATAGTAACCCTGACAACTACTCTTTTAGAGTATTCTCTGATATGTCTATCTCAGCAGCTCGCTGCCTAAAAGAGTTTAAACTGATGATTGATAATTTTAAGAGTCTGGGGCCCCGGCAGGGATAGTCCTACAGTCCTTCATAAGGGCCAATCGCAGATTTTCCAAACTGTTTCTACAGGACATTCAAAAGCTTGATGTGGGAGGAGTGTGGCCGGGTGAGGGGGCGGTTGGGTTTAAGAGATAAGTAAGTAGGCGGCTGGTTTAGGAATTTTGTATTCTTTAGGCTTGTATTCTTATTAGTGCATTCAAAAGCTTGATGCTGGAGGAAGGCATCTGGTGGCAGGTGCGGGGTATTGAGTTTTAGGGAAAAGTAAGAAGGGGTCCCCTTTTTTGGCTATGTTTTCTATTGAGCCTTTTCTCACTTTTGCAATGTAATTGAATGTCATTGAAGATTCCTTTTTGCTCGCCCACTCTTTAGTTTATACGGCAGTATGACAACAGGGTAATTTTGCAGGCTATCGCTTCTGATTTCTGGTAGCTTTCAGTCACTTGAGTGCCATGTCAAAGCAGGCCTAGGCTAACACTTATTTCCCTATACTTAGGAGACTCATGACTGAGCTTCTGCAGTGCTAACACTTCCCACAACTTCCTGCATTTTTCTCTTTTTCTGCACTTTCCCAACCTTTTGAGATCCTTTTAAACTTAACCATCCTCATTAGTTTTAGATTCTAAACTGGATGACTTTAGAGATTACTCATGTTTAGGAGAGAAGATCAAAGACTTTTCTCTGAGCATCAGATTCTGCTGTTAATTCTTTCTATTGCGGTGACTAAACTTCTTGTTTGTCTTATATTGATGCACCTGAACCTCTTCAGGAGGTTTGGCTATCCAGTTGTTTTTCTGTACTTTTACAGCATGGTATTGAGATTGATTTACATTAACCTGGCTGCTAATTTGTAATAAAACTTCTTGACTTTATGTATCGATTCCTGGTCATTATTGTGTAGCTAAATGGGTTAACGTGTTAATTAAATGTGCATGACCAAATGCTAACTCCTACCCCCTCTCAGTCGCACACAAAGATCCATTGGATAACCAATGATAAAGGGGTTAGCCCTGCGCTGCATCAAACCTTCAGCATAAAGAAAACACTAGCGTTTCCAGCCTTATCTGCAGACCGCGTTAAAGACGTAAGCTGAAGCTGCCAGATGTCACAGTGTAAATAAAATAGGATGTTCAGGGTAAAAATAGGGCTGTTGAAAAGGGGGTCCATATTTGGAGGAGGAGCTGAAGTTAAAAGAATTGTATTTACCACTTGTAGCACTTGCCATTGAAAGGAGTAACTCATTTATGGGGACTGTGAGGACAAAGAGATAAGGGTTAATTGTTTTTACCTTTACATTACTAACATGTTGCTGCATTTACCTGTAGCCACCCATGCTGTAGATTTATGAGGTAATTCATTTTGCCCACTTTGTGAAAATGGAAACACCTGAACCAATCCGGACTAGCGTGGTGTTACTTGGGAGAGAGCTGTGAGCATGTGGTGAGGTAGTAGGATGTCTGGAGAATGCACCAGATAAACTTGTAGATTTGCTCAGCAATTTCCCGTTTGTCTGACTCAATCCCCCTTCTTCCCATCCTTCTGAAGACCCTCCCTCAGGAAACAAGTATGGAAAAAACAGCTGCCATGTTTTTAGCTTTCTCAAACTGAAAATAGATCAAAAAATATTGTGTTCTCAAACTCACCTCATTAAGTATGGCTCAATGAATTCCTCTAGCAGAATTTCTTCAAAGATCTTCTGTCCAATAGTCAAGGTTCCCTCTCACCAGTGTTGCAGGAATTCTTTCATTCAGATGCCAAACTGGATTATTTGAGATCTTTGGTTGTCCTTCTAAGCATCCATGCACAATATTTTGGGGTGAGGTTATAAATAGGCCCGGGCAGAATTGGTGGAGGTTCATTCCGTAGAATTCCGTGGAGGGGCAGAGTGGGCATGGTGCATAGACAGAAACAACAGATCCCCACAGGGCGCAGTGCATGCTGTGCCAGTAAAAACATGCAGGGTCATGCAGCAAGGTTTACTCTCACTATCGACACAGCAAACCCAAAAGAATGGCCTCCCGCCTCCATGGTCTGCCTCAAAGTGAGGGAATTGGCTCTGTGTTAGGAGCTCTGCCATTAAGGGCTAAGGGGTAGTGCTTGGCGCCGATGTTCCCAGTCAATGGAATGGAAAGCAGTGTTTTTTTTCTGCCTGATACATTGTTAGCGATGAAGCCTTTCATCGTGTGCGTACTGCTCTGCAGCGCTGTGCCTTTTTTATGCACGTACTGGCTTTGCAGCGCTATACAACAACGGGTGGTATTGTTCTCCACGCTTGATAACACTCATTTGATTGACAGAAAAATACTGAGTCTGACCACTGGGTCGCCACTGCAAACCTCCGGCTGAAGAGTTAACCAATAATGAACGTATGCCCTATGCTTGTCTCCATAACGGCAGACTTGGCTACACAGGACAGTTCCCGGGCAGTCAAATATGCTCTATTTGTACAAACATCTACAGAGGTCACTCACAGGAGAAGTCATAACCTTTCCAGTGCCAACCGACCCACAAGGATTGTGGTGTGTTCTGGAGTGATACTGAAGGAGGCCGTGCCACCGTCTTTTCCTCCCTTCTTCACTGATGGCAGGTGCCAGTTTGACTTCACAAAAGCACGCAGACTAAATACCAGCAACAATTACACAACCCACACCTCTCCTTATCTTCACTCCTATTGGACAATCTTTCAGAGCTCATGTTATGCTATGTTATGTTATGCTATGTTATAGATGCTTATAGAGCATGACAAATACCCGTGGGTGTCAAGGCGCTAAACTCATGGTGAACTGATATGGTGCCTGATGGATTCCTTATTTGGCAAATAGCCAAGTTTTAAGAGCCTTCCTGAATGAGAGCAGAATAGACATGGTTCTGATTTGGAGAGTAAGAAAGTTCCACTCTTTAGCTGTTGATGTGACAAAGCTTCTTCCCCCCTCCTCCCCCCAATTTGAGAGTCTAAATCTGTTGACCTCTAATTTATGGGCTGCCATGGATCGGAAAGTTCTTCTCAGTCAATACCATTTAAAGGAGTTCTGCAGAAAAACTGGACCGATGCCATGCAGGGCATTATGGGCCAAGTACAGTGCCTTAAATTTCACACGTTGCCTAACTGGCAACCAGTGGTGTTTGATGATAGCGTGTGAGATGGAAGAATGTTTAGGTGTCCGGGCCAATATTCTGGCTGCAGCATTCTTTACTACCTCAAACCTATTTCGATGCTGATGCTTCATATTCAGGAAGAGGTCATTGCAATAATCCAGTTTGGCAAGTACCAGAGCTGACATAACAGTTTCCCGAGAGTTTAAGGGGATTAAAGGAAAGATCTTTTTGAGCATCCTAAGTATAAAGCAGGCAGAGGAATTGATTGCATTTACCTGTAGTCCAACAGTGAGCTTATTGTCCATTACTACTCCTAGATTTTTTGCTTTTTTCACAGGAGTTGGGAGTGGGCCCAGTTCCTCAGGCCACCAGGAAGGAGACCATAGGGATGGGTTATTCCCAAACAGAATCACTTCAGCTTTCCTGGAATTAAGATGCAGACAGTTTTGGTCCATCCTTTTTCCAGATTTTAGCAATTTTAAAGCTAAGCCCCAGACCCCGACATCCCTGAGATGGTCGAACAACATGTTATGGTCGACCGTATCAAAAGCTGCAGACAAGTCATGACGCACTAATGCAGCACTGCCGCCACCATCCACAATGGCTCTGATTTCCTCAGTTGTTTTTAGGAGGGCCGTTTCGGTGCTATGTCCGCTGCGAAATCCATACTGAGTTACCTCTAGAATCTGATGCTCCTGCAGGAACTGAGCCAGTTCTTGGTTCATGATTTTCTCGTTGAATTTTGCTGGCATAGGGAGGGTTGAGATGGGCCTGTAGTTGTTAGAGATCTTAGAATCCAGATTCACTTTTTTTAAAAGTGGATAATGGATGCTTCCTTCCAAGCAGAAGGAAAACAGCCTTGTTCTAACATTGCATTAAAAATCATAACCAGTCCCTTTGCAATGGTGTCTGTGGCAAGATTGATCACCCACGGCGGGCAGGGATTGTGGGAGATCCCAATTGGTCCCTGTAAGAATTATGGGCACTTGTTCCGGATCCAATGGGGAGAAGTTGAGAAGCATGGGCCCCTCGACTATGGTGGAGGGTAAAGGGCCATACAGGCTGTGGTTTGATATTTGATCAAACTTATTATAGATTTGGACCACTTTATCCAGGAAGAAACTGGCCAGTGTGTCACAGAAGGCCTGGGAGTTAGAGAATGGATTGTTACTTGTAGTTCCAGCTAGGGCGTAAACTACCTGAAATAGCTCCTTATTGGAGTTATTGGCCTCACCTATTTTACAGGTGAAATATTCATTTTTCTTTTTAAAAACTCATTCTTTATAGGTGTGTAGGCTAGTTCTGTATTTCTCTTTTTCTTTTGTGTTAAACTCTTTCCTTCAACGTCTCACTTGTTTCCTACACACTTGCTTCTGGAGGCGAAGGTCTTCAGGAAACCACAGAGATGAAGGCTTAGCTCTCTGAGATTTCCTTGCTATTAGCGGTGTAGAGATTGATATTGCTGTATTGAGCCATGATCTTTAGCTTTTAATGGACTCATCTAGGTTACTGTTAATCAAAGTGAAGTTTATTCCAAGCCCGATTTTTATGGGTTTGTGATAGGATCTTATCAAAGGCGGTATTAGGTTTTACTAAGATTTCAAACATGATTGCCTTGTGATCTGTCCATGCTAGGGACAAAGCCTCTTTCATGAAAATGTGAGGATTATTGGAAAAGAGGCCGTCTAAAGTGTGACCAGCCAAGTGAGTAGGCTCCTTAACCAAATGTGGCAAGCCATAGTCTTCTAGGCTTTCAACGAGGGCTGCTGTGTCCTTATCATCATGCTCTTCAAGGTGGAAATTAAAATCACCAAGAAAGATGAAGTCATCTGCAGTTAGACCGATCTCTAGGAGTGTCTGAGTAAAGATGTTTCTCGGCACCGGGGGATGGTAAATTAGCATGCCCATAAAGGATTGTACACTACTAAGTTGTATATTAACATTGAATGCCTCGCAGTGTGCTGAAGAAACATGTTCTATGAACCACGCAAGATTGTCCCTAAGTACCAAGGCTAAACCTCCTCCCTGCTTTACTGACCTGTCCAAACGGTGTAAAACAAAGTTGGGGGGGTTGCGGCTACCAAATCGGACCCTGAGGCTTTGTTAGCCCATGACTCTGTGACCCATGTGTAGCGCGGCGGGGCCTGGTCACAGATAGGCCGCAGCAGCGCAGGAACGGACACACGACACAGGTGTACTCGCTATCGTGGCCGGAAGACCCCGAGCGGTTTCCGGCCGTTTATTATATCCCCAGGGCGAGCCCGCCCCAAGGGGTGTGGGGATGCATGTATATGGCAACATTGTCTGAGAGAGCCCGGATGGCTCTCTACATCCCTCCTTTCTTTTGGTTCTGGCCCAACAGGTTGTCCCGGCTCAAGGAGACATATATACAAAGTCCTTCAGTTGTTGACTCGGCGCAGGATTCGGCCGGAGACCATACTTCTGGCTCCGGGAACCGTGAGCTGACGAGGCACTGGACGGGACACCTCCGGCCGACTCGATGGCGGTGTTTGGACGTGTCAGCCGGGCCCCGTCAGCACAGTCTTGGCTGACTTGCCTGGGTGTCACCGGCGGCGTGTTCCTCACACAGGGTGAGGCCGGAGGAGAAAAGTTCGGAATCAAGTTCTGATAGTCGGATGCTCCTTGGTCCGCCTCGGCCTCAGCTGTCTTCTTAAAGCTGGACACATTCCTCGTGACGGATTGCAGTCCCTTTTGAGCAGTGACCATAGTCCCTTGAACACTTACAACGATCCATACATCTGGCTCGTAGGGCGTCCGGAACTTCCACCCGGGGTGTCGGTCTTTGATCACCACCCGGTCTCCCACTCTTAGCTGCGGTTCTTGGGCTCTTCGTGTCTCACTGGCCTTCCGGTTCGTTGACTCCCTCCTCGCTTGAACGGCGGCGTCATCCCGCTCCACGGGCACCCACGTCGGGTCTGCCGGAATACTGTCACGTGGGGCTCGCTTGAACAGGAGATGAGCCGGAGCACACTTGGTGGTGCTATGAGGGGTCTGTCGGTACGCACCGAGGAACTGGTCAAGAGCTGTTTCAGGGTCCTCCTCATTCTCCACTGCGATGCGCAACGCACGGTTGATTGTCCTCATCAGACGTTCTACTTCTCCGTTCGCCTGGGGCCATAGCGGGGTGATCTTCCTATGGCGAACAGCTAGACTTTCGAGGTACTCCTGGAACTCTCCCCCTGAAAAGGGGGTCCATTGTCTGACTTGACTTCGTTCGGTAGCCCCATCATTGCGAAAGTTCTGTCCATGACTCTCTTCACATGGGGAAAAGCTGTCGACGGGACCACTTCAACGACAGGGAACTTCGAGAATGAGTCAACCATGACCAGCATGTGACGTCCATCTGGGAAGCTCCCAAAATCCACGCTGAGATGTGTCCACGGAGTCTTGCTTGGTTCTTCCGTGATCACCGGTGCCGGCGCTGGGTCCCCCCCGGTGATCGTGCAGGCATGGCACTGCCTTACCATTTCCTCCACCATGGAGTCCATCGCCGGGAACCAGACCTTGTCTCGTAATCTGGCTTTGGTCTTCGCCATTCCTTGATGGCCAACATGTGCCAATGCAAGGGTCCTTTTCTGAAGACTCTCCGGAACCACTATCAGGTGTCCCCTTAGGACAACTCCTTCTTCTCCTACACTGAGTTCGCTCCTGACATGCCACAGCTGTTGGCGGGCATGGCTGACCTCCGGCCGGAGGACACGGGCACCGTCCATGAAATGGGCCCATCCGTTATTCTCCAGTGCTCTGCGGACACGGACAAGAGTGGGGTCTTCTTGAGTAGCCCGGCCAATCTCTTCAAGTGTCAGGGCCTTGGGACACGCACCTTGCAACACCATGTTGACAAACGCCTCGGTGCTGCACGCATCCGCTGACGGGTCCGACGGCATCGTGGACTCCGGGTGACGAGACAGATAATCGGCAGGGTTGTGGGCCCCTGGACGGTATATCACTCGGAAGTTGTAGGCTTGCAACTGCACCGCCCATCGTTCGATCCTCGGGGGTGCTAGCCGGGATGAACCAGCAAACAGTGGGAGCAGCGGTTTGTGGTCAGTCACGACATGGAACTCTTGGCCACACAGATAAAGGTGAAAGTGCTGGCACACCCATTTGATAGCCAACGCTTCCCTCTCAATCTGGGCGTACCTGGTCTCCGTGTCAGTGAGGGCTTTGCTGGCATAGGCGACTGGCTTCCACACTTCCGGGCCGTGTTCTTGAAGGAGGACCGCTCCTAGGCCCACCGGGCTGGCGTCGACGACCAGTTCCGTTTTTCGTCTAGGGTGGAAGTATGCCATCACGGTGTTGTCCAGCAACCCTGCTTTGATAGCCTGGAACGCTTTGTTGGCCGCCAGCGTCCACTCCCACTTGTGATCATGGCGCGTAAGGACGCGCAGTGGCTCAGACATGGCTGCAAGGTTGGGGATGAAGCGTCCACAGTACGTGGCCATGCCAAGGAAACTCCTCACTTCGGTGGGGTTCCGAGGGGTGCTGGCCGCTCTGATAGCTTCGGCCTTCTTCGGGTCCACCAGGAGTCCCTCTCGGGTGAACGTGTACCCAAAGAAATCGACGCTCTCCTGATAGAATGAACACTTGGACTTGTGCAAAGTCAGCCCACAGTCTGCCAACCTCTTCAGAGTGGCTCGGAGGTGAGAGTGGTGATCCTCGAGCGTGTTGGAGAACACCAGGATATCATCGCTGAGGTTGATCACCCCTTGCAGCCCCGACAGTGCTTCCCGGATGGCATTTTGGAAGACTTCAGCGGCTGATGATACTCCGAAGCTGAGCCTCTTGTACCTTCGGAGGCCAACATGCGTCGAGAAAGTGGTAATATACCGGCTCTCGGGCTCCAGTTCCAGCTGATGGTAGCCAGCGTTCAGGTCCAGTTTGGAGAACCACTTCGCTCCATTTAGGTCCGCCACAATATCATCCATTGTGGGTGTGATGTGACGTTCTCTCTTCACAGCAGTATTCGGCAGTCTCATGTCGACACAGAGTCGAATGGCTCCAGGTTGTTTGGGTTTGGGCGCCACGACCAGCGGAGACACCCACGGAGTGGGGCCAGAGACCTTCTCGATCACATCTAGCGCTTCGAGCTTTCTTAGTTCCTCCTCCACTTGCGGACGTAGGTTGAAGGGCACTCGCCGGTGCCTAAGGGCCACAGGTCGTATCGAGGGGTCAATGTGGAGCTTGAACCTCTTGCCTTTGAGTTTCCCCAGTCCTTTGAAGAGAGCCGGAAACTCCTTCAGCATCGCTTCCGCATGGGAGTCATGGATCTGATTAGCGAAAAGACAAGTCCTAGGTCTTCAGCTGTGTGACAGCTGAGTAAAGTCCCCTTTTACCCTCAGTGATGTGGAACCTCGCCTCTGTGGAGTGGCTTCCGCTGGCGACGGTGATCTGGATGACTCCACGGAGAGGAAGTGGGTCCGTCCCTCCGTATGTGTAGATTCGGGCTGTGGACGGTGCAAGAGGGGGTCGTGGCGACAGGCGGTCATACTGGTCCGAGTCCATCACATTGACAGATGCACCAGTGTCAATGAGAGCTTGTACATCCGTGCCTTCGATGGAGATTGAGCACATGGGAGGTGGTCTCCGACGGGAGCCTGTCCTGCTGACGTACGACACCACGAACACTTCTTCTTCCTCGTCCTCATACATGGGACATCGGTCCTGTGGCTGGTCATCTGGCATTGGCGTTGGGTCATCGAGGGAGATTTGTCGGACACGCTGGGACATGCTTCTGGGCCTCGACGATGTTTGTCGGAATCGCCCGCCGCGGCATACTCTGGCATAATGATTGAGCCTCCCGCAGCGGGAGCACGTTTTCCCTTTTGCCCCGCAGACGGCCGTCGCGGGGTGATCCTCACCACAGTACCCACACGGTCCACCTGGTGGCGGTTTGGGCGCCTGGCGAGTCATCATGGGGCGTCTCTGGATTAAATCCACCCTTTCCTCCTTGATCGGCGGGTGTCTGGACGCCTGTGAAGCGGCAACCGGGGTGTGTAGGGCGGCCTCCATCTCTTCTGCCCTGATGTCCGATAGTTCATGGGAGCGAGCCAGGACCAGGATATCGTCCAGCGAGATTCCAGGTTGCCGGAGGATTAGTTTCCGCAGGAGTTTCGAGCGGCAGCCCAGGATGATTTGGTCACGGATTTCCTCCCGCGGGTCCACGAAGGGGCACGAGCTAGCCAGCCGGCGTAGACGTGCATAGAACATATCAACGGACTCTGAGTCGGTCTGCCACGCCCTCTTGAACTTGAATTTTTCGAAATCGTGGTTGAGCTGTGGATCAAAATGTCTATTGAGCGCAGCGACCGCCGCCTCGTAGTCGTCTTCATCTCCAGTGTTGGGAAGCGTCTCAAACAGGTCATAGATCTCCGCACCTCCATAGTAGATTAGGAGTGACCGTTTCACGGTGCCGTCTGTTTCCCTCGTCCCCTTGAAGTAGTGGTTGAGTCGTCCGACCCATGCTTTCCATCTGGGCGCGGCTGTGGCGGGGTCCGAGGCCTCACTGAAGGGAGGTAGGGGTGCAACCGCAGTGTGGGTGTGCACCGGTGGGGGCTGATTAGCGCCAACGGCTGGGGGACGCCCTCCATCTTGCTGGGCGGCAGCACCGGCCACCGGTGGGTCGCTCATTTCGTCTGTGTGCTGGAGCGTGGACGCGGAGGCGTGACCGCCTTTCTGGTCCTCTTCGCCTGGGCGTGCGTTGTAGTGCGCGGTCTTGCTTCACTGGATGTGGGGAGAAGGCAGTCCACCCTCCGGCGCAACTTCGTGGGGGAGATGGCGTGTGATTGAGGCTTCGCCGTGGCGCTGTTCTCCTTCCCCTTTAATTTCTTTCCTTTCTTCCGCAGTGCAGTCCTGTCAGATGCATCTGCCTCGGGTGTCCCAAGTGCCCAGGGCCCTCCACAACAGGACCAGGGCTGGCAGGCTGCAGTTCCCTCCTGACTCTGTAGGGGGCGCGCAGCTCCAGTCACAGGCAGCAGAGGGGCAGCTCACTCCTGGGGCCTCGCAGTATCAATGCGGGCCGACGGGTCCAGACGCTGCAGAGAGGCCCAGGGGGGGGCGCGGGCAGACGCGGGTGTCGAAGCAGTCTCGTACAGGAGGGGCAGGCGGGACGCCGCGATGCGCTCAGAGCACCCCCGCACTTACCCCGCGATGCAGGCCGCTTGAAGGCGCCGCCGGCTGAACGCGCTCCCGTTGGGCAGGGAGACGCGTGGGCGGGCGCCGGCCAGATCTCCGCTGGGGCGGGCAGGCGAAGGCGTGGACGGAGACCGCAGTAGAGGAGCAAGGCACCCAGAGCAGCAGGCAACCGGTGAATCGGAGCGGCGCGGGTGGGCACCGCACGCTCGTTGAAGCACCGCACAGCAGCGGAGGGAGCAGGGCAGCGCGGGTGGGCTCCGCACGCTCCCAGCAGGGCTCCTGAAGGTAGGCCAGCACGCGAGGGGTGCTACCGGCCTCGTCGCCAATGTAGCGCGGCGGGGCCTGGTCACAGATAGGCCGCAGCAGCGCAGGAACGGACACACGACACAGGTGTACTCGCTATCGTGCCCGGAAGACCCAGAGCGGTTTCCGGCCGTTTATTATATCCCCAGGGGCGAGCCCGCCCCAAGGGGTGTGGGGATGCATGTATATGACAACATTGTCTGAGAGAGCCCGGATGGCTCTCTACACCATGCAATGTCGATTTGACTACTCTCCATGAAGTCTGTGAACTCAAAATGATGCTTAACTAATAACCTGGCGTTAATTAGTGCGCATTTAATGCTGGTGTTTGGGTGGTTGTTAGACGTCGGGTGAGAGCATTACATTTTACATTTAGCCAAGGGAAAGCCTCACTGCAGTTGGAACAAATGGAGGTCGATTCCCGAGAGCCAAGCTCAGTAAGGGGATTGATTGAGACAGAGACAGCCCAGGGTCTTACCTTCGACGTTGAGAGCCAGCAACTCCTCTCTCACATAGCGCTTTATCACTGGAGTTTGGGAAGCCAAACAGACAGGGAGGCTGACTCTCAGCGTGATCCGGGCACGGACGGGTGCAGACGGGCTTGCCGTGCGCCAGCCAGCGCCGACGCGCTATCGGCCTCATTAAGATCCCCTCGGGATTCGTGGGCGTGGCTAGAAAGCCCTTCGTTGTGATTGGACAAGCTTCCTGTATGTATGCCCCAGAGATGTGTTAGTAGTACCGAGATATAAGCAGCGCTGATTTTTCATTCCGCAAGCGGAGGGCGGGAATTTATTAGTAAGTCCACGTTACATGAGTAACACGTAATTACCAAATTCCTCCAATTCCACTGGCGCAATTAAAACATGAGACTCTTGGCCTGTATGTGATCGTTCACTGCTTCTTCCACAAGCTGGAGATAGAACCTAATAATCGAGGGAGAGGTAAAATCTAACCTCGCAATAAAACTTTCTTTTTTAATGTGTTTTAAAGTAAATGTAAGTCATATAATTCCTTATATTATTTAACTATCTGACTGGTCCCTGTTAAGCGACCTTTAAACCCAGTATTGGAACTTTCTTCGCTATTATCCGTAGTGGCAGCAAAAATGTTTGTCAGTTTATACTGAATGTTAAATGTTGCTCTTCCACTTGTTAACAAAACCAATAATACCGTTTTGTTCTATTCTCCATTTTCCTATCTCTAAGTTCGCATGCTACCTTCTGATCCCACAGCTGCCTCCATGACTTCTAACAGCTCGCGACCCCACCCCATAAAACAGTCATTAACACTGAGAGAACTTTACTAGGCGGGCCAGGGCAGACAGATGTGACTATGCTCAAAGTGTAACAATCGGAGCCTTTTACCACTGGTGTCCTGGGGTTTACCTTACTCTTGCGCCTAAAACTGAGCAATAAATAGATCCCCTTTAGGACTTGGCCCTCGGAATTGTACAGTCGAGCAGTCCAAGCTTACTCAGGGGGTATTGTAGTGTACAACTTAATGAGACATTTAATATCTGGTGCATACTTGGCATGATGGAAGCGGGCAGTATAAGCACCATTGATGAGCGGCCATGCTCCACTCCTCTGATCGCAGTCCAGTGGACAGATCAGAATCCTGCCAGAAGAAGAGCTGCCTGGTTGTTGCCTTGAGGGAAGAAGCTGACTGGCTGCTGAGGAGGGGTGTAGTCCAGTGGATCTTCACTGGGGAAATCTTCAGGGTCAAATGCAAAGCCACCACCCAAAGAGAAGAGACCACTAAAGGTCATAGTGGAACTCAGGAGGTAGAGGCTGAAGCCACCATGTTTTGTGGTGAATGATCCAACCTAGCGCCAAGCCCCTGAAGGTGCTTCAGTAATTCATGTAAGTTGACCAAATGTGGTCATGATTTTCTCAGCACCAAGTAGTCATATGCATTATATATCCTTGGTAAAAAAAAAAACTATGAGATGAATTTGCAGTTCCGCTGGGTACCATGCAGTCATGGGCAACTTTGTTACTCAGCATGCCGCAAAAGCACAAGGGGCAGAATGCCTCTCCATAGGGCCTGGCAGTGATCATCCTTACCTTGGTTGCAATAGGCAGTTTTCCGTTTTTGCTGGTTTATCTCTTCAAAGTTTCCCCTCTTCTAGGCTCTGTCTTCTTTGTGTAATGGCACATCCAGCACCCAGTCAGCCTCTTCCTTCAAGGCAAGAATCGGGCTGCTCTTATCCTGGCAGAATTGAGATCTTCTAGGTTTTTGTTCTGGAACCTAGCAAAGAGGAGTTGGCAGTCAGCTACCATAACCCTGCAACACAGAAGAGATTCTCAGTCTCCACTGCTTTTGCAGCACTCTTAGTTCCAAGGTTGGTAGTTTCTGCCCCATACGTACACCAACTTTGCAGACACAGTTTGTTTTGTCTAAAGGTCCAGTTTTGGTACCAGTCAGACAGTTCTTGCCTTATACTTTTTCCTTCAGGCTGATCCAGCCAAAGTCTTTGTTTTTAGGGGTGAGCAGTAAGGCCGGCGGATCTTGCAAAGCAGGGCAGTAAAACAAAAGGCCTTCCCTATGTTTCAAAAGAACTCTCTGTCTTCAACCCTGCAGTCTCAGGAATGCATTGGGTAAGCTCTGCGCTGTATGCAGGCTCTCTCCAGCCTCCATCTTGTGGACCACTCATGTCCAGGCAATTCAAACTAGATACTTAATTGCAGCAGGTAATCACAGCACACACACTCCATACTTACCCTGACACACATATGCATGTTAAACAACCACCCAACATTCATAGGACATATGAATGTAGTGAAGGACAGGGCTACAGGGAGTTGACAGATTATTTTGAACAGGAGAAGCCAGCAGCCCATTTAACCAACAGGTAAAGCAGCCTGTCCTGCTACCAAGATCAGCACGCTGTCACCACGGTTAGTGCCCCTCCTCAGCCCGGCACTCTGACGGGTGTTGGATCCTGTGAGGGGGGGATGTATGTGGAGTGCACCGCCAGAGGACAGCCCAGCTCTAGGGCTCACTCCATGTCACACTGGACCTTCCGCGTACATGGTACTTATGTGCACTGAAGCTTACAAAAAACTAAAAGAACGCCCTCCATCCAGTACTCACCCTGGGGAACTTAGGCCGCACACCCTCCCAAGCCATGGAATGGATCTCTTCCACCCCAACCAACACACTGGGTGAAAGGATCACCATGACATCTGTGCAAGCTGTAGGACTGTCAAAGCCTTAAGGGCTACACGCCTCTAGGTTTAAAGGGACTTGCTTAGTAGTACCAGGCGCTCATTGTATTCATTTGCTGAACCGGAAATGAATGTCAGGCTGCTTCAAGGAGCATTCTAAATCCGATAGCTGCAGGGTGTGTAAATGAAAATGCAGACAAGGTACAAGGAATTTAAAGAAAACTGCAGTCATTTGCACGCTCATTTATACTTTAATCTCAGGAAAGAAAACATTATCTAACGTGGAGAGGAGAATAAAAAATGTCCCAGTGTTTTGGTACCATTATAGAAATGAATTCGAGGAAGCCAGCAGTAGCACCTGCTCCCCCCATTTTGCCTGTTGTATCCCTGGGGCTGCCCTCGCTAGGCCTGGCTGGGGGAGTCACTACTGGGCAGGAAGAGAAAATAAATCGTTCTTCTAGAGCTCTGTTTACTTCCCATAATTTCCATGTATTCTTCTTAACCGAGCTCAGTAATAGCAAATAAGAGGTTCGTGAGGGAAGAAGGGCTGGTCGAGTGGTCAACCCTATGAGGTCATTCAGGTTCAAAGTGTGCATGAGGTCATTCAGGTTCAACATGTGTATGAGGTCATTCAGGTTCAAAGTGTGTATGAGGTCATTCAGGTTCAAAGTGTGTATGAGGTCAATTCAGCTAACTCTGGCATGTTAGTGAATCCTTGCCCATGAGAACAGCTGATAGAGTAATTTAGGTTGGAACTGGCAAGTCAGCAACAATCTAGCTATTAAGAAGTTAATAATAAAGTATGTAGAATTCCACGCAGCTCAGAGTAGACAGATTATTTACTGCGGTAGACACGTATGGGCTCATTGCTGGTATGTCATTCTTTGCAGTAGATAAATGCGAGCTCAGAGTGGGTAGATCTGTCAATGCAGTAACCAGAGATGGTTCAGAGTCGGTAGATTATTCTGTGCTGTATATAGTTATGGGTTCAGAGCGGGTAGATTCGTTTGTGTGGTGGACATGTATGGGCTCATAGCGGGTAGATTATTCTGGGGATTAGATAGATATGGGTTTAAAGTGGATTGATTATTCGATATGGTAGACAAATATGGGCTCAAAGTGGGTAGATTATTTTTTGCAGTAGATAGATGTGGGCTCAGAGTAGGTAGATCTGCCAGCACAGTAGATAGATAGATATGGGCTCAGAGTGGGTAGATTATTCTGTGCAGTAGATAGATAGATAAGGGCTCAGAGTGGGTAGATTATTCTGTGCAGTAGATAGATAGATAAGGGCTCAGAGTGGGTAGATTATTCTGTGCCGGTATATAGATAAGGCTCAGAGTGGGTAGATTATTCTGTGCTAGTAGATAGATAAGGGCTCATAATGGGTAGATTATTCTGTGCTGGTAGGTAGATTTGGGCTCAGAGTGGGTAGATTATTCTGTGCAGTAGGTAGATATGGGCTCATAATGGGTAGATTATTTTGTGCGGGTAGGTAGATAAGGGCTCATAATGGGTAGATTATTCTGTGCCGGTAGGTAGATATGGGCTCAGAGTGGGTAGATTACTCTGTGCTGGTAGGTAGATATGGGATCAGAGTGGGTAGATTATTCTGTGCAGTAGATAGATAGATAAGGGCTCAGAGTGGGTAGATTATTCTGTGCCGGTATATAGATAAGGCTCAGAGTGGGTAGATTATTCTGTGCTAGTAGATAGAAAAGGGCTCATAATGGGTAGATTATTCTGTGCTGGTAGGTAGATATGGGCTCAGAGTGGGTAGATTATTCTGTGCTGGTAGGTAGATATGGGCTCATAATGGGTAGATTATTTTGTGCCGGTAGGTAGATAAGGGCTCATAATGGGTAGATTATTCTGTGCCGGTAGATAGATAAGGGCTCATAATGGGTAGATTATTCTGTGCAGTAGATAGATATGAGCTCAGAGTGGGTAGATTATTCTGTGCGAGTAGATAGATAAGGGCTCATAATGGGTAGATTATTCTGTGCAGTAGATAGATATGAGCTCAGAGTGGGTAGATTATTCTGTGCAGTAGATAGATAGATAAGGGCTCAGAGTGGGTAGATTATTCTGTGCCGGTATATAGATAAGGGCTCATAATGGGTAGATTATTCTGTGCAGTAGATAGATACGAGCTCAGAGTGGGTAGATTATTCTGTGCAGTAGATAGATATGGGCTCAGAGTGGGTAGATTATTCTGTGCTGGTAGGTAGATATGGGCTCAGAGTGGGTATATTATTCTGTGCCGGTAGATAGCTAAGGCTCAGAGTGGGTAGATTATTCTGTGCCGGTAGATAGATATGGGCTCAGAGTGGGTAGATTATTCTGTGCAGTAGGTAGATATGGGCTCAGAGTGGGTAGATTATTCTGTGTAGTAGATAGCTAAGGCTCAGAGTGGGTAGATTATTCTGTGTTAGTAGATAGATAAGGGCTCATAATGGGTAGTTTATTCTGTGCAGTAGATAGATATGAGCTCAGAGTGGGTAGATTATTCTGTGCAGTAGATAGATATGGGCTCAGAGTGGGTAGATTATTATGTGCAGTAGATAGATATGAGCTCAGAGGGGGTAGATTATTCTGTGCAGTAGATAGATATGGGCTAAGAGTGGGTAGATTATTCTGTGCCGGTATACAGATAAGGGCTCAGAGTGGGTAGATTATTCTGTGCCGGTATCTAGATAAGGCTCAGAGTGGGTAGATTATTCTGTGCTAGTAGATAGATATGGGCTCAGAGTGGGTAGATTATTCTGTGCTGGTAGGTAGATATGGGCTCATAATGGGTAGATTATTTTGTGCCGGTAGGTAGATAAGCGATACCAAAGGGGATGATGGACGGAGCGTTAGAGCAAATCAAACACTCACCCCCAGTCAACTGATCTGGGTTTAATCCATCATCATTCTTTAGCTCACTCCACCACCCCAGTTCAGACATGGCCATATGCAAATCAGTCTGACCCTGTGCCTCATGGGAACAGTCCAGCCCGAACTGCCAAGCCATCTCTTCCCTGGACCGGAAACAAGCATCCTGGGACCGGTTTCGGGTTCAAAACCCTCGTCAGACTGATTTGCAGATGGCCATGTCTGAACTGGGGTGGTGGAGTGAGCTAAAGAATGATGATGGATTAAACCCAGATCAGTTGACTGGGGGTGGTGTTTGATTAGCTCAAACGCTCCGTCCATCGTCCCCTTTGGTATCACTTTGTTCGCCCTAAGTTGGCAGGGTATGCCCAGACGTGGGTCCCTTGCTCACTTTGCCACTGGATTCAAGCTAGCCTGGCTGATGACGGCTGAATAGCCAGAAACCGGTCCCAGGATGCTTGTTTCCGGTCCAGGGAAGACATGGCTTGGCAGTTCGGGCTGGACTGTTCCCATGAGGCACAGGGTCAGACTGATTTGCAGATGGCCATGTCTGAACTGGGGTGGTGGAGTGAGCTAAAGAATGATGATGGATTAAACCCAGATCAGTTGACTGGGGGTGAGTGTTTGATTAGCTCAAACGCTCCGTCCATCGTCCCCTTTGGTATCGCTTTGTTCGCCCTAAGTTGGCAGGGTATGCCCAGACGTGGGTCCCTTGCTCACTTTGTCACTGGATTCAAGCTAGCCTGGCTGATGACGGCTGAATAGCCAGAAACCGGTCCCAGGATGCTTGTTTCCGGTCCAGGGAAGACATGGCTTGGCAGTTCGGACTGGACTGTTCCCATGAGGCACAGGGTCAGACTGATTTGCAGATGGCCATGTCTGAACTGGGGTGGTGGAGTGAGCTAAAGAATGATGATGGATTAAACCCAGATCAGTTGACTGGGGGTGAGTGTTTGATTAGCTCAAATGCTCTGTCCATCGTCCCCTTTGGTATCGCTTTGTTCGCCCTAAGTTGGCAGGGTATGCCCAGACGTGGGTCCCTTGCTCACTTTGCCACTGGATTCAAGCTAGCCTGGCTGATGACGGCTGAATAGCCAGAAACCGGTCCCAGGATGCTTGTTTCCGGTCCAGGGAAGACATGGCTTGGCAGTTCGGGCTGGACTGTTCCCATGAGGCACAGGGTCAGACTGATTTGCAGATGGCCATGTCTGAACTGGGGTGGTGGAGTGAGCTAAAGAATGATGATGGATTAAACCTTGATCAGTTGACTGGGGGTGAGTGTTTGATTAGCTCAAACGCTCCGTCCATCGTCCCCTTTGGTATCGCTTTGTTCGCCCTAAGTTGGCAGGGTATGCCCAGACGTGGGTCCCTTGATCACTTTGCCACTGGATTCAAGCTAGCCTGGCTGATGACGGCTGAATAGCCAGACACCGGTCCCAGGATGCTTGTTTCCGGTCCAGGGAAGACATGGCTTGGCAGTTCGGGCTGGACTGTTCCCATGAGGCACAGGGTCAGACTGATTTGCAGATGGCCATGTCTGAACTGGGTTGGTGGAGTGAGCTAAAGAATGATGATGGATTAAACCCAGATCAGTTGACTGGGGGTGAGTGTTTGATTAGCTCAAACGCTCCGTCCATCGTCCCCTTTGGTATCGCTTTGTTCGCCCTAAGTTGGCAGGGTATGCCCAGACGTGGGTCCCTTGATCACTTTGCCACTGGATTCAAGCTAGCCTGGCTGATGATGGCTGAATAGCCAGAAACCGGTCCCAGGATGCTTGTTTCCGGTCCAGGGAAGACATGGCTTGGCAGTTCGGGCTGGACTGTTCCCATGAGGCACAGGGTCAGACTGATTTGCAGATGGCCATGTCTGAACTGGGGTTGTGGAGTGAGCTAAAGAATGATGATGGATTAAACCCAGATCAGTTGACTGGGGGTGAGTGTTTGATGATTAGCTCAAACGCTCCATCCATCGTCCCCTTTGGTATCGCTTTGTTTGCCCTAAGTTGGCAGGGTATGCCCAGACGTGGGTCCCTTGCTCACTTTGCCACTGGATTCAAGCTAGCCTGGCTGATGATGGCTGAATAGCCAGAAACCGTTCCCAGGATGATTGTTTCCGGTCCAGGAAAGATATGGCTTGGCAGTTCGGGCTGGACTGTTCCCATGAGGCACAGGGTCAGACTGATTTGCAGATGGCCATGTCTGAACTGGGGTGGTGGAGTGAGCTAAAGAATGATGATGGATTAAACCCAGATCAGTTGACTGGGGGTGAGTGTTTGATTAGCTCAAACGCTCCGTCCATCGTCCCCTTTGGTATCGCTTTGTTCGCCCTAAATTGGCAGGGTATGCCCAGACGTGGGTCCCTTGCTCACTTTGCCACTGGATTCAAGCCAGCCTGGCTGATGACGGCTGAATAGCCAGAAACCGGTCCCAGGATGCTTGTTTCCAGTCCAGGGAAGACATCGCTTGGCAGTTCGGGCTGGATTGTTCCCATGAGGCACAGGGTCAGACTGATTTGCAGATGGCCATGTCTGAACTGGGGAGGTGGAGTGAGCTAAAGAATGATAATGGATTAAACCCAGATCAGTTGACTGGGGGTTAGTGTTTGATTAGCTCAAACGCTCCGTCCATCGTCCCCTTTGGTATCGGTAGGTAGATAAGGGCTCATAATGGGTAGATTATTCTGTGCAGTAGATAGATATGAGCTCAGAGTGGGTAGATTATTCTGTGCGGGTAGATAGATAAGGGCTCATAATGGGTAGATTATTCTGTGCAGTAGATAGATATGAGCTCAGAGTGGGTAGATTATTCTGTGCCAGTAGATAGATAAGGGCTCATAATGGGTAGATTATTCTGTGCAGTAGATAGATATGAGCTCAGAGTGGGTAGATTATTCTGTGCAGTAGATAGATAGATAAGGGCTCAGAGTGGGTAGATTATTCTGTACCGGTATATAGATAAGGGCTCATAATGGGTAGATTATTCTGTGCAGTAGATAGATATGAGCTCAGAGTGGGTAGATTATTCTGTGCAGTAGATAGATATGGGCTCAGAGTGGGTAGATTATTCTGTGCTGGTAGGTAGATATGGGCTAAGAGTGGGTATATTATTCTGTGCCGGTAGATAGCTAAGGCTCAGAGTGGGTAGATTATTCTGTGCCGGTAGATAGATATGAGCTCAGAGTGGGTAGATTATTCTGTGCAGTAGGTAGATATGGGCTCAGAGTGGGTAGATTATTCTGTGCAGTAGGTAGATATGGGCTCAGAGTGGGTAGATTATTCTGTGCAGTAGATAGCTAAGGCTCAGAGTGGGTAGATTATTCTGTGCTAGTAGATAGATAAGGGCTCATAATGGGTAGATTATTCTGTGCAGTAGATAGATATGAGCTCAGAGTGGGTAGATTATTCTGTGCAGTAGATAGTTATGAGCTCAGAGTGGGTAGATTATTCTGTGCAGTAGATAGATATGAGCTCAGAGTGGGTAGATTATTCTGTGCAGTAGATAGATATGAGCTCAGAGTGGGTAGATTATTCTGTGCAGTAGATAGATATGGGCTCAGAGTGGGTAGATTATTCTGTGCAGTAGATAGATATGAGTTCAAAGTGGGTAAATTATTCTGTGCCGGTATATAGATAAGGGCTCAGAGTGGGTAGATTATTCTGTGCAGTAGATAGATATGAGCTCAGAGTGGGTAGATTATTCTGTGCAGTAGATAGATATGGGCTCAGAGTGGGTAGATTATTCTGTGCAGTAGATAGATATGGGCTCAGAGTGGGTAGATTATTCTGTGCCGGTATATAGATAAGGGCTCAGAGTGGGTAGATTATTCTGTGCCGGTATATAGATAAGGGCTCAGAGTGGGTAGATTATTCTGTGCAATAGATAGATATGGGTTCAGAGTGGGTAGATTATTCTGTGCAGTAGATAGATATGAGCTCAGAGTGGGTAGATTATTCTGTGCAGTAGATAGATATGGGCTCAGAGTGGGTAGATTATTCTGTGCTGGTAGGTAGATATGGGCTCAGAGTGGGTATATTATTCTGTGCCGGTAGATAGCTAAGGCTCAGAGTGGGTAGATTATTCTGTGCCGGTATATAGATAAGGGCTCATAATGGGTAGATTATTCTGTGCAGTAGATAGATATGAGCTCAGAGTGGGTAGATTATTCTGTGCAGTAGATAGATATGGGCTCAGAGTGGGTAGATTATTCTGTGCAGTAGATAGATATGGGCTCAGAGTGGGTAGATTATTCTGTGCCGGTATATAGATAAGGGCTCAGAGTGGGTAGATTATTCTGTGCCGGTATATAGATAAGGGCTCAGAGTGGGTAGATTATTCTGTGCAATAGATAGATATGGGTTCAGAGTGGGTAGATTATTCTGTGCAGTAGATAGATATGAGCTCAGAGTGGGTAGATTATTCTGTGCAGTAGATAGATATGGGCTCAGAGTGGGTAGATTATTCTGTGCTGGTAGGTAGATATGGGCTCAGAGTGGGTATATTATTCTGTGCCGGTAGATAGCTAAGGCTCAGAGTGGGTAGATTATTCTGTGCCGGTATATAGATAAGGGCTCATAATGGGTAGATTATTCTGTGCAGTAGATAGATATGAGCTCAGAGTGGGTAGATTATTCTGTGCAGTAGATAGATATGGGCTCAGAGTGGGTAGATTATTCTGTGCTGGTAGGTAGATATGGGCTCAGAGTGGGTATATTATTCTGTGCCGGTAGATAGCTAAGGCTCAGAGTGGGTAGATTATTCTGTGCCGGTAGATAGATATGAGCTCAGAGTGGGTAGATTATTCTGTGCAGTAGGTAGATATGGGCTCAGAGTGGGTAGATTATTCTGTGCAGTAGGTAGATATGGGCTCAGAGTGGGTAGATTATTCTGTGCAGTAGATAGCTAAGGCTCAGAGTGGGTAGATTATTCTGTGCTAGTAGATAGATAAGGGCTCATAATGGGTAGATTATTCTGTGCAGTAGATAGATATGAGCTCAGAGTGGGTAGATTATTCTGTGCAGTAGATAGTTATGAGCTCAGAGTGGGTAGATTATTCTGTGCAGTAGATAGATATGAGCTCAGAGTGGGTAGATTATTCTGTGCAGTAGATAGATATGAGCTCAGAGTGGGTAGATTATTCTGTGCAGTAGATAGATATGGGCTCAGAGTGGGTAGATTATTCTGTGCAGTAGATAGATATGAGTTCAAAGTGGGTAAATTATTCTGTGCCGGTATATAGATAAGGGCTCAGAGTGGGTAGATTATTCTGTGCAGTAGATAGATATGAGCTCAGAGTGGGTAGATTATTCTGTGCAGTAGATAGATATGGGCTCAGAGTGGGTAGATTATTCTGTGCAGTAGATAGATATGGGCTCAGAGTGGGTAGATTATTCTGTGCCGGTATATAGATAAGGGCTCAGAGTGGGTAAATTATTCTGTGCCGGTATATAGATAAGGGCTCAGAGTGGGTAGATTATTCTGTGCAATAGATAGATATGGGTTCAGAGTGGGTAGATTATTCTGTGCAGTAGATAGATATGAGCTCAGAGTGGGTAGATTATTCTGTGCAGTAGATAGATATGGGCTCAGAGTGGGTAGATTATTCTGTGCAGTAGATAGATATGGGTTCAGGGCTGGTACGGGCTCTGCGTGGTTGGATGATTCTATGCTCTAGACAGTTATGGATTTTTGCTCTCTGGAGCCTTCTCTGCATTACTTGATATTTCTGTATCTTCTCGTTGCTGAATGCTTCTTGTTTTCAGAGCTGCTTGCCAGTGTTCTTCTGACAATGTTTTGCACTGGGCGCTTTCTGCCCCATGAATTCAGTGTTTCATAATAGGAATGGGTTTCCTAGCAAGGCAGCTTGGCTTGGCTAGAAGTGGTTTATGATGTAAAAGGAACAATATCAAGAAGGTAATTCTAACTGTGTCCCTTTAATGTGGCCAGACAGGAGGTTCTTATATTTCCCTTAGGTTCGATACTCTTCCCCCCTTCGGTGTGAAATCTAACAGCGACTGGAGATCAGATTGTTGCAGAGTGCTTGTCAAAGTAAAGAAAAAGGGCTTTGACTAGCACAAAAAGCAATTTGCACCCTACTGTCTTCTGGCTGATGCACAAAAAAACTCTGCTAAAAAAATTATTAGTTGATTCTATGCCAGTGCCTAATTTGAGCCGGTAGTTGCAGGTGGAGCCCGCCAGCACTCATTTTTGAGGACTGGAACTTATTTTTCATTATCTAACTTAGGCCCAGAGCAAGAGAGAAAAGGCAGAAAATGAAGAAACAAAGAGAACAGAGAGAGAGAGAGAAACAGAAAAAAGAGACACCAGCAAATCGGGCATGAAAAAGAACCCGAAATAGTAAGATAAAGGGGTAAGAAGTGTATGGCGGTTGCTAGAAATGGAGGTCTCTAGTTGGCAGTGGCTTGCACCCTGTCCAAGTAGTGAACCTTCGTTCTAGTCAGTGTAAGGGGATTACACAGCTAAGATAACCCCTGATCACCCCCTTGGTAGCTTGGCATGACCAGTCAGGCTTATCTCAGAGGCAATGTGTAAAGCATTTGTACATAAACACAGAGTAACATAGTGAAAACACTACTAATTTAGAAAAATAACCAATCTTTATCTAAACCAACCAAGAACAAAATGACAAAAATCCAACATACATCGATCAAGATATTACTTTTAAAAGGTTTAAAACAGTTCAGTCCATAGGAAAGTATGGATGCCTCACTTTAGCACAAAGCACCTGGAATGCGTCAAAATCACAAGACGAAAACAGGCGCAGTGGAGGTGAGGCGCCGGAAAGCAAAGCGATGCGCCGGTTTCTTACATGCAGGTAACGTGGTGCGTCGGTTCCTTGCTCCCATGGGAGGTGAGTCATCGGTTCCTTACTGCTGCGCATGGAAGGTGATGCGTCGGCTCCTTACTGTGAGAGGAGGTGATGCATTGGTTTCTTATTGCGCAGGGAGGCGATGCGTCATTTCTCCGTACACGCAGCATCGGTACCTTACTGAAGCCCAGCATCGATGTATACTTGGCGCACAGGTGCAATGCATGGAAAATCCGGACGTGCTGGAGTTGTTGCGGTGGTGGCCAAACAGGCTCAGCATCAATTCTTCCAGCCGCGAACAGGTGATGCGTCGATTCCTTAAGCCGCACAGCAGGGCCTGCGTCAGAGCCGGAGCAGGGGTCTTGGATATCGGAGACACAGTGCTCTGGACTAGGGCTGCGGCGGTTCTTTCAGCCACCGACATGCGCTGCATTGATCTTTTCTGCTGCACCACGGCGATGCGTTGGTTTTTTAACCACATGACAAGCTTGCGGCAGGAAAAACGGCGCTGAAGGGCGATATGTGGATTTTCAGCTCTTCTTGCAGCAGAAGCCACTTCCAAGGGCCCAGAACTGGAATTGGTACCACTTGACAGGTCAGAGCTTCCAGCAGAGGAGTTCAGGGGCTGCAGGTGAAGTTTTTGATGGCCCTGAGACTTCTTGACAGGAGGCAAGTACACACAGGTCCTTGGATAATCTTCTCAAGCAGGATACCAAAGCAAAAGTCCAGTCCTTAGTCTCTCCAAGACAGAAGCAGCAACTGCAGCGAACCCAGCAAAGCAACACAGCAAAAGGGCAGTACTCATCCTAACAGCTCTCCAGCTCTTCCTCTTGGCAGAGTCTCCTCTTGATTCAGAAGTGTTCTAAAAGTCTGGGGTTACAGGTCCAATACTTATGCCCCGTTTGGCCTTTGAAGTAGGCATACTTCTAATGATAGTCTTTGTAGTGCACAGGTCCTGCCTTGCCCTGACACACTACAGGAGGTGGAGACAGCATTGTGAGAGGCCAGGCACAGCCCTATTCAGGTGTCATTCCAACTCCTCCCACCACTCTAGCTCAGGAAGGCCTATCAGCCTGGTGATGGGCCATCAGGATATGCAGGGAACACCTCAGCTCCCTTTGTGTGACTGTCTAGAGCCGTGGTACTCATAGTACGGCCCGCGGGTCGCCAGCTGGCCGGCAGGCCTTCATTGGCGGCCCGCAGACCTTGCCTTGTTGTTTCTACGCTTCCAGTGAGGCCGGCAGTAGACACAAAAAATGACCGCAGGAGCATACGTAGTGAATATGTATTAAATACGTATTCACAACGTATTCTCCTGCGGCCATGTTCTGTGGTTACTGCTGGCCTCTGTGATGTCACACACTGCACCGTCAGAAAGCTTCCCAAAAGGCCCTTTAAAAGTCAGCTGTAAGCGCTTTCACAGCGGACTTTTAAACGGACTTTTGGGAAGCTTCCTGTTTCGTGTTGCCGACGACATCCTCTTCTCCCGCAGCAGCTTTATCTTCATCTTCGAGTCACTATCCCTGAACATTAGATGTAAGCACATTCAGAATGGACAATTGCGCCTGGAGAGAGAGAGAGACAGGGACAGAGAGACAGAGACAGAGAGAGACAGAGACAGAGACAGAGACAGGGAGACAGAGACAGGGAGACAGAGACAGGGAGACAGAGACAGGGAGACAGAGACACAGAGACAGAGACAGGGAGACACAGAGACACAGAGACAGAGACAGAGAGACAGAGAGACATAGAGACATAGAGACACAGATAGAGACAGATAGAGACAGCTAGAGACAGCTAGAGACAGCTAGAGACAGCTAGAGACAGCTAGAGATAGATAGATAGAGACAGACAGAGACAGACAGAGACAGAGACAGAGAGACAGAGAGACAGAGAGACAGAGAGACAGAGAGACAGAGAGACAGAGAGACAGAGAGACAGAGAGACAGAGAGACATAGAGACATAGAGACATAGAGACATAGAGACATAGAGACATAGAGACAGATAGAGACAGAGACATAGAGACATAGAGACAGAGACAGAGACAGAGACAGAGACAGAGACAGAGACAGAGACAGAGACAGAGATAGAGATAGAGATAGAGATAGAGATAGAGATAGAGATAGAGATAGAGATAGATAGATGTGTGTGTATGCCGGGTCTGGTGGCTCAGTGGACTAATACATCCACTGAAGGGGCCTGTGTTCGACCTCATAGTCACAGGTTGTTTTTTTTTACTCTAGCCCCGCCCCCCACTGACCTCGACCACAAACCACACTGTAAATTTGGCCCCCAAGAGAAAGTTTGTGAGTACCCATGGTCTAGAGTGAATGCACAAACAGTCCAACTGTCAGTCTAAACCAGACGTGGATTCCACAGGCAGGCAGAGACACAGAATGGTAAAGCAAGAAAATGCCCACTTTCTAAAAAAAACACACAAGATGATGGACGGAATGCTGCACATTGGCAAACATTCACCCCCAGTCACAGATCTGGGTTTAATCCATCGTTATTTTGCTTCACCACGCCACCCCAGTTCAGACATGGCCATATGCAAATCAGTCTTGACCCTGTGCCTCATGGGAACAGTCCAGACCGAACTGCCAAGCCATGTCTTCCCTGGACCGGAATCAAGCATCCTAGGACCGGTTTCAGGCTATCAGCCTTCATCAGCCAGGATAGCTTGACTCCAGTGGCGTAGTGAGCACGGGACCCACGTCTGGGCATACCCTTCCCACTTAGGGAGAAATGCAAAACACACAAGATGATGGACGGAATGCTGCACATTGGCAAACATTCACCCCCAGTCACAGATCTGGGTTTAATCCATCGTTATTTTGCTTCACCACGCCACCCCAGTTCAGACATGGCCATATGCAACTGGGGTGGCGTGGTGAAGCAAAATAACGATGGATTAAACCCAGATCTGTGACTGGGGGTGAATGTTTGCCAATGTGCAGCATTCCGTCCATCATCTTTTGTGTTTTGCATTTCGCCCTAAGTGGGAAGGGTATGCCCAGACGTGGGTCCCGTGCTCACTACGCCATTGGAGTTAAGCTATCCTGGCTGATGAAGGCTGATAGCCTGAAACCGGTCCTAGGATGCTTGATTCCGGTCCAGGGAAGACATGGCTTGGCAGTTCGGTCTGGACTGTTCCCATGAGGCACAGGGTCAAGACTGATTTCCACATGGCTATGTCTGAACTGGGGTGGCGTGGTGAAGCAAAATAATGATGGATTAAACCCAGATCTGTGACTGGGGGTGAATGTTTGCCAATGTGCAGCATTCCGTCCATCATCTTTTGTGCTTTGCATTTTGCCCTAAGTGGGAAGGGTATGCCCAGACGTGGGTCCCGTGCTCACTATGCCACTGGAGTCAAGCTATCCTGGCTGATGAAGGCTGATAGCCTGAAACCGGTCCTAGGATGCTTGATTCCGGTCCAGGGAAGACATGGCTTGGCAGTTCGGTCTGGACTGTTCCCATGAGGCACAGGGTCAAGACTGATTTGCATATGGCTATGTCTGAACTGAGGTGGCGTGGTGAAGCAAAATAACGATGGATTAAACCCAGATCTGTGACTGGGGGTGAATGTTTGCCAATGTGCAGCATTCCGTCCATCATCTTTTGTGTTTTGCATTTCGCCCTAAGTGGGAAGGGTATGCCCAGACGTGGGTCCCGTGCTCACTACGCCACTGGAGTCAAGCTATCCTGGCTGATGAAGGCTGATAGCCTGAAACCGGTCCTAGGATGCTTGATTCCGGTCCAGGGAAGACATGGCTTGGCAGTTCGGTCTGGACTGTTCCCATGAGGCACAGGGTCAAGACTGATTTGCATATGGCTATGTCTGAACTGGGGTGGCGTGGTGAAGCAAAATAACGATGGATTAAACCCAGATCTGTGACTGGGGGTGAATGTTTGCCAATGTGCAGCATTCCGTCCATCATCTTTTGTGTTTTGCACTTTCTAAAAGTGGCATTTCCAAACCCACAATTTGAAAACCACCTTCACTAAAAGATGTATTTATAAATTCTGAGCTCAGGGAGCCCAAACTCCAAATCTCTATCGCTTTCCAATTGAAAGTTACACTTGTAAGATGTTACAAGGCAGCTCCAATGATAACCTGAGGGAGAGATAGTCCTTGCCATAGTGAAAAACGAAATTGGCAGTATTTCACTATCAGGTCATGCAAAACACACCAGTACCTTCCCTACCTTTCACATGCACTGCACCTTGCCCATGGGGCTACCTTGGGCCTACCTTAGGGGGTACCTTACATGTAGTAAAAGGGAAGGATTGGGCCTGGCAAGTGGTTGCACTTGCCAGGTCAACATGGCAGTTTAAAACTGCCCACACAGGCACTGCAGTGGCAGGCCTGAGACATGTTTGCAGAGCTACTTATGTGGGTGACACAAACAGTGATGCAGGCCCACTACTAGCATTTGAATTACAGGCCTTGGGTGCACACACAGTACACTTTACTAGGGTCTTACCAGTAAATCAAATATTCCAATCATGGATAAAAAATTACAATCACAATTTACACAGGGAGCACTTGCACTTTAGCACTGATCAGCAGTGGTAAAGTGCCCAAAGTTCTAAGACCACCAAATCCGAAATGCAGCACACAGTCCAAAACAGGAGGTCAGAAGCAAAAAGACAGGGGAAAAACATGCCAAAGATGCCAGGTTTAACAGCGATAGATGAAAGAGGCTGGCTGCGGGCTTCTGAAGAAAACTTTGGGCCCCAGTACTAACTCTTTTCCAAATTAAGTACTGGTATATGCATTTCATTAGCAAGCAATTTCATAGGAGAGGGAGGTGATCTTCAGAGAGGAAGAGGCAATGAGTGAGATGCAGAGAAATGATCAGCAGATGGTATGGTATTAGGTGAAGCATGGTTTTGGTGCAGGGGGCATTGCCTCAGGCGAGAAGCCATGTCGTTTATATAAGGCACAGATTTGGGTGGAAAGGCACTGAGGCTCAAATTAATGCATGGTTTTCTGTGAAACGTTAAGGTGGTCTTGGAGGACGGGTCATCTCTCAGGTGAGGAGTATTTATGTAGGAGATATGGTGTTAGGTGAAAAAGCAAGGCCTGGTCAGAGGTATAACCTACAGAATAGGTATAGATACAGGTGAGATCTAAGTCATGCGAACTCTGTCGACCAGTAATATGAGGTGCAGGGAAAAACTCTGTGAGCGGGGACAAACAAAACGTGTCAAGGGTGACGAGGCTGAGAACTCTTGCTCCATCCAGATCTAAAAGCAGTACAAGAGGACTGCACTCAGTGGCCTTAAACACATACATGATTTGCTTCTGATGAGAATTTCTTCTTGAGGGTACCATTTTAGTCCTTTAAATATTAGACTATTTCCCTAGTTATCTCTTCAGATCTGCCTGAAAGTCAGAATCTGGCTTTTTATCTGAAGGGGTCTGTGTTTGTCTCCTTTTCTAGGGAGAACTATTTAGTTAAATACATATACTATAGCCAAAGTGCCTGTCCTTTACAGAATGCATGTAGACTAAAAGGTCATCATGAAGAGATGCCAGGTTTGGGTTTAGCATTATAGCGGCTCTGACTAAATAGCCCCTGTCATCTTGACAGTATGCACCCCCTCCTTCACTGACACGTCATAGATCTTCTAGACTGCTGAACAAGAGTTCTTTGAACAGTTAACTTCCTTGTTGTGAGTCCTAGCATGTCCAACATGATGCACAAGCGCTTTATAAATGCAAATGCATTTGTAAATAAAGGACAGTCGCAACCATACGAAGCAAAAAACACACAAACCCAACAGATGTGTGTGGGAGGATCTTCAGTGCTGGTCGGCACCTTTTCTCAAGCACTGGTAAGCCAATATAGAGCAATCAACAGCCAAAATTGATAACAAGGGGGTCATTCTCTGCACAGATGATCAACCAGGACACCACACAAGGAAGTGAGAATGAAAGAGGGTTTAGGGGAAGAGATAGCGTGGAAAGTGCTACTTACTAGGATCAGACTTGGAGAACGTGTCTTTATCCAAAAGATTCCTAAAAGAGAAAAACATTGAGTTAAAGTCTTGCAGTCATTTGCTGCATTGTATACCTGACTGCTGGCAAAATGTCAAACACAACGATCACGCTTGAAGGCACCACAGACTTATACATTGTCCCCACACACATTTCAGCTAATAACGCCAACGCCAAACCTGAGGAATGCCCGATTACCCCAAATCTGAGACCCGCATGCATAGCTCTGCAAACATGCCACAGGCATGCTTTCAGAATCCATGTTGTTCCAGTTCTGGGACCCGCACCGCTCTCTTAATAGGCCTCGACACTGACCTGCGACTCCACTTCTGTTACTGCACTGGGACCCACCCATCCCTCTGCCAAGACACCTAACTCCTGAACTACAGCCCTTCTGCTGTTCCAACACATACTTGCAAACACATCACTCTGTCAATGAACCTCAAACCGGAATTGCAGCACCTCTTCGGCTATGGCTATCAGACAGCCCTGTCAAAGAAACTCATGCCTGGCCAGGATAACCTTCAGTGATCCTCAACTGGAACCCCAACCAGCTCCAGTGAAGCTAGCCTGTTCTACAGTGCCTTCAGCTCTCAAGTGCAAAGAAGGTTACTGCACCCTGCCACATTGGTGAGCACGGAAACTAGAAGCACGACTACTAGCTCTAGCCGACGCGGTCTTCAGGTTCTTGTGTGCCCTAAGGGGCGGCAAAGAACCAACACCCCCCTCATCATCAGCTAAATGTCTCTACTGAAAAATCCTGAGGTGCTGATGGCATCATTGGAGCAGTGGAAGAGAAGTGATAACTGTCCTTGGCCACTCTCCACTGTGGGAGCTTTAGAGATGGAAGGGGGCCTGCTGCCTGAAGAGAGCATGACCTGGGCTGTTTTAAATCCGCACCTTATGACCCCAATATTATTATAGCGCCATATGACATACCATCTCTTAAAGAACTCTACTACACAAACTCTCTTCTAGAAATCTATGATACAGATCCTGTCATGGCCCCTTATGACCAGGAATCACTTAAAACATCCTATGGCCCAGACTCCCTTAAACATTTTATAACCCAGACTCTTTTCTAGCAATGTATAACACGACCCTCTTCAATCACTCTATGACACAAACTTTCTTCTATTAATCTATTGCACTCTCTTGTGGCATCCCTTGGCCCAGACTCTTTAACATCGCACTGTGAACCACGCTCTCTTCTAGCGCTCTATGATCCAGCGCACTGCAGCTCGAGCACTATCCAAGCACCTTATGACCCATGCTCACTTCTAGAGTGCTGGGATCCAAACTTTATACTAGGACCTTATGGCAGGGACTCTCAGATAGCACAAATGGCCCAGGCTCTTTTAATGGACACTTCCTGTCTTATAGTGTGCTATAGCCCAGGCTCTCTTATGCAAACGTATGACCAGGATGACTGGGACGCTCTGATAATACTCTATGGTCCAGATCCTCTAATAGCGCTCTATGACCCAGGCTATTGTAAAGCACTACTCTCTTCAAGCGCTATATGACACAGACTCTCTTGCAGTATTCTACAACACAGACTCTCTTATCCCACCTTCAGCAATAACCTGCTCGAACTGCAACGCTGCTGCAGTATGAACAGGCTTGAGCACCAGCAATGTGTTGTTGGCTGTTACATTGTGCCAGCAGGACCATGGGCTCTACCACAAGTGACATCACAGACTACCCACAATGCTAGAGGGAGCTCCCTAAAATGGCGCCAAGCAGAAGAAGAATCAAGGAAGTTAAAGAATGTTTGTTCAAATACAGGACAGTGGCTGGACCAGGGGATGTTTTTCACAAACACTGTCACAACTCCCAGTTGTGCACAACAAATAGAATGTGTTCCACTTTGTTTAATCGTCGACTACACCAGGAAACCACAGAGTGTCAAAATGCAAATTCTTCTACTTATTTGGGCATTGCCGGCATTGGGACATCCAAGCCCATCCAAACTGAACATGTCCCTGTCTGCTTCAATGCGACGGGATTCTTTTTTTATTTTATTTTTGCGTCCCACTCTCTTTACTCTTCCACTGATATATGGCCTGCTCCCCTCTGAGGCGTTTTTTGAATTGTGGTATTGAATGTCCCCCGTCAGAGCAGCTGAAATGTGCTACCATGCACTTACCCCACTTTCGACTCAATACACGTGCATTGTCAGGGAGTCGCAGGCCAGTGAGAGGGCACTTCCCCAGAACGGACACTCTAGACATCTCTTCCCACAGTGGACACCTAAAGAGCTCCCTGTATATCTAAACACATGCTGCTATGAGAATTACAACTGGGCTAATCGTCGTGTCAGGATAACACTGCGGTGCAGACACATTTACCATTCTCTTTTCTGTATTATTAAACACCCACCCGCCAATAATTAATTCTCATCTCAAATGCATAGAAATTCACGGGCATAAAATGCAGGTATAAATATCATTTATACCTGTATTATTAATAAATACCTATCTGTCCTCGGACGCCTCGAAACAGGGTCCGTCCCTGTCAGTGGTGCCTTAAAAATCCTTAAAATAAATAAATAAAGACAATATTATAACAGAATTTCAAAATTGTGCTCAACGTCCAAGGGTGAAAAGTTAATGTTAATTTAGTATATGTAAAAGTACTGAAGTATTAGAACAGTGCTTAGGTTGGTAAGTGTCAAATTCCTATATCAGTCCGACTTTTTAATGTCCTTAAAACACTGATTCTGGGGTGGGGAATGCATGCATCTCTATACTGGGAACAGACACTGACCAGAATGAAGTTATGTGACTTTAGCCAGGAATGTAGATGACACATGCTGGGTTGGGATGAGTCAAACCTGCTTTTACATGAGATGGGGGAAAGGAGTCATGTGATTAGTTGGAATCATGCTTCTGTTTCAACTATCAAAGCCGGCTAGATGGGCAAGGACCGTCCTGTGTCGGACAACAAGCGCTTCAAGATATTATACCTGTCCAAGGGTGGGAACAGGAAAGAGGGATAGAATAGGTAACCACGAGTGCTAAAACAAGGGAGTGAGGTAATATTGAACTGTATAGGATGAGAGAAAGAGGAGGGAGTGATAGGGAAGGGAAGAAGAACAAATAACATGATGACCCTACAGAATAGAGAGAAAGTGAGATATAAAGGGGGGCTCGAGGAAGGTGAATATAGGAAAGAGTAAAAGCTATGTTCACAAACACTGACCATAAAACGTTAATATTGCTCCAGTGCATGGCATCGATGATAACACCATGCTAATAAACAAATCCTCTCTCACCTGGGTGTTTATATACCATGGAGGCAAAACAAAGCATCCAGGCTACAGAGGAGAGTGAAGACAGTGATTCTAGCCATGTCTATGCAGGTAAACAAAGACGCTCATTCCAGTTAAACTTACTCAAGCAAGCCAAGCATTCACACCAACTACACCTACACAGACAAGCATGGACACTAATATCAGACACAAGTCAAGTTAGAAATTCGTGCTGTACTAATTCAGACAAGCAAAGCAGCTCACACCAGCTACACTTCTACAGGTGGCTGAAGATGGTCATAACATCTACACATTTGCAGACAAGACATTCAGATCATCTACTCCTGTACCCACAAACCAAGGCATTGAGAGAGCTACTTCATTGCAAAAATGCTAAGATAACACACAAATAGACAGTCATACCCAGGGCCACTGGAATTATGTGATTGTGCAGTCGCAGCGTTTTTAACATAATTAAAGATTTGACGCATTTGTCCCATAATCCATCATCTGCTGCATAATCTGCAGATTTAAATAAAAATAAAATTGTTTCTAGCTCAAACGATTCAACGAGGAGCAGATGGCTGAACATGCAGGGAGTTGCAAAATAGTCCCTTCTAAATGATAACTGTTGGACTTGGCCCTTTTTGCAGGGTCATCCCAGAACTTTTTGCCTTCCTCCTGTATTTTTTCTGACCTGTTGCTGGTGGTTTTAGGACTCTGGGGACTTTATCACTGCTGATCAGTGCTAAGGTGCATGTGCTCTCCCTTGTATACTTGGTAAGATTGGTCTACACCTGTTTGGCATATTTAGTTTTCCTATAAGTCCCTTGTACAGTGGTATTTCATTTACCCAGGGCCAGTAAATTAAATGCTACTGATGGGCTTGCAGCACTGCTTGCACCACCCACTGAAGTAGCCTTTCAAACCTGTCTCAGGCCTCTGCAACTGCAGGGCCTGCACACGCAGTTTACTGTCGCCGTGACGTGGCATATAGAGTGGTTGCCACATCTGCAACTCCCCTTTTACTACATAGCAGTTACCCCTAAGGTAGGCCCTAGCTAGCCCTATGGGCAGGGTGCGGTGTAGGTAAGAGGTAGGACATGTGCCTTAACTGTATGGCATGTCCTGGTAATGACAAACAGCCTGTTTGGTTTATTACTGCTGTGAGGCTGCCCTCTCATAGGTTTGCATTGGGGATTCCCGGATATGTGGTTCAGTGGTAATTCCTGGCATGAGAGGGGTAGCGTGACCATGTTTGGTATGTCTGGAATAGTAGTGATAAATCCCGCTTATTGGTGAAAGCAGATTTATTATTCCTATTTTAGAAATGCCACTTTTAGAAGTGGACATTACTGTGTGCTAGGTGTCTTTGTGCCCTGCCTGGATGTGTATTGACTGTCTGGTTCTGACTGACAGGGGAGAGATGATGTGCATTCACTCCAGCCAGTCCTTGGGGAGGTTGAGGTGTGTCCGGTCCTGCATAGATGACTCAGCACTAGGCTGAATAGACCTTCGCTGTATTTAGAGTAGCAGGAGGAGCTTTCCCTTGCACCTGAATAGGCCTGGTCTGCATTTGGAGTGATGGGAGGAGTAGTACCTGCAGGTGAATAGGGCTGTGCCTGCCTTCCACAATGCTGGCTCCGCCCCCTGTCGAGTGTCTGGGGCCAAGGCTTACACTGTGAATGGGAGGTGTTGTGCACTTGTAATTGTATTTTAAGTGCCCCCAGAACAAAGACATTTGAACTATAAGTAAAGGGGCTGTGACCCCTTGTAAAAAAGGAAGACACTGCGAGGGACTGGTGACGAGGAGCTGTTGGGCTGGCAGAAGGAACCGCCACTTGGACTTACTTGGTGTGCTGGTCCGGGGCCTGCTGGGCTACTGGAAGGACTGCAACCTTGCTAGGAGATCCTGATGTGCTGGCCTGCCTGCCTGCACCCTACTCCATAGTCGTACCCTAAGTGTTCTCCAGTGAGCATTGTAATGCACCTGCCTCTGCGGGGCAGCGCGTGGTGAGGCACTGCTCAGCGTCTGGAATTGTCAAGGCTCGTGCATTTGGGAGCGCCTTGCTCATCATTGTTACAGTGCGCTTTCAGAGCACTTTCAATTCTGTGGCCCAAGGACGGAGATGCCAGAAGGAAGCGTGCTGGGTCTCTCCGCCTGCCGAAGTGCGTGAAGAGTGCAGAACGCGACCGTCCCGGAGTCCCGGTTGCTCAGCAACCCCCAGGAAGCAGCATCAGAAGATCTCTCCTGATGAGATCCGGCGTTGCCTTTGGGTGGAGCCCCGTCAAGGGAGGAGATGTCACGCTTGAGAGAGTGGAGAGGGGAGAGCTGAGAAGGACGAAGCCCTCTCCCTCCCCCGCTCGTGACGGTCGAGTGGTGAGGGTGGGGGTTACCTACACCAAGGAGCCGATTCTGTGACTCCAGCTTGCAGCCCCACCCGAAGGGTTGCTTGGCAACCAACTGGCATGGAGTGCGGCTCTGCCCAAATTCCGGAGCACCAGGGTGCCGGCTCAGGAGTTGCAGCTGCTGTGGGGTCTCCCAAGGGACGGGAGCAGAGCACGATAACTTCACCACCGGCGTGTGGTGGTTGTCGGGGCCTTGTAGCCCAAAGAAGATGCGCCTGCTTCTGTCTCCTGTGACCAACGATCCAAGGCAGTACTGGGACGGCATTTAGGGAACTCGTAGCTCCCCGTGCAGACACAGGTAGCTGTGGTAGGGTATTGCCTATGCTGGGGGGAGCGACCGAGTGAGGCCTCCTCGGGAAAGCTTGTCAGTGCGTTGGTGTCCCGGCCCCACTTAAAGCCACAGTAGGAGACATGGGGGAGGTCTAAGACGCATTTCGGGCATTGTCGCAGCGGCACCGCATGGTCGCGGGCAGCTGCACCCTTAACTGCTGTTGGGGGGCACTTGTCCTGGTGTGGCCATTATGGGGAGAGCCCGCAATGGAGGCCCCTGCTTCCTCGCGAAACTCCAAGGAATTACCGTACTCACTGTGGTAGGTGGGCAGGTGGCCCTGTAACCTATGTGTGGGTACTGGAACTACCATATTGCGCCTGATAGCAGTGCAAGTGCATTGGCATCCTTTAAATGGATTGGTAATGTACATTTTATGACAAAGTATATTGAGTTACCATACCAGGATTTGCACCATGTGTGCTGTATGGAGTGATTATGTGTTTTTCCATATCACATTTCATGTGTTTATGGCCATACTAGGGAAGGAGGTGTTTCCTTACGTAATGGTAGGGTGTGCAATCTAAAAGCATTTACTATAGTGCACTGCTGATGATGTTATGACAATGGCCCGATTGGCCAAGTGATTTATGTGATCCTCTGTGAAGTCATGACAAGTGCCTAGTGGCACAGTGATACATGTGATTGTGATCTAGTGTGTTCTTATGAATAATACAAAGGATATTTGTATATCATCTTGTGTCGAGTTTCTTTTGTGGTGCGCCTAGTGTGTCACTGTTGTGTGAGTGTGGTGCGCAAATGCTTTACACATTGCCTCTGGGATAAGCCTGACTGCTCTGCCAAGCTACCAAGGGGGTGAGCAGGGGTTATCTTTGGTGTGTAACTCCCTTACCCTAACTAGAGTGGTGGGTTCTGCCTGGCTTAGGTGCATACCCTAGCCAACCAGAAACACGATTTCTAACAGTAACGAAGGCACTCCAATGATGGTGGAAGGAGACATCTAAACGGGCAATAAAATTAAATGAGAGAGCAATACTCCATTGAGCTAAGACAAAAGATGGCAACTTATCATCCAAAAGCTGAGAGACAATGGTTAAAAAGAGCCGATGATTGAAAGAGGAAGCCCCAAAGCCCACTGTAGTGTATTTGAAACAAAAGCTCTGTTTAGACAGCTCCCTGTCAAACCCAGACCTAAATAAGCATTGGCTTTGCGCCAATAGCTCTTGCCCTTGAAACTTACCAGCTTTGCCAATGACTTATGGTGATGCTGTACAGAAGATAAAAAAAATGCAAAGGAAGGTGTGCAAAAGTGTTTTTTTTTTTACGGTGGGAGCAGCAGAAACTTATAGCCTGGCCCCCCACCCAAAAAAGAAAATTAAAAAAAAGAGATGGCCATCAGAGGCAACAGAGGAGGGGGTGGGGGAGCAATGGGAAGTGGGTAGGAGAGGGGAAAAGCAGCACAAGTAGGAGAGTAACATATAGTGGGGGAGAAGCGCACAAGCAAGAAAGAAACTCAGAGTGTGGGAGAAGCAGGGTGTTAGGCGAGGGAAAAGCACATGAGAGAGAGAGTTTGCAACATGAGGGAGGCAGCAGCATGGAGCCCGGGGAGAGAGAAACACGTGAGAGAGAGCTCGAAAACACATGCACTCTCTTGCATTTCTTAAGCAAAAATAAAAAAAGTTCCCTAAATAGCAGCAGTGGAAAGACAGAAGTTAGACAATCATAGAAATGGTAAAAGGTTAGAATCGCAGAGAGGGGCACAGACAACATGGACAAGGAAAACCATTGAATAAGAAACTTGCATATGAAAGTGACAATAAGGCCAACCAGTGGTAAACAATAGCGGATCTGCAGGTCCCTATAAGCTCTTGGGAAGCCCACATTAGGTCTTTTGCAACCGTACAGCTTTCACTGGGAGGCTCGACAGAAAAACAGAAAGCACCGCATTTGGTTTTGGGCATGTGAAGTACTATCCATTGGGGTTCCCATGTTTGGAATTTGAGCAAAGCTATCCACCCAACCCAACCACACAGCCATACGAGAATGCAAAAATACCTACAAAACTTCAGAACGGTGTATGTTCCTTTCCCTCATTCAATCAAACACCCTCCCACATACACTGAACACCCTACAGCTGAAAGGAAAGTATAGTCTATATTCTACGTTCCCAGCTCTCTGCGTGCAACTTTGCTGAGAGATACAGCTCTCTCTCCCAAAAAATGGAAAACTGATCCTTTCTGGACATTGCGCACACCCAGTGTTTCAGTCAAAAACAATGCCCTTCAGGGGATTCGGACTACGTTGTGGCGCTATATAAGACCCATAATCATTCATTCAATATGCCGCAATGTCCTTTTGCGTGAGATCATGTCCCTCGCAGAACCCTAGTGTTGGACCCCCGCTGGGTTCTCAGAAAGGGGGACCCTAGGCGCTGAGACTGCCAGCCGGAGAGAGGCTGCAAACCGGAGGCTGGTGCAGACTCCCTGAGCCGGCCTGTAGCATCCGCTTTATGTGGGTTCAGAGAAGGCTTCAAGTGACTTGCTACATTACCACGGCTCTTAAAATGCGCTTATAGTTTTAATTCGGAATGTTCCGGCGTTCGTCAAGGCCTGGTATGCAAAAGAGGTCAGGCAGGTACACGGCACGTCCCATCCTTGCCTGGACGCACTGGACGCAGGGTCGTTCTAGGGAGCCCTGTGCCAGGGTATCATCTCCAACTGCACAGATGTAACCACTTCTGCGCCTTTCTGCTATTTAATGACTACAGCCCTCCCGGCTCAAAGTCACCACTGGGAACCCAGGACTGACTTTCAGGAGACTGAGATAAGTAACTTGGCTGATAGGGAAAATGCCTCCAGTGCCAAGCGCTGCTCCTCGTGGTCCCCAGGTTGTCTCTCTTCAACAAATAACTATTTTCAGTGGCCAGCATGATGACAATATAAGCTCAAATGGAATGTGTGTAATTTATTTGTTTGTTCTTTTATTTTTTGCTACGGTTTTGTTTTAAGCACAGGCCGTTAACTCAATCGACTCTGGGTGCTTCTCAAATACGGAAAAATACTTAAGGCCCAAATTATGTAGAGACTCTGAAGTGCCTCTTAAAATCGCTAGTTTTCTGCGGTTTCGCGAACTGAAGGAAATGTAGCTCTTATCCACCTTTTTCGCATTTGACCAACCCCGGGAGAGTGGGAGGATGACGTGTGGCATTGTCAGAAACACAGGTCTCCCTGAAGGACCTTTGGCCTCCCTTTGGGTGGCACGGGACAAAATCATGGCTTATCTCTGCTGGAAATGAGGATTCTGAAGTCAATCATCACAATGCAATAACTTTATTACATAGAGAAGCTTAAATCCCAACCAAGGGGGTCATTTAGGGTTTGGCAGAGAAGAAGTACTGCCATAAATCGGCAGGACTCCTGACCAGTCAAACCTGTGGTTTCCCGCCAGATTTAGATGCGTGGCACTGCTAAGTTTCTAACGGGGGCATTCAGCTGGCTCCAGCCTCGGAAAATCCCGTAGGGCCAGGGGCCTATCCCACCACAAGGCGACAGGGTCAAGGTATTGGAATGTCTGTCCTTTTTAGGGGCAGGCCCACCACAAGGCGACAGGGTCAAGGTATTGGAATGTCTGTCCTTTTTAGGGGCAGGCCCACCACAAGGCGACAGGGTCAAGGTATTGGAATGTCTGTCCTTTTAGGGGCAGGCCCACCACAAGGCGACAGGGTCAAGGTATTGGAATGTCTGTCCTTTTTAGGGGCAGGCCCACCACAAGGCGACAGGGTCAAGGTATTGGAATGTCTGTCCTATTTAGGGGCAGGCCCACCACAAGGCGACAGGGTCAAGGTATTGGAATGTCTGTCCTTTTTAGGGGCAGGCCCACCACAAGGCGACAGGGTCAAGGTATTGGAATGTCTGTCCTATTTAGGGGCAGGCCCACCACAAGGCGACAGGGTCAAGGTATTGGAATGTCTGTCCTATTTAGGGGCAGGCCCACCACAAGGCGACAGGGTCAAGGTATTGGAATGTCTGTCCTTTTTAGGGGCAGGCCCACCACAAGGCGACAGGGTCAAGGTATTGGAATGTCTGTCCTATTTAGGGGCAGGCCCACCACAAGGCGACAGGGTCAAGGTATTGGAATGTCTGTCCTTTTAGGGTCAGGCCCACCACAAGGCGACAGGGTCAAGGTATTGGAATGTCTGTCCTTTTTAGGGGCAGGCCCACCACAAGGCGACAGGGTCAAGGTATTGGAATGTCTGTCCTTTTTAGGGGCAGGCCCACCACAAGGCGACAGGGTCAAGGTATTGGAATGTCTGTCCTTTTCAGGGGCAGGCCCACCACAAGGCGACAGGGTCAAGGTATTGGAATGTCTGTCCTTTTTAGGGGCAGGCCCACCACAAGGCGACAGGGTCAAGGTATTGGAATGTCAGTCCTTTTTAGGGGCAGGCCCACCTGTCTAGGGCTGCCATGAAAAGCACAACGGCCCAAATCAGTAAAACGAATAGATGACTCTCACTCACGTGGAGAAAATGCACTTTTTATTTGCAGGAATAACTCTCCCACTTTTCCCCTGGGTACATTGACCCCGAGAGGTCTAAATGACCGTTCAAGTTTGTTATTAAAAAATGAAAACATATATTAAGAAAATGCCACTTTAGTGTTAATGGAAAACATATTAAATACCTTCATCAAAAAAAATCTTTTCAGCAAATCAAACTTAGAATCCGATCTGAAATACCAAAACTAGTCCAATTGTGAAAAATGTAAACTTTCCTCAAAGTATTCAAATGCAAAACAAGTAGTCACAGATTAGTGAATCCTCACAGATGAAGGGAGCTCAGGAGAGAAGCCAGCCAGGAACAGAAGCAGGAATTGAAATGGACAATGTTTTGGGATGCGCTCAGCTTCGCTCTGGTGAAGTGCTTTCACTTGAGGTTTCACAGGTTGAAAACAAACATTGCAGGTTTTGCAGTGAGATTAAATAATTGCACTTCACGTTTCTTTCTATTAATTTGTGCCCTTTGGTCTGAGCACAGGGTGGAGATGCTCAGAGGACGGGATGCATAAGGTCGCCTTTTGCATTCAGATCTTACTCAGGTACCTTTTGTTTCATCTGGTTGCAGATATCAGTAAATTTTCAGTCAAGACTGATTTGCATATGGCTGGGTCTGAACTGGCGTGGCGAAGTGAGCTAAAGATCGATGATGGAGGTGAGGGTCTGAAAAGTTTCAGTGCTCCGTCCATCAGCTCCTTGTGTTTGCTATTTAAGGAACCACCAATCAAGCACACAAAGCTTCACTATCCTGCTGTTTGAAGGAGGCTGAATTCCAAGGCAAACTATTCACTGTCCATGGCACTTAATCCTAGGCAAATACAGCAGAAACAACGCCAGCATTTCCTACCTTCCCCAAGCAGACACTCACAGCTGCCCATAAGGTTTAAATAGCTCAGTCCCCCGATATAGATACTCAGTGTGAGGACCCTGAATGCCTAGTTGTCTTCAGATATGCCAGAGTCAACGTGCATTTGTGCTGTCGTGCTCCTACTGTAGTCTTTGTATAACTCTTTGAGTTCACAGCTCTAGGCGTCAAGATCTTTCTGCTAGTCTTCCCAAGAAAACATCTGGTCTAACTGATCAATGCTAAATCTTTTTCATGACGTAGAAAGTTTGCACCACAGATACCAGCATCCTTTTCTTCAGACCTTCTACTACTCTTTGTCTTACATCAAGGCCTTTGGTGATTGACAGAGCAGAAAATCCCAGATTGTGTAGATTCACAGGGATACTAGCAGGCTAATCGATGAAGTATCCATCCAGGCTGCCCTCAAGTAAGCAAAGCAGTTATTCAACTTGGTAGGGTGTTAAGAGGTTCAAAAATGGACTTTCACAACTTGCCATTTTATAGAAGGGTTCACCATCTGGATTGGGTTGGGTATTCCAACCAGTTAACTATTCAGTAAGGACTTTCCTGGCTTGAAACACACCATTTCCGTAGTTGTGTGCCAGAAGGAATTGTTATGTTTTCTGACTTCACAAATATCGTGAAACACATCTTTTTTTTTCAAAATGACTTAAACCAAATGCACTTTTTAAAGTACTCTCGAATCTTTTTTTCTCTAGGCCCATTTATTTTAGAAGCCTCTAACACCTACGTGTCAGATCTACAGTGAGACTCTTCTAATGTTGCTAGTGTCAAAATCTAACCTCTTTTCCCTGGAGGGAGACTTGCGCCTGGTTAGTTTATAAAGTAATAATCCTTCACCATTACTTGCGAAGTTCTTTTAAAGGCCACTTCTACATTTAGACCAAATCTAACTTTCTCTGTAAGCTCTCCATGTACGGCAGCTGTGAAGGCATTGTCTGCATAGACCCTAACGGTGACCCAACACTGCTAGCAGTCCCCGGCACCAGTTACCTTTACTGGACATGGGCTACTTGAGAAGTTGAATGACAGGTCTTCTCCTGGGGCGCTCCCTTGTTCTGGTAAAGAGAGAGTTATAGGAAGTCTCCAGTGATCTTACAAGCCTGGTGAATATGGCCGCCACCGATACTTGCCCCATGGATGACACGAATCTAAAGGTGCTATTGATAGAAAAGTCCAGAGCTGTGTCGCAGCTGTAGCAAGCACCCTTTCAGGTTTCCCTCCTGACACTGTCCTACTTGTGTTATGTTTTCCCTGTTATGTATGAGCCCACAGACTGCTCAAGGGCCATATTAATGCTTTAGCTGAGCACTTGGCTCTGGTTGGTAAAATCGGACCATGATGTTTCTGTGACCAGCAAATCTGTTTGCAGGAGGAGAAAACACTCATGATCAAAGGAGCCAGTGGCTAGAGAAGTACTGTATGTTCTTTTACTTTAAGCCTAATTTAGTTCTGCTGCTTATTCACTGTTTTTTCTAATCCAAAATATAATTTTTCAACTTTATAATATTGCAAGAGGCATGTGCTGTATTAATGTGGCCTAATGGCTAGAGCGGTGGACCTCGAAGCTGAAGGTTGGAGTCTCGGCAGGGGCGCTAAACATCCTGTGATTCTGAGCAAATCACTTAATCTCCCCGTGCCTACCAAAATAAATGTGTCCTTCTAACGCAACTGGTACTCGTGTAAAGCGCTCTGATACCTTCGGGTCAAGTTCGCACTATATAAAACGAAATTTTTTTTTAGTAGTGAATGATGGAAGAAGAATCGTTTGTGGATGATTCTGTTAATATTGGTAAGCCCTTCTGTACGTATATTTTAGCATTCGCGACACCATCTTGCAATCTGGACGCCATTTTGTATGATAATCGAAACTGCTGCTTAGTTATTTTCGAGAAACGGTCCTTGGTAAGTTTTGTTTCCCAAGGTTGAGCTTTTTCTTCTATAATTGCAAGTATCCTCGTTAGTACATAACTTTCTTGTTAGATGGGGCCTTTCTCCCACCCGTCTGGTAGGGAGGATAGGCCAGATGACCTTGGGCAGTAGATAGCCTGTGCCCAGCTGCAGAATCGAAACTTATGCTCTGCACCCCCATTGTATTACAACACCTGCTAGTGTTTTTCCATAGTAGGCGTGCCTTTGTGGACTTTGCAAACGTACATAATGTAATTGTATGCTTACAGGCGTCAGTCCCTCGACAGCCATCCCAAGAGGCTGGTCAGACTGGGCTCCACTGCAGTGTAATCTCAATAAATATCTGGTTTGTATTCTCTACTGTCTGACCGACTCTTCATTTGTAGGAAGGCAGAGAAGGTGGTCGTGAGTGACCCGTGTGGCCCTTTTCGGGTCACTTCCTTCAATTCTTTGCTGTACAACTTCTTAAAATTACTCATGTCACTTCTTTTTAAAGTCTGCCTATTTTGATGGCAAAAAGGAAAACATTTATGTGCAGCAACCCAGGAAATGGTGGTTGAGTCCTCCCAATCTCCTGTTTATCTGTCAGATCTTTGCAACTGTTCCTTACCTGGTCTTCAAATTACCACCCTGGAGGATTATAGTTCAGACCCCCGGTTTAGCTGATTAAGAAGGGATTCTGTGTAACATTCTGCAAGGGCCACAGCCAGGATAGTTTTTTAGTTCGCACCTGGCAGGATGTGCAAAGCAGTAGCACAGTGGGGAAATGTCTGGCTGAGGGACCATGTATGCCCAGCCATGAAACACTCATTGTGATTCCTCAAGGCACACGTAGACGCAGAGGACGTCACTAGAGTTTCCAATGTTCCACGTCGCTTCATTTCCACAGCCGCCACTCTAGTCTTGAGCCGTCTCTTGACAACACCAGGTAATCTGCTAGTTCTAGTCTTGGTTCCATTGAACAGAAACAAGGCGAATGAAAGCGACTGTAATGAACATTTTGTGCAAGGAAAGTCTGGGCTGGCTGGGCAGTGTCCATTGGCATAGAGGGATCTAGCAGGACTCATGAGCCAGTGCAAATGTAGAGCTGGAGCACGTCACACATACATTAGGGACTTCACATTGCACATGCGGAGCTATGGGATGAGGAGGGCACACAGCACAAGGAGGCTTTCTTAAGTGTAGACCTAGAGGCTGAAGTATTTGGGTCTAAATATGGACATTTTAAAGTACACCAGCAGGAACCAAAGAAGGGCAACTGAGAACACCCTGGGCAGAGAGGTGCTGGTATCACACCCGGCTTTCACTGTACTTCATCCCAGAGACTGACGTACATGCACCTGTGTCATCTCAGTAATACAGGGTAGAACAATAGCACATGCTGCGTTTAATGCAAAGCGCAAGGCTATGTATTGCAAAAGGCCAGCTTGCCTCAGGTCGCAGCCAATGTGCATCTGCTTAGTTCTATGTAAACGGACTGTACTAATGTACAAAACCAGAGAGGGTGAGGTTTATCGACAATAATAAACTTGTGACGCATTCCTTGATACCAGCAAATGGGAATCTCATGTATGGTTTGTTGAGTTATATCCACCACCTTGAGACATTCAAACTCCTTCTATGCAACTTAGGGCTCGTAGTGGCCAAGAGATATAGCTCGTCAATGGGGATACCCAAATCCACCCATACTTACTGAGTGGAGGACCCACATGGATCTCTACTTGGTAGCCGAAAAAGTGACATACCAGGCGAGAGGATGCCCCCGAATGTTTCGCAAGATCTGGGCCCCTTGGATAAAATACTACGGGCCGAGTGTGGAGGGGGAGGAAGAGGAATACACCATAATGAGGCAAAGCCAGAGAATCGAGGAGAGATGAGGACATCCCCCCCCCTTGCCCCATCCTCTTAGTCCTCGTATGCCCTTGTTCCCTTTGTACCTTTCCCAGGTTTGAGCCGTTAAAACTGATTGTAAATACAGGTAGCCCGGAGATGACCAACCTCATTGCAGCCCTACTGGTGCCAATACCGCACAGTACCATGTTACTTTTATTACTGCAACGTCTGATTTATATATATATATGCATTGCTGATTCCTGATTGTCCATGTATTGCATATAATTGTGTTAATAAAAACAGTTTAAAAAATAAATAAAAAATATGCAAGTTTTAAGCCTCTGGGCTTCATGATGGTGACAAACGAAATTACATCGCACAAACTTTTGTCTGATTATGACATAACAGTAAAACTTAGTGAACACTCCTCCTTCACCAGTTACCTCTTTCACTTCTCTAAGCCAAAATTCATTTAGCCCGCCACCCCAAAAATGCATATGTGCTGGTGTGAAATCGAATAGATAGAAAAACATATTGTTTTCTCTTGTCCTCGTTGAAGCTTGAATCAGTGTCCTAGATTTTGGGGGTGAGAGGCTTTGTCAATCGTCTCAGTGAGACTGAAGTCACAGAAATGTATTGTAGGAAGACTTAAGAGATCTGCTGCAGTACTTTAAAATAACATCTGAGATATGTTGTGATATAGATGCATCTTTTGGACATTTTTTAAACAAAATTCCTTGTAGTAGAACCCTTTGTGCCCCTTGGGACAGTTGTGCTTGCTCGCTACACTCACACCTGCAAATTCATGATTTAGTCTTATGCCTCACCACTTTGAAAGTTCACCAGCCGCCACTGTTTATTTACTGAGCTGGACAATGATAAAATGAATTGATGGAGGTGCTAGTTTGGGTTTGTTTGCCCTCCTATAAGGATAAAGATGCTTTTCTACCTCATAATAATTTTATCTATTTTTATGTATATTGGTGATTAATCTTAATTTATATATAGATTTTAATATTATGAATTTGCTGTGTGGTTTGTACTGTGCACTTTTATGATCTCCATGCAAGATCGAATAAAGGAGTATGATTGATAAACGGTTCACTCCTCCTGTGCACAATACTTGCATCTCCATATATTGTGTAAAATGTCATTGCACTCTCTTTATTTGTTTCAAAAATTGTTTCAAAAATTTCACAAAAATATCTTGTGCCACGTGCCTGCTTTCTTTGGACGTCTGCTGAACTATGGCCATTTGTCCACATTATGCGTAAGCTTGTTCAACAAAATGTTCAAACTATTGTGAAACGTGGCACTTTTATTTCTTTTGTTAAAGAAAGGATTCTTAAATACATGCCTTGAGAGTGTTGCACTCATTTCACACAATAGTACGTCAAGGCCTGTGAATAATACTCTCCCTGGTAGAAATATTGCAGAAAAATAGCGCTTTAACAAAGTTGCGGTCTTTGGTATTGTATTTTTTTTATTAGACGGGGTGTTTTTTTCAATTCGAATGAGGGAACACCCAGTATACCACTTCCTTTCCTGCACCCTTTCCCAGTTTTGCTTAATGGTGTTTGCTCCATACATGGCATTTTATTGCATAATTTATAAAGAGAGTCATTGACTTTACTTTTTCAAATCATGGTGTGATTGGTGTGTAGTGCCGGGGGGAAAGGAAGATGGCGGATTGATTCCGCCGCTGGTTAGTTGTCTCAACCGCCTCTCCCTGGGACCCCTCTGTCCCCTTGCCGCTATGATTTTTAGCGCGGCATTTGGTTTTCAAGAGCCGTATCGGATGATGAACCTAAAACTAACATAATTATTTCCCGAAAAAAAAAGACTGTTGGTCTCAGCATACGATGGAGGACCTTACCTGTTGCAGCTGTGTTTGCTCTTTCACCCGTCTTGGATGTGCCTGTGTACGAGGCTTATGCTCGCTGTGAAACGCAGCCGCGCAGCGAGGTGGTTTCTTGTCGGGACTCTTCCCTTGATTTCTCCGTGGCTGCTTCGGGGAAAAGGGAGAAAGCAGCGTTCCTGTGACGGGCGCTCCATTGACTACCCTCGTTGTTGCTGCAGTGGCGGTGGTGGAGGCTGTACAGGTCACCTAGCGCCGATTGAAGACGAGAGGGGTCGTGACTGCGGGGAGCACCGTTGTGGACTCTGTTGGAGGTGAGAGCGATGGCCCCCCCGCGTAACGCCCGGAGGCAACGTGCCGAGATTCAGGCTGCAGCAGAGGGGTCCCCGGAGACCTCAAACCTTACAAAGGTGCAGGCGATTGACCCCCTGGATTCTGGTGAACTTATTACTAATAAAATTCCGGCATTTGACCCTGCTCTGGGGGCTGGTAGCTGTAATATTCCCAGTAGTGGTACTTCTATGGACTCACAGGTGGGGAAGCCGATTTTGAAATTGCTACGCTCAGGTAGCGCTACGGCCTTACTCCGCTCCTGCGGCTCAGAGACTTCCATCCCTGGCTTTGTAATGGCTGATATGCTAAATGCAGCAGTGCAAGACGAGCTGGGGGCACTGAAGATGCTACCTCCCTGGGAGACTTTCTGGCGGGGGATTATATCAACGGCCCCTAGGGGTGAGGCAGCTTTGAGAGCTAATGCTGCAGAGGCATTGCAGAAAGAAATTGTCTCTCCCCTCTCTCTCTGGCACCTTAGCTTCTGTTTCCAACGAGTCCTTAATTGAGAACATTTCAGATGAATGCTCAGTCTCTCTGCCTTACATTCCTCTCGAACCTGAAGCCATCTGTGATGCTAGCAGCAGTGGCAACATCAATAGCAATGGCAGCGAAGGAAACGAGGCCAGCTTTAGACCTAACATACTTCAGGAGGGGGGAGCAGAAAAAGTAAAAGTGAAAGTGAAAGGTTCTAACCCTGTGCGGTCTGGTAAAGGCGGCCGAGGCAGGGGGAGCGCTGCAGCTACCAAGACGCAGGTCTCAGAGGTATTGGGACGGCTTAAAGGAGCATTAAATACGGCGAAGATTGGGTCTGGCGTTAGCCCATTGCGGAAATGGGTTTCTTCAAAAGGTGAAGTTAGATCTATTGTATCAAGATTATCCAATTCAGGGGGGTCTGGAGGTACCCTGATGGACAATGTCATCAATACTTCGCAGAACTCTAATTTAGCCACTGGAGCTCCCGTATCAACTACCTCCCATGTTGCCTTATCTGGGACTGCTACTCCAAACATTTCTGTAGGAGACGCACAAGTTTTGAGTCCTAAACCTGGTGGCGTTGATGGATTCATCTTTGAGCCAATAAATGCGGATGCTGTTCTCATCGCAGGGCAGGTATTGTCTCCAACTGCTGAACAATCTTTAACATCTAACGCTCCTGCTCCTTGTGCTGAACCGGCAAATGTGGACAACGCTGAGATATCTGAAACTACTGGACACATATATGAATATTCAGACTGCACAAATGTTGGTGTAGAACTCCCCTTCTCTAAAATCATGCAGGCACTTGCCATTCAAAGGGCAGAAGCACAAGCGTATTACCAACAGGCTAAGGCTGATAGTTCTGATATAAAACAAGCACTAATTGAAGTTACGGCTAAGGTCTCCCATTTAACTTCGGAAGTCAGTGACCTACAACACCGGGTGGCAGCGGCCGAAGAGGTTAACACTCAAACAGTTAACCTGGTTAAAACCCACGATTCACAGATGACTCAGATGCAATTTAAAATCGAAGACCTTGAAAACAGGCAGCGACGCCAGAACCTTAGAATTTTTGGGATTCCTGAAGGGAGAGAAGGTTCTGATCCACGGGCATTTATTGTTAATTTACTACAAAAGGCATTTCCTGATCTACATGACTGGGATTTGGACACACAAGTTCAGAGGGCACATAGACTGCCACAGCTTTTGCCGCAGGGGAATAGAGCTAGAACCAACTTTGCCAGACTTTTTCTTGTATTTATAGGTAATTTTTTGCTTCGGCAGGCAATCTTTTTCAAGGCTAGGCCTTCAGCCCCTGTTGTGGTAGATTCCATGTCAATTTTTGTACGATCCGACCTTTGTAAATCTACTATGGACAGGAGGTGGCAGCTTCGTCAAATGATGGATCCGCTTAAAGCTGTCTGCACACAGGTTTTTTTACAAGAGCCTGCGCGCCTAAAAGTCATCAAGGATGGCTGTACTCATCTTTTTTTTAATGATCAGGAGGCTAAGAAGGCGCTCTGCAAGTGGCAATCCAGCTCTAAAGTTTGATTTGTGTAATTATCTGATGTATGAATAGCAGTAGGGCAAACCTATATTTAACTAACTACCTCTCATACTTTTTGCCTTTGGTATTGACTTCATTATATCTGTCCTGGGGCTTTTGCTCTAATTTATGGCTCTTTTTGGTTATTACTTCTTTGATCTAATGTTTTTTTTCTCTAGGTGTGTAGTGGTTGGTTCAGGGGGGACTCCGGGATGAGGTGGTTGGGCGTCTTCCATATGCTGTCAGTTTATGACAGTTAGAAGGGGTGATTGCTTTTCCAGGACACATGGCGGGGGGGTTTGTAGCTGTGGGTGGGGTGGTCAGGGGGAGCAGGGTGGGTGGGGTTGGGGTGGGATTAAAGGGCCACGGTGTAGATAAAAAGCACAGAAAGAGTGGGAAAAAAGTAGCGAGAATTGGTCTACTGATAAAGTACTTTATTTTTCCTCTGTTTTCTTGTTGTGGATAGATACTGACTTGCTTTTGGTTAACTTGCATAATGTCTGGGGTTAAATTTATGAGCTGGAACATTTCTGGGCTTAACCAAGCCGTTAAGAGGCGGCTGGTAGCCGAAGAACTTAATTTATTTAAACCGCATATAGTGGGTCTTGCGGAAACGCATCTGGCTTTTAAGGACAGGGCTCTCTTTAAGCAACTTGGTTTTGACCTGATTGTTTGCTCGTCGCAGCCAGCTTCTATTCGTGGGGTCGCCTTGTTGAAATCCAAACATATCACGGCCACGGTTCTACGTACACAGGCCGATCCTAGGGGAAGATGGGCGATTGCCCAGCTTCTAATTTCAGGACATAAGGTGACTGTTTGTATTGTTTACGGCCCCAATGTTGATTGCCCTGAGGTTATTTCTTTCCTATGTTCTGAATTACTGGAATGGGCCGGGAATCTCATTGTAATGGGCGACTTTAACTGCATCTTAGATAAGCAAATTGACACTACAAACACCACAGGGAGAGCCCGTATGGTTAAGGTGAGGGCGGCCATTTTAGATTTATTACATATTCATCGACTGGAGAACATCTGGAGAAAACTCTTTCCTTCACATCCAGGGTACACTTACTTTTCACATCCTCATAAACAATATTCAAGAATAGACATGTTTTTTGTTAATTATGATTTAGTGGACAAATCTTCTATGGTGGTGTGTCCCAAGATAACGTCGGATCACAATCCCATATTACTTACAGCTTACTTTTCTTCAATAGAGAAGCAACAAACTAGGGGATTTTCATTTCCCAGACATCTTCTAAGTAATCCCGATTTCATAACTCATATGCAAATAACGTTGAAGGATTATATTAAAAATAATTTACACACTGCATCTTTGGCTATAGTTTGGGATTGTTTAAAAGCATATGCGAGAGGGGCTACACTTCAATATATTGTCAAACAGAACCGGATCAATACAAGTCAAGAAGAAAACGAGCACCGCCAATGTATGGATTTAGAGCAACAACATGCTCGAGCAATTGCTCTGAAGGATGCTGGCGAAGCTTTAATCTACTTACAGCTTATTAATTCGAGGGCTAAGCTTAGTAGAAGATTAAAGGATAAAGTTGCAAGTAACTTTTTAAAATATAAGACAAAACAATATGAGTATAGCGAACGGGTGGGACGGGTGTTGGCCTATCAGCTTGCTGATCAGAGGTCTGGGTCTCATATTAAACATATTAAAGGGTCTGACGGCTGTATTTATTCTAAAGCTCAGGATATTTTGGAGCAATTTAGGATATTTTATGTAAACTTGTATAAGGGGCCGGCTAGCTTCGACCAGCAAGCTGCTATAGATTATATTCAAGAAAGTGAACTGCCAGCTTTGGACTCATCTCAAAGTGCAGTGTTGGATAGAGAGGCCGATTTGTTAGAAATTAACACAGCAATTAGCGCACTGCCTTCTGGTAAGGCGGTTGGAGAAGATACTATTCCGCTAGAGTTCTACAAAGTTTTTAGGGATATTCTGATGCCTGTCTTACTTGAAGTAGTTAATTCAATACTACAAGGTGGGGACGCACCTCCCTCTTGGAATGTAACAAATATTATCGTTTTTCCTAAAAAGGGGAAATCAGTTGATGACATTAGCTCGTATCGTCCGATCTCTTTGATTAATGCGGACGCAAAAAAAAATTCTAAGCTTCTGGCTTCACGACTTGCCCCCTTGATCCATTTGCTAGTATCTGAACAACAGCATGGCTTCGTCCCAGGTAGGGATACTGCAGCACATATAAACACTGCAATTGCTGCATTTGATGTTGCCGACCATCTGGATCAACGGATTGGGATGTTGATGTTGGACGCCGAGAAGGCCTTCGACCGAGTGGCCTGGGGGTCTCTATGGGAAACCATGGGGTCCCTGGGTCTCGGCCGGAGGTTTATCTCGGCGGTACAGAGATTATACTTCAATCCAACTGCAGCCATTAGGATTAATGGCTCGGTATACACCCGTTTTAGGATCCAGAGAGGTACTAGGCAGGGGTGGCCGTTATCCCCTTTATTATTTGCTCTTTATATCGAGCCTTTTATCAGGCACTTGCTTCACAACGATTCTATCCCTTCAGTTTCTTTTAATGGTATGTCACTTAAATTAACAGCATATGCTGACGACATTGCAATCTTCTCCGCGAGACCTCTGGTGGCGATGATAGCGATAACTCAAGAGGCACTTTCTTTTGGTTCTTTTTCCGGTTATAAGCTCAATATAAACAAGACCCAGTCAATTCTAAATTTTACACCCGTATTAGCTCCACCTTCACTGGGTATCACCAGAACAGCTACTTATTTAGGAGTTCGCCTCAGTTGCTGTACGGGCGATCTTATCGCATTGAATTATGAGCCAATGCTTAAAAAGGTCGCTGCTGATCTAAGTCGGTGGAATAAATTACCTCTTACCATTATTGGTAGATGTAACGTAGTTAAAATGAATATACTACCAAAGTTTTTATATCTGTTTCGCACCATTCCCCTTAGAGTTCCTTTATCTTTTTTTAAGCGGCTGGATAGTGTCATTGGTAGTTATATCTGGGGATATCGTCGGGCAAGGAGAGCCCTTAGGTACATTAAGCTAACCTATGAACAAGGTGGTTTTAAATTTCCAGACTTTAAAGCCTACTTTTGGGCTGCTTTTGTGAATCGGATCCAGTGCTTACTTAAGGGATCTGAGGTAGGGCGTCTCACATCAAATTGTAATCTCCGTATGATTCACTTTAAGTTTTTGCACCAATTGTACTATACCCCTCTGCAATTATGTAAGTTTGGATTGCGTGAGAGTGCTGCGTGTGTCCGGTGCGGGCAAGCCGATGCTGACTTTCTCCATTTGGCATGGGCATGTGCTGGCGTGCGTGCGTTTTGGACTCAGGTGGTGAAGGTGTTGACGGCTGTTGTTATGGAGCCTGTGCATTGCAATCTGGAGGTGTGTCTTCTAGGCAGTGTTAGAGGCCTCAAGCCCTGCAATCGGCGATTAGTCGCAGTCTCAACTTTGCTGGCAAAAAGAGCTGTGGCGTTGAACTGGGAGTGCAAAAACTGTTCCCACTGTTAAGAAATGGATGCACGATTTACTCTATTGTAGGGATCAGCTGGAAGTCTATGCTGAAGAAATACCTGAGGCTTCCCGACCTAAAGATTTTTGGGCCCGATTAACTGGTTATCTGTTACACCACCCTGATCAGTGATGCCATGTACCCTTGTAGATTGTGCTATGCTGCGTGCTTCACGGGATAAGAACTGGTATCGCAACTGTCTCACTTCGCATTGCTTACTGTGTACCACCATGCTCTTTGTCTGCTGCATATGTCCTTTGTATTGTTGGATGCTAATTTATTGCCATGCCGGGGTGGGGGGTGGGGGGGGGTTTGGGGGGGGTGGGGATGGGTACACTGCTTTATGCCTTATTGTGTAGTGTATTTTGTTTATTCAAAAAACTTAATAAAATAAAAAATAAAAAAAAGGACAAAAAAAAAAAAATGGATCTGAGGTAGAGAAACCCTGGTTTGCGTATCAACTAGCTTGCGGTCCCGTCACGGGGTTTAAGCTACAAGAAATGACCGACCCGAATTACTTTAAAAGAGTGCGATTCAAGATTATTAGACATATTACTCTTATTTGGCAAGATATTAGGAAAACTTATAATTTACCTGATTTGCATGAATTTGTTATTTTATGGGGCAACCCGTGCTTACCTGGCATATTTTCGGACTCCGTGGGGAAAATGTGGCAACAGCGTGGTATAATACATCTTGGGCAGCTATATGATGAGCATGGTTTTAGGTCCTTTTCATCCCTTCAAAATGAATACGGGATAACTCATAAATCATTTTTTAAATATTTGCAAATTCGGAATTTCTTCCTTCAAGGGAAAGGGTTGTTAATCCTGCCCCGCACAATAGAAGTTCTACGGGCTATCTATACGATATCAGGGCGGGGGTGCATAGGGAAAGTATACCAAAGATTTTTAGCTGCTGCGGCTGATGACGGCCTACAGATTGTAGCTAAACTTAATCAGATTTTTATTGTGGATATTACTTTGGAGGAGGTTTCTGAATCATTGGCCTTAATTAACACCGCGGTTACCTCAATCAACTTGAAACTGCAACAGCATCGCATCATGTTTATGTTGTATTATACTCCCAGGGTTATCTCAAAATGGGTTGGGTCCCATGGTTCATCTAAGACACATTGTCCCAAATGTAATGAATTCGCTGCTGATTTGCGACACGTTTGTTACTTGCCCAAATTTAAGTACTTTTTGGTGCAAGATCACTCGAGAGTTGAGCAATCTTTTTGGGAAGGATACTCAACTAACAGAAAAGGAAATTTTATTGGGGACAGTTTCAGATTCGGGCAATGTATCTAAATATTTAGTTTCAATTTTTATTGTTTGTGCCCGATTGTGTATTGCCAGGGTTTGGATTGAAACAAGGAGTCTCAAAATATCAGAATTTTGGTTGTTATTGAGGGGGGTCTATGAAATGGAATTCGCTCTAGCAAAGACCAGGGGTCGACCCTCACTGGTTAAATTTGAGAGGGTTTGGTCTAGCTTGCGGTGGGACTAGCTGATTTTGTAGTATTACTGTTTTATCACTGTTTTGCTAACTTCAAAGTTAATTTTGTGTTTGTACCTATTAGTAAAAGCTTCGACCTTTTTTGATATTTTATGCTCTTTTCTGTGCTTTATTTGAAACAATGGCTTGTGACTTGATTTTGTGGCTAATAAAATATTTAAAAAAAAAAAAGTAATCGTCTTTGGAAAAGCGGAAAAGCAGCACTGCAGAAGGTCAGGCTCGGGGTGCCTTTTGGACCTTTGTAATCAGTCTCGGTAACGACATCAGGCGATATTGATGGTTTGAAGTGAGGAGCTTTGACACAGGTTGCCTCTCTGTACTGAATTATGGAAGCTGGGTCTGCCTTTTGTCAGGATTGACATACACTGGTAGAACTCTGGTATTTCTACTGATAGGTCTAACCCACACAATATTTGTATGTTTCACATTCGGATGCAAAGGAGTCCGGAAATGCCATTTCCACCTCCAGACCCTGCAAACCCTTTACCTCCTATTCGGGAAACATTTCTGGGGGTTTGCAGCTGGTACAATAATGCAGTAGGTTGAATGCTGGCTGCAGAAGCCTGTGTTTAATGCAAACAGTCAAAGTTTGATTCTCAAACTTTCTTCAACTACCACGGAGTCTGTGGAGCAGTCAAAACTATTATTACTGAATCCACAAGTGGATGGTGCAGTATATATGTTGATATGTACTGCATGTAAAACCAAACCATTAGTATACATTTTATCATAATATTTTGCTCTCTAGCTACGGTACACATTCAGTGATTAATCTAAACATGATGTTGATAGCACACACGCTCTGGGACCTAAGCAACCACTTAGCGTTTGAAGGCGGAATGCACATAGTTGGGCATCCTTTGTGAGATGAGCGCATACATTTTTTTTGCAGGCATGCTTTTATCCATGATTTGGGCCAACTGTGTGCAGGCTGATTTTGAGCCAGAGCGGAGTCTGCACATACACTTATGAGGCTGCATCAGGGCATGTCAGGCTGTTCCTGGCAAATAGAAGTTGTGTCTGGGATAAAGGAAGTTCTGGCTGAACACATGAAAGTTTTATCTGGGCATATAATGATGTGATTGTCATTAGATGTAATGTTTGGGTATTTGATCCTATGGGCCCATTTACGATGTCAGGCAGAAGGCCATCCGACAGCTTGTCGGTGGTGGTCTGTCCGACATCTGAGGCATCAGTCCAACCACCGTATTAGGATACAGGCACTCCGACCGATGCCGGCGGGGATAATCCACTCCACCTCCGACAGGCTCAGGGAGCCCGTCAAGGCGGAGGGCGAATCATAATCCCCAAAATGCAGGCTGTGCCTTCTCAGGCACCACCATGGGGATTACGATGCACGTTTCTGACAGACTTTCTATGGCGGTCCGACCGCCATATAAAGGCTGTTGGAAATGGACTTTGTGGGCCCCTAGCAGGGCCCTCGTCCCCCGCGGCCTCCGCTACGAGGCCTGGGGGGCATCTGTGGTGTCACCCCGATCATCTATGTATCAAGTGGCAGGCACCTCATTGTGCCTGCCACACAGTGCATGGATGTTTAAAAAGTGTCATTTTCCTATTGCTGCTTGTGCTGCAGCCCGCAGCACAAGCTGTAATAGGAAATAAGCACCTGCCGACTGCCGTGAAGGTGGTCGCATCCTAGTTAGGGAAGTGGACCTGCCGACTCCTTGTCTGGCGGTCCCTTATCCGACACGATGCCAGTCGGACGCTCGTCCGACCGGCATCATAATGAGACCCTAAGTCTGGAGGTACAGTAATTGTGCGTGAGCATTAGATGGTTGTGCCTATGATGCATACCCGTTTGCTGATCACTGTTGTTCTTCGGACATACAGTGCGGCACTCTGCTTTATATATGGATGAAAACTTAAATAGCTTTACTTTCTTTAGTTTCTTGTCCATTACAATGTGCTTTTATTGTAGTCTTTCTAAATTCAATGATGTCAATTTCTGGAAAGTTACCAATGTTGAAGGTTATGAGGTCACATACTGTAAAGTCATAAGAGGTGTGTATTATATCACTTCTGCTACCCATGGCATTTTGTGAATCGACATTCATGCTACTATTACATTAAGGCCCATGGCGTTACTAGCGTGTTAAAGGTATAGTTTGCTGGGTTTTTATTTATAGAAAGTGTCTCCATTATAGTCTGTGTCATAGACAAGTTAGGCCCAGATGGCAGCACCATTAGCTCGCCCTGACGAGCTGAAAAGCTCTTAGTGCAGTAGGTTCACGGTTGGGCGTGAGCAGATGAGAATCACACATCAGTTCCTTATTTATTTATTTTTGCAGATTTATATAGTGCAAACTCGACCTGAAGGTACTGGAGCGCTTTACATGAGGACCAGTTACGTTACACAAGGACACATTCATTTTTAGGTAGACGCAGCAAGATTAAGTGATTTGCCCAGAATCACAGGATGTTGAGCCGAGGCTTGAACCTGGTTTCCCAGCACCGAAGTCGCCAGCTCTGGCCGTAAGGCCACAACCTCTCATACCTGCACGCCAGCTCTGACCTGCAGTAGAGAGGTGGCCAAAGCGAGTGTGACAGAAAATGGGGAAAGTTTGGAGAGAGAGAGTGTTAGTAGAAAAAGACAAAAATGGAAAGCGAGGTAGTAGGAGGAGACACAAAGGATGTACAGGAAGGAAGGCGAGAGAAGGACAAAAAATGAGAGGAGAAATTGGGAGATCAAATATGGGAGAGAATGAAGTGGTCGGTAAGTCAGGGTGGCACACGCTGGAAAAGGTGGAGAAAGATGTGAATGATACAATAGCAATAGATGTGGAGGGCTGGCTTAAAGCTACTATATTATTCATGTGATTTAGAATAAAATAATCGATCTAACCTTTTACTAGACCTAAAAAAAAGTCATGTAAATGGCAGGTTTTGCAGGAGAAAAATATTTCATAACCACTTTTTTGCAGAAGAATTCTCATGCAAAAATCTCTTGTACAATCTTTTGCTTACTGAAAATTTCTCCCGCAGTTGTTGCTTTGAGCCAGTGCAAAATGTTTTAACTTTGTAAAGATTATCTCATCTGCAAAGCTTCACTGCTGAATTATTATTTTCCATACAGCTAGTAATGGGAGACAGTGCTGGTTGGTGGCGGTACCTTTTTGGAACAGTTGGGTTGCAGCCTTTTCCCCTGGATTCCTTAGGGACGAGAACTGCGAACCCTTTCTTTTGTAAATACACTGTTGTCTCCCCTGCATGCAAACCTTTGCACCATGCCATCTGTAGAATGTGGAGTCACAAAACAGAATCTATGCGGGCCTGGACCCCGAAGCTCCAGGAATGCGGCCATGCAAGACTATGTTTTTTTATCTGTACTGCGATCTTTCCTGTTATGTCCCTGTGTTGTCACTCGAGGCCTGGATCCCTCCCGGGTCCAGGAAAAGCCTCTCTGGTCTATGTGCCCAGGGGCCTTCTCCCACACCCTGCATCAGAAGGAGTCTGGAATACAGCACGGCTGGCCCCGGGCTGGCATTAGGGTGTAAAGATGAAGTGTTGGGCATGTCGGTACCCGGGGTCTCTTCCTCATCTTCTGCCTTGTTCATAATTTATACTGAGCCTATGGTCAATCTTATCCATTCATCTCTTGTAAGTGTACCCAGACAGTACCCAGATCATCTTCTAGATGGATGGTGATCTGGGAACAAGCGCTGACAGGTTTCGGACATGCGCAAGAGAGGTCATCGACTGACTCAAACCTCAGTCAAAAAATTATACTCAAACCTCAGTCAGACAAAACTGAGGCAACGCTGTTGGTCCCCACAGACACTGGCTGTGTTATTGGGCTTTTTTTCCAGCTGAAGATCTGAGGCAGGTACAGCATCACTGGGCTCTCTATACAATAGTTATAATCTTATGCAGTATGGTTCATCTAAGATGAAAGGTGCCCAGGTGCTCTCCTGCCCACGCTCATCTCTCAACAAATCAGCTCTCTTGCAGTACACCGTATTCACGTGCAGAGGAACGAAACCTCTCCTTTTTGGCGTCTGTGAAATGAAGCTCACTCCCTCTTGATCTGTGACTAACGTGTAATTTAATTTACCTTTGAAGGAAACTTTAAATCTGGCTATTAGATTAGTTCTTCTAAAATGATGGCACATATTATTATTGCTGGAGCTTCAGTGGCATCTAGCGCTGTAAAGCCCAGCAGTGTCTATATGTGCTGTACATAATCTTAAAATGATAATAAAATAATAATCTCAGCTGATCACGGTTCTGGTGTGCCCACTTGACAAATTGCCTATGAATCCATCTTTTCACTTTGACCAGCTGACAACAAGATTGTCAAACCCAGCACTGCTGCCCGTTGCCTGCCTGTTGGCGGAAGAAGCCATCGAGGACCAGGCAGTCCAGCTCGAGGAGCCAGCAGGAGTGTCAGGACTCCCTGCCTCTCCTGCCCCAGACACTGCACCTGCTGTTGAGCAAAGAACAAGGGACCAGCACCACTAGCCAAAGAGAACTTGTATGTACATCGTCATCAAAAGCACGGGCGAGTCAGCCCTGAGAAGTGACTGGTCTCCGTGTACTAACAAACAGACTTTAACCCTGCCTCAGCTTGATTGGTGGTGTCAGAGGCAGTCCGGAGAGACCTAGCAGCTCTGAATCCTTGAGACGTATATTGAATGCAGCACGTTCCTTTGCCCACGCAGCCTGGTAATATGTCCCAAGGGTACTCCATCTCTGTAGGGTCAGACCAGTCAAGGATGTGATTTGTAAACTATGCCCAGTGATTCCCATGATATTGAGATTTAAAGTCTCCACTGACAGCACTCCCAACTGACCTACAGGGTGCTCGGTCAACCCTAAAATATTTGGACCTTAAGTTAATTTTCAGATGGAAATCTCTTAAACTGCAGTATAGCTGGAGCACCATAAAAAGCTATGACTATCCAGTTTTGTGCTTTTTGTCATTTGTGTCTATCCTCTCATTCAACCCATTACCTGGGAGCTAAAGGCGCCCCCGGGGCACTGGTGACCTTTTTACAAGCGTTATGCAGTGGTCAACCGAGGAAAATAGCAAGATCCCTTAACCTAACTTTCCCACATGGGAACCTAACTGCTAGTTTTTTTCCCATCGCTCAACAGCTGGAGCTTGTTTAGCTACCTTGGCTTAAAGAGTAAAACTATAGAAAAGGGAGTCGCTATATGAAGCAGAGTTTGGAATGTCCATGCCATTTCTTGGGATGGCAGTGTAGCCTCTGTTCCTTAAATAAATCCATGCTTTTGCTTTCTCGCTGCATCATAAGAGTCCAAAGATTATGCAGCTTGCTAGGATAAGAGCTCAATCTGACACATCCTCTTCTAAGCTTCTGAAGTCTGCTGAAGAAGTTAGAGCACTGGACATGAGGGCGGATAGAGAAGTGCAGAGGAATTGAAACAGAGGTATATATACAATAGATTCAGTCCAATCGGGACATTACCCCTGCTCTTGCTAGAGAACAGAGGGTTCATCCAACTCTCAGTCAGATGTGAAAATGCACTTTTATACTCACTCATTTTGTTGCTTTTTTCTGGCCCCCGAGTTGGGAGACAGCCCTTAGGCAGTGGAGAATGACCTCAGGCTTTTATCCCAGTGTTCTCTTTCTAAATCTTAACATCTGCCAGTCTCTTAAGGCTGAAGACCATACAGAAGACACTGTCATACTTGACCCTTGGAAGTCTCGGTGGAGCGGTCCCTGCATTAGTGAGCTCCTACTGAGATCATGGCAGACTCCTGCATTAGGGCTTGAGAAAGTACCCTTTCACGACTCTGGGTGATGCAAAATGCAGACTGGGGCTCTCAAATCTACCCTAGCAGAACCTGGGTCAGAGGTCAAAGGTCAAGATAGACCAATTGGGTCTCACAAGTCAACGTTGTGTTTTTTTAATTGGAAATTTAGGGGCTATTTCCCAAAACTGCCAAACTTGCTCTGGTTATGGCCAGGATGTTATGATGACTAAGACACTAGAGAGACCGTGGTCATCCACTAGACCCACCAGCTGACTCTGGTGATTTTGAATTGAGGATTAAGGTACAGCCATGATTCCAAACTTGAGAACTCAAGAAGCGTAAGTTCTGGTAAATGATGCAAAGGCTCTAAAATGAGAATGATTGGATGCAGGCAATGGGACACCACCCTAAGGCCTACAGCGAAGACAAAAACAACTCTGTACCTGTCTTTGGCTGTACAGGAGCAGATGCAGACTCCTAAGTCCAGGATGGTGCAGGATAAGGAGGCAGTGATTTAAGCAATCTACACATGGAGTCATGGATTGTCCGCAGTCACCTCCATCTATGATGGTACATAAGTTCATGGATCTCTTCTGGTCACGTCTATTGCAACATGCTTTTAGATCCTGAGAGGTCACTTCTTTGAGATGGCCTCCGTGTACACTACAAGCAAGTGTTTTTAGATGTTCCTGGTCAGAAGTCTGCTCCTTTCCACACTGGGAAGCACAGATCCCTCGGTCTTCGAGGTTACAGCAGCAGAGCATTATCTAGTTCCCGGGCCTGGTCATGAGTTTGAGGGGCAAACAGTCCCAAACAAAGTCCTGTTCCTGGAAAACATCTCTCTGGTTTGTGCACAATTTCTCTTCCAAATGTAGGTAAATGACAAAGGCACTGATAAAAGGGACTGGAGTTTACTTATTTCTGTTTTTAGGAATTTTGTAAAGCACCAGATGTATAGAATTGTTGTTTCAACAGAGCACTGTAGTTATCCTACTTCCGGGGAGTTGGCAAGAAGCCAAGGACAAACAATCTCCAAGCCATCCCTAGAATCTTAGCTCATCTCCAGTCAAGAAATAGTGCATCTTTTTGATATTTTTCTGTCTTTCCAGAATTTTGCAGAGCAGATGGATGCGGCCTGGAGACAAATGAGCAATTACATTTTTGATTGGAAACTGGCTCCCCTCGCCAAGGACCTCTGGATTCCAGGTGATGCCCAGCCAAGCAAGAGGAAGGAGGACTTTTTCATGGGCTGATATCTCTGCACCACGACAGGAAGTAAGGTCCCCTGTCCTGTGAGACTCTACTACCCTTCGTTGCTAGGAGTGTAATAGTTTGTCTTCCAATTTCCAGAGCTATGGGTAGAAACAAAGGCCCTTGACCCCGTGTTCAGTTGCCACAAGCGTAAATCTCTTCTTAGCCTAATATAAACAGGCAGCTGTCTGACCAACATGCAATTACTGCAAAACACTCAGACTGTAAAAGGTAGACGGCATTAGTAGCAACGCTACTAAATAACACCGGAAGTGTGGCTGGTTTGGCTGCACTTTCAGTGGCAGTGATAGAGCCTTGGTAGTAGATTCTCTCACTTTAATAGGAAGAGGGTGCTAAAATTGGAAAACAGTGACTAACAGTGAGACTGAATGAACGAATATAGTATTTATAAGGCACTTATACACTTTAGTCGATCTTGGAGATTGTGCAAGAACAATTATCAGCCCCGAAGGTTCCAAAAGCAAAACACGAGTCAGTCGTCTTCTTAAAAGCAGCAGAAGGTGTCCGAAAAGGTGTCAAGCACCCTAAACAACTGACTCTTCACTAGACTGACTGCAAAATAAAACAGCATCAGTGTTAGATACACTGACTGTAACAGTAAGAGTTAATTAGTCGTAGACTGTAGGAAGGTGGAATCTGACTACATGGTTGCCCCCACTTTTTTCCTATCGTTTTGTTGGTTTTTGACTTAGTTTGGCTGGGAACCTGCTATTCAGGTCCCCAGCCTATCTGCTTTCTCTTTAAACGATTTGGAGTGCACTCTAGGTGCACTAGTGATTGGATACTGTGGTACCTTATGAGTCCCTAGTATATGGTACCTTAGGTACCAAGGGCATAGGTACTTCACAGGCCTACCAGGGGCTGCAGCATGTATTATGCCACCCCTGGGAAGCATACTAAATCTGACACCACAGACCTGCTACTGCAGCCTGAGTGAGGAAGTGCTAGCACCCCTCACGGAGATATAGGTTCCTATATCTCTCCTGCACACACATTTAAACCTATCAGTCACCCCTAAGGCAGGCCCTATCAATCCTGAGGGCAGGGTGCTTGGTTCCTATGTGGGAGGGTGCCTCTGCCTGAGCAGGGCCCCTCTGCGGCTCTCAGAGTCCATTCTCTGGGGCTGTCTGTGGATGCGGTTAAACCATATACTTTTAAGTGCATTATATCCTCGCGGTAAAATGCTAACTTTGGAATGGCTGCATCAAAACATGTTGTGTTTGGTGTCAAACACCTTGGAATACTACCCCCCGCCAGTCCTGGCGGCGGGAGTAGCATTCCACCCTTCTAGAGGGATAGACATGTACCTACTGTGGAAACGCGGTAGAATCCTGCAGAGCCCTGGCATCACAAAATGGATGCCACCAGTCACAGACACTGGGCTGCCCTCCTGCTGATGACCAACACTCGCAGTGGAGGAAGCCCAACAATAGATATCCTGTCCCAAGGGGGTGTGACCACCTCCCAGACAGGGTTTAGTGTATTGGGGCTGGGTGGGTGCCCTCTTAGAGTGCTTTGAAGTCCTGCACTGGGGGAGCAGAAGGCTCCTCTGTGCATATGCCAGTTCAAACTGGCTCAGGGGCTACCTGTCCCTGCTCTGGCATGAAACTGGACAAAGGGAAGTGGGTGTAGCCACCCACTCCCCTGACCCTCCCATAGGTAGGGTCGTAGAGCTAGTCCCTCCCTCCTTTTAGTATAAAAGGGGAACCTGTACATTGCACCCTAGATTTCCCTGGACGACGCTCTACAAGAAGAATCCCGGACCTTCGACATTCCACTACCTTTGGAAGACTGAAGAATCTCCCTTGGAGTCAAGGAGTGACTCCCCTGCTTGGCAGGCACCAAAAACTACAAACGACGGTCGCAAACAACGCCGCTCCCGCTAGAGTCCGAAGTCCCTGCAGCCCAAGAAGTGGAGTTCCTGACTTCTCAAAGGCCATCGTGAGTCCCCAGCAAAGCTGAGGCCAGTGGACCCCAAGAGTAACGAGGAACCGCGACCCCTGCGTACCGTGCACTATTATCGAGTGCAACCCCTCACAACGTTCCACAAACTTGTGCTTTGGACCACGTATGGTCCCAGCCTCCAGCAGGAATCCCTCCTAAGATCAGCGGCCTACCACGTCCTGAGTGACCGTGGGCCCCTGTGAGAGAATCCTCCCGAGGCGTCTTCGCAACCCCTTGCCAGCCGGCTTGTGGGTCCCCAGAAGACTTTCCAAAGAAACCAAAGAGCTCCCCTGGTTGCTCCAGGCCTGCCCTGACTTACCCTCACTGGGTGAGTTCCACAGACCTTGCTGGTCTGCGCCGTTGCCTCTTCACACTTTCCTCGAGACTTGCTGTTACCAAGGCTTGTTGGCTCCGATCGAGTTGCCGACACCGCAGTAAGCCGCAGACATCGTGGGACACGCCAAATCCAGCTCCTGGTTGTCGTTGACGCCTCCTGGACCTCGTGGCTGAAGAGTCAAGGCAACCGCGAACGACCTGAACCCTGCGACGACGGTGGGCATTCATCTTCCTTGCTCCGAGTCACTGCCAAGTGACTTTGAACACTGTCCCCTCTGCTTTCAGGTCATCCTTCCACCGAATCCAGGCTTGGATTCCACGGACACTTCTTCAAACCATCACAAGCAGCAAGTCTTCTTTGCTCGCCATTGAAAACGACGCCGCAACCCGACACCAAGGACACCTGTGCACCCGGCTTCCCTGGGTGAGGTAACTCCAGCACTACGGTGCTCCTGTGGGTGTGGGCCCTCGAACTACTTACCCTGTAAGTGACTTGCTTGTAGGTTCACCAGAAGTATCCTAAAACTCTTACTTTCCCCGTGCGATTCTCGCACTGACTCGATACCTGGTTCGCGTCTGTGTTAGACACACCGCGTCCGACTCCTTGCAAATCCTATCTGTAGACCGTAACCTCCGACTCGTACTGAGTCCGATCGGTGTGTTCGCCTCGAACACGCAAGGGACCTTGAACATTGATATCTCAATCGTGTCTGAGTGTATAGACTCGTACAGGATTCGCATCGGTGCCAGGTCACTGCGTCTGTCCCCTGTGGGTCTCCTACAACTACCTGGGGTGGTTATTGGGGGTCCCTCGATTCTAGATGCCCTAGACCTAGGTCTAGCAAACTAAGATTGTAATATTCAATGGTGCTAAACTTATCCTGATAATATTTGACTTGTACATATGTTCCTATCCTCTAATCTCATATAGAGATTAGTAGAGAGTGTTTATTAATAAATACATATATATTTGATATATATACCTGTGTGGTGTCTTTTCATTTGGTGATTCAAGAGATTGTGTGGTAAAACAAGCTGCTTTACATTCCTTCAAGACTTAGCCTGAAGGCTGCTCTCCACAGCTACCACTAGGATAGCTTTCTATAAAGGTTGTCTTAAACCTATCTACCATAAGAGTCGAATTGTTCTGGTGCAAGGTGTCCACTTTAATTAGTGAACAGCATATACCAGGCCAACTTCTCACATAGACACACCGGGTCCTATTCACAAAGCAAACTTCATCTGGAAACGCATGTTTACAGCTCAATTTAAGTACCTCTTACCCCGGCCAGGAATTCATGAAGGGGCTGTGTAGTGAGGAGAAATCCGCAGTAGTGAGTTCACTTAAGATGTCAGAAGTGGGTCTTACAATGAGTGGTTTGCCTTGGAAGTTTGGGAAAGTTTGTGTGTACGCCCAGACTGCTCTCTGACCCCTTCCTTCCAGGATGACTGATCAACTCCAGATTTGCCGGGGTCGCAGGTAAAGAACTTTCTCCAATGTGGAAAAATGTGATTGTTACTGAGAACAAAAATGAAAAATTGCATTTGCACAGGTGGCTTTGTTCCATTTGTGCAGAGTTCTTTGCTGTGGTACACAGGAGGCTTTAGAAAGTCACATGACATTGGAAATCTGTGCCCGCTGAAGCTTTCTAGGCCATCTGGAAATGTTTCTGTAGTTTGCGGATAGGAAAACAACTGTGAAAATACTCTCAGGCGAGATGCAAATCTTCTTCACCCATGCTTTCATGAGCTTTTTCGTGAGTAAAGCCAAATGACAATAAAAATGAAATATCATCCATGCATTAGTTTTACACACAACCGCTGTAACAGTGAGTTGGTTTAGATACACTGCAACAGTGACAGTGGATTTAGAGAACAGAGTGCATTTTTGTGCACACAGCAACGAGAGTGTTTTGATTTTAGAGGCACGAACAATGAGAGTGTAATCCTTTGGATGCACTAACTGTGAGTGTGCTAGCACTGGACAGATGAGAAGCCCTCCTTGCTCTCACGCCTGCTTGGAAGAAGATACTTCACAATCGCGGCTAACAAGATTCCTCTGCTTCTATGAGGTGAGCGGCATTCCTTGCCTTCGTGGAGCTTCTATGCAAGGCTCTTTATCTTATTATGTGCCCAGGGCCGGTTCTCTCCGCCAAGACCGGCGTTAGGGCAGTGCAACTGGTGCGGCCGCACTGGGCGCTGGCCTGTGGAGGGGGCGCCAACCTCAGGGTTGGGCGCTGTGTTTAGCAAAAATTTATGATTGGAGAGATGAGGGGCACTTATGCCAGGTCGTAGTGAGAGAGTCAGAGGAGGCGTTCATGTGGTGTGGGGGCGCCAAAAATTATTCTCGCACCGGGCGCCACCAGCGCTAAAGTCGGCCCTGCTCTCCGCCCCGCCACACGCCATTCATTCACTGTGTTGCTCTGGTCTGCAATTAAAGCCTGCACATGGCATCGTGGTAGGGTGACCAGGCATCCCGGATTTGCCCGGACACTCCCGGTTTCTCGCCAGCTGTCCCGGCAGATTTAAGGAAATTAAGCTTATGTCCCGGTTTTTAGAAAGGGTCGGCTAAAAACGGTGGGAGGTATCTTTTTATGTTTTGCAAAGCAAGGTTAGTTAGCAGCTGTTATAAGAAAGCAATTTAATTAACAGGCATGCTACCGGCTCTAAAAATGGCATTTTATGTATGTTCTTACTGCCTCTTCTGAAATTCTCTGCTAAGGAGCACTGTCATTCTGTCCGCTGGGTTGAAGTAAAATTGTAGTCCTTCTATTTTTGGGAAATGTCCCGGTTTTTGGCTTTAAAATTCTGGTCACCCTACATCGTGGTCATCTCCAAGACAGACTAATCGGCAGACCTGTTCAGGACGAAATGTGTGGCTTGTTTTATTTTTTCCACACAGCGTGTGTGCGTCGATGTGGACAAGCAACGAATTAACAGGGAAAGCCAGAGCCGAGGCAAGGGTCTGGCTCGGACTGTAGAGCCCGTGCACAAGCCGAGCCATAAAAAATATTTGCTATGTAAATCATATCACGTAAAATAGGATAAAGTCTCTTCAAAGTTAAAAAAAAGTGTATTTCTTTAACATGTAGAAACTTTGACATTAATCAATCATATTATAGCACTGCACTGAGAAGTATTTATTAAAAATGATAGTTTCGTACAACTGGCAGTCTGACCTTACATTGACACAATCAACAAAAGAAAATAACTCTGGCGCTGATAACTGGAAGTAGAATATCTCGCTCTTATCTGGGACAAATGTTCCCACAAAAAGACCAAACCACACAAATAGAAATAATGATATGCATAAACTGATACATCAAGTTATAACTGTTTAATACCAAATTCTCTCAGTACATTAGGATTCCTTATATAAATCCTTTCAATAAATACAACCTAATCAAAACTAATACTCAATAAATAATGTAGAAAAACCGATTTTCGTCCCCCAATCAAAAGACATTCAAAATTTCTCATCCATGCCTACTCACATCTCGTATCACTCAAACCATACACAAACAACTCTCACTGGATTATGTTCTATTTGGTGTCCACAATATACATAAAAAGAAAAAGGTTGGAAACAACAGGAGCAAAATACAATGCATCCAGATACTAAAGAACAACTTGGTATTTCATACATTTTTCAATGTTGACTGAGCACATTATTATTATATATATTCAAATAACTCTAATCATAATAATTCAAGTTTCTTAATCAATCACTGCTCCGTCCATTATTAAGAAAATTGGAATAAGCTTCTTAATACAGCATTAACATCCTGATGTTCCTGTTGTAACCTGTGCTGACGCGCGTTTCGGTGACCAGCACTGTAAGGGTTACACCTTCGTCTGGGCGCTCATATCAGCTGTTCCAATAATTAATAGTGGAATGGAGTGCAGAGACAAGTCTGAACTTACATATTTGAATGCGTTTTTAAATGCGTTAAGAAAATAAAGCTTTGGTGAAATAAAACATTTGCCTAAAATCACATAATTTACACCGGGTAACCACTATTTACCTAGGTTTTCTGGTTTCACTTTATACAAATCAGCCAATAATTGGGCGAACTCAACCCAAATGCTTTACATTACACAGGGTTACATCCACTGTTTATAGGCATGAGAAGATTCAGGGGCAGATGTATCATTGTAGTAGTTTGCGAGTCCCTAATAGCGATTTTTAGCGAAACGCTATTAAGGACTCGCAAAATGCTATGTAGGTAGAAATCGCAACAATAATTGCGATTCCTACATATTCCTTAATTGCGAATCGCAAATAGCGTTTCGCAATTAAGGAATCCCTTCCATTCATTTCTATGGGCCAAGAGGCCCATAGGAATGAATGGGAATTACATGCGCAATTTGCGAGTACCCAATAGGTACTCGCAAATTGCGCATGCTATTCAAGGTGCAAGGGTTCCAAAAGGACACCCTGTTGCACCCCTGAAATGTGCATGTGTGCACATGTGCACACATACATGCCCTAAAGGCATGTATGTATGCCACATGGCACTTTGAAAAAGCAAAAAGTGCTTTTTCGAGGAAATCGTAAATTACCACCAACTAGAAGTTGGTGGTAATTTGCGATTCCTTACAGCAATATCGCAATTTGCGATGGCTTTCTAGCATAGCATTTAGGGACTCGTAAATTGCGAGTCTCTAAATACATGCGCAAAAAGGGAATCGCAAATTTTGCGATTCCTTATTTTGCGAGTAGGTTTTTCTTTCCTACATTGCACACAGCTAAATTGCGATCGCAAACGCTGAAATTCTGCTAATTTCAGCGTTTGCAATCGCATTTTAGCTTGATACATCTGGCCCTCAGTGTTTTGGCAGAATCGCAGAATGTTGAGCCACGCCCAGTTCTACAGTCGGCAGCTCTGATGTAACACCACATCCTGGGTAGAGGAAGGGAGGTAGACAAAAGCCACATGGAAGCTCGACTCGTTATGGGCTCGAGGTTTCAACATCATCTCGAGCTGAGCCAGAGGGCTCGAGTTTTCAGTGGCTCACCCACCTCTATGTGCGCGTTCCATGTTTTGTATCGGCGATTACATAATTGCAAAGGAGATAAATGCAGCTTGTTTGCATGCTGAGGAGGAGCTACACCAATCAGCCGTTCCTGCATCCCACGTGGGAACGGAAGACAGATTCTGAGACAGAAGCAAACATACACCACTCGGAAACCGCAGACATGTTATAGGAAGGCGAGAGACTCGACAGGTGCTCTCTGTGTCCCTCGGCTGAAGGTCAAAATAATATAGGAGCTGTCACTCTTGTTGCTGAGGCAGTCTCACACTAGAGAAGTCACATTTCCTGGTGCTGTTGAGCTCAGTCTCACACTCGAGCAATCACATTCCTTGGCTCTGAGCTCAGTCTCACACTCGAGCTGTCGCATTCCTTGGCTCTGAGCTCAGTCTCACACCAGGGACATCACATTATTTGCTGCTCAACTCAGTCTCACTCTCCATTGACAACATTTCTTGGCTCTGAGCTTAGTCTCACACTCCAGCGGTGATAGTGACAATTCTTGCTCATTAACTCATTCTCACACTCCAGGGGTCACATTCCTTGGCGCGGATGTCAGTCTCACACTCGAGCGGTCACGTTTCTTGCTCCTGAACTCGGTCTCACACTCGAGCTGTCGCATTCCTTGGTGATGAGATCTGTCTCACACTCGAGCGCTCGTGTTCCTTCCTGCTGAGCTCAGTCTCTGTGAAGGTCAGTTTCTCGCTGGAGCTCTCACCGCTCTCGGTGCTGACTGCTGAGCCGTCCTCTCGCGTCGGAGCTGCCGCTCTCCTTGGTGCTGAAGCAGCTTGGCTCTCGCGCTGCCCTGGGTTCGGGGATCAGGTCGCGTGCAGTGGAGGCGCGAGCGTGGATGGCTGATAGGTTTAGTGGGTGTGTAACAGAGATATAGTTTGTCCTCTTGTTACCAGTGTTACACCCGTTCCGTGTGTGACCAGGCAGCACATACTTCCACTGCACGGTTCGGCACTATACGTACAGCTCGTGTCACGAGAATGAGAGAAGCTAGTTGCAGTACTGTTGCCTGTGGTCCGTGACAGAAATTTGCCCTGCTGCTGCCCATGCTCCTACGATGGAAGCTTGCACTGCTACAGGCCCTGTTGTATCTGACCAGCGAGGGAAGCTTGCACCTCTGCAGCCCATGCTGTTCCTCTCCAATGATGGAAGCAGTGCGCTGCTGCACTTGTTGTATCTATCTGGTGAGGGACGCTTGCACCTCCGCAGCCCATGCTATTCCACTCCTGCGGTGGAAACGTGCCCTGCTGCTGTCCTGTTGTATCTGTCCAGTGAGGGAAGCTTGCACCTCTGCAACCCCTGCTATACCTGCAGGAAGCTCGCACTGCTGCTGCCCATGTTCAACCTCTCCCATGAGGGTAGATTGCGCCCATGTTGTGCCTTTCCTGTGAGGGGCGTTTGCACTGCCGCAACGCCTGCTCTACCTGTAGGAAGCTTGCACTGTGTTGCCCTTGTACCTGATCCGGGAAGGAAGTTTGCACTGCTGCAGCCCCTGCTGTACCTGTAGGAAGCTCGCTCTGCTGACCATACATACTGGCACGTGGATTGCACTGCTGTCGCCATGTTGTAATTTTCCCTGTGAGGGAAGCTTGCGCTGCCCCAGCCGTACCTGTCTCACGAGGGAAGCTTGCTCTGCCACTTCCATTGTTCTACCTGTCTCGTGAGGGTGGATGGCACTGCTGCGCCTGCTCTCTAAATAGATAAAAGATTGCTTTTCCCGCCATTTCAGCAGTAAAGTCGCTCAAAATGCTCAGGGAAAGAAGTGTCTCCGCTGCAGAGAAGGTGCCTGTGTGACGCGCAATTTGCAAATTGGTGGTAAAAAGACGACAATCGCGCGCGTTCAGCAGGATCAGAGGAAGCGGCAGCCGGAACTGCAGCACTTTCCTCTTTGTGGAACTGTCAAGGATTGTAAAGAAGCGATCCCTGCACCTGCTCTCCCACGAAACGTCTCTTTTAATTGCTCGGCTCGTTACATTCCACGAGTGCGCAGCATTAAGGAAGCCACGCCCTGCAGCTCGAGGCCTGCAGGGCAGAGTGGAGGCGCATCATCAGAAGGCCCTTATAACGATAATGCCTCTCTATACGACAACGACAAGATCTATTTTTATGCTTCGTGGACTTTAAGGCGGCCTTTGACCGGGTGAATAGATGCAAGCTGTGGGCCAAATTGAGGCACCAGGGTCTATCGGACGCTATCTTGACATCAATAATAGATCTTTACACAGACACCTGGATGCAGGTCAAAATCGCAGATGGACGGAGACTCACTAGAAAGATTGTCACCAACGAGGGTTTAAAGCAAGGATGTGTATTGGCCCCACACCTGTTCAATCTATTTATGGCCGATTTAACACCACGGCTAGACGGGGTCAATTCTCATCCACCACGTTTGCATACATTACCAATGACGCATCTGTCCTATGCAGATGACGTGGTTCTCTTAAGCCACACGAGAATTGGCCTGCAAAGATCTATTCACGAGTTAGCTGAATTCGCCAAAACTAATTTGATGGAAATAAACATAAAGAAAACAAAAGTCATGATCATAACCCACAGATTCCGCACACAAAAGTCTTTTATAATAAATAATTCAAGGCTAGAAGTGGTCAACAGCTACAAGTATCTCGGGATATATCTGGATAGAAGGTTTTCTTTTACAAAGCAACACGAAGCCAAACAAAAAAAGGGTAATGCATTACTCTTTGCATTCTGCAACTTATCGAAAAATATAAAGGTCCACTGTTTACTCCACTAATGGCAGTGATCAAAGCAAAGTTGCTTCCAACTATCGCTTACGGAAGCGTGGTCCATAGTGGAAACAATGCAGCAATTCTGGATAATATACAAACACGAGTGTACAAAAGAGTATTTTGTTTACCACGAGATGCCTCACCAGCCCAGGTACGCTTGGAGTTCGGCCTGCAGGAACAGCGATTGCTTAGAAGGTACGAGGCAATTAAAATCTGGTATAAAATCTGGTTGAACCGGGGATTAGAAATCAACAAAGCACTCTGGGATGCCCTGCAAAACGATCCTAAATCGGAATATGCAAAGTATTTAGATGCCTCACTAAAAATTACAAGGACGGCCGAGCTCTGGCAAAGAAACCTACCTTGGACTTCATTTCAACTAGCCATGAAAAGAGCAGCAAAAAGCACTCGCAATTAGACGACAAATTGAGATTAAGCAAACGAGCACATGCATGGATGGTCCTACATTCCTACATTAAACCAGAGCCAGCGGTATATCTGGTCCTCGCCTTCCCTGCTCATATAAAAACACAGTTTCTTCAACTGCGCATGGGAAAGCTGCCCTCTAACGCTGACCGTCCCAGCTGGGAGTTCAATGGTTCGAAAGCATGTAGTCTATGTGGGTCACCAAAACAGGATCTCGTACATTTAATATGCATCTGCCCAGTATTAGGTATCCATCGTCGCCACTTCCTGAGGAGCCACTTCAATGAGAAAGGCATCCATACATGCAGATCAGCTATACTACAAACTCTGGACTCAAAAACCCAAAATTAATATGCCATTTGATACATTTCCTAATTTGTTACAAGAAACTGGTATCACAGTGAATTGGTTAAATACTGTATTGATCTTGCTCCAGCTAATCATACTTATAACACGGGGAAAAAAAAAAAATTTTTTTTTTTTTTAGGGGCTTGATTTTAAATCACTAAATATAAACACTGATGATTAATTTTATCCTTAATGTGTATAAAAATGAAATAATAATAAGTGTATATTGCTTTTTAGATATTGGAATATTGTGTCGGTTTTAATTAACTATACAATAAAGAATATCCTGCCTCTCTATATAGAGCATTATGACTTGAGTTAAAAAACAAAAGGAAATACACGAGCTTACACCGCACGCCGACTCATCTCTCGCGTACTCGCTGTCAAGCAGACTCGGTGGCAATGTCCATGTTCAACTCTTTGATCTCACAGTTACAGACAGATTACTGCCATACATGCTTTAGCCTGCTGAGCTAGCTTACCGACCTTCCTCCCCAGGCTTGTGGTCATGTGCCATAGTAAACAACAACTGCACAACAGTGTTTAATCTCTTATCAAAGAAACTGAGGGGTATATTTACAAGGAAATGTCGAAGCGCGGAGCTGTGCCAAATTTGGCAGCGCCGCGCTCCGACATTTCCAATACGCAGGGATGTGCTGTATCTACAACAATACGACACACCCCTGTGCTTTCCCTAGCTCTGGCGGCCAAAATTAGCTGCCTAGCACCAATGCAGACACACTTGCACCATAGTGCATTCTGCAGCACACATAGAAGTAGCAATTCGGCATTATTTAATGATCGTTTGTAAGCCTTCCTGCACATAAACAATCATTAATGGTGTTTTGCTCTTTCTATTTGTGCTGCAGCACCCATAGAAAAAGCAAAAACAAGGAGAAATAAAAGTATTTCTCCTTGGCCATCCTAACACTTGCTATTGCATGGCACATCCTTGTAAATCTGGGGCAGCATCAAAAAGCAATAGGTGTTGCAGTGGAACGGCCACAGCAACACCCATTGCACGCCCCTTTCATGCAAAGTGATGCGTGTAAAGGGACCGTATTTACAAGGTGGCGTTAAGCCACCCAAAGTGGCTTAGCATTGCTTTGTAAATATGGAGAAGTGCATAGCGCCACCAGAACATCACTAAAAGTGACGTTCTAGTGGCGCTGTCTCCTTATAAATATACCCCTATGATTACATAATACATTTCTCTCTAGTGGTAAGGACAGGATCCTTCAATCTTAAACTTTTACGACAGATCTATAACAAGTGCCAATATAAGCCCTTTCTGGGACAGACACATTGTTATTTAAGGAATAACATAGGGTACCGTCATCTCCTCTTTTCGTTAGTCTCCTAAGCATGAGAGGTTGATTCAAGCTTTCAGGCGATGGCCTTTAGGCTGCACACAGATCTTTGCAACAGATGCATCAACCCACTGAGCCATCTTTCTGATTTCAGCAAGGACAGAGTTGATATTGCTCATGACTCTTAGTCTCCTTCCCAATTTGAAATTTAATCATGGTTCGGTTAGCCCTAAGAAGTATCTGGTGCCTTTGGCCATAGAGTGTCCCGGACAAAAAATAAATTGGGGCCCACTCCCCTGTAAGTTCCCCCAAAGCCCCTCTCCAAACAAAATAGAATTATTTGTAGAGTGGATGTTCGCTCTAAGGGGCTTCTTGGCGCTAGTGGAAGATAATGTATTTGTATTACTCCCCAACTCAAAGGTTCTCATTTTATCAACCCGCAAAGGATGATAGACTTGCTGGTTCTGCTGGGATCGTGGGTCGAACAGAGGTCCTGCAGGGAATGCATTAGTCCCGTGAGCCACCAAACCTACTCATTCCTTTTCTCCGCTCGCAAATTGAATGGCAATTTTACACATTTTATTTTCAAAGCACACTACCTCACACAGATATACTAAACCTAATCTCCCCAATGAATATTCCATGTCCCCCGTCTCCTTGTACTCTTCAGTGTGTCTCTGTGAAGCATGAACACTCCTTGATTCAAGCTTTTCCCCGTAGTCTCTTAAGAGAGGAGTGAACTGCACTGAGACAACTCACACTATATGCAGTCAATCTGAAAGTCTGGTATTTCTCATAAAACGTTTGGTTGTAAGGAGAGCCTGGTTCAAACTCCCCAATGAATACATTCATTAGAAAAGCATTTTATGAGCTACATAGAGAGAAGTGTATATACATTGGCATCGCTTTTGTTCCAAATGTGTTTCTTTTGCTATTGTTTCAGTGTGAGCGTCACACTGATTTGGGAAATAATATCGCACCTGGTAAATACCAATACCAGGGGCTCTCCATTTCAAGCTCCACACTTCAAAATTAAGAAAACATATTGAATTATGGATGAGTAACAGTGAATAATGTGGATCACTTTAACCTTTGGTTTTGTCAATTAATTTCTAGGGTTTTTTTTAACCTAAAGTAAAGTTTTAGTACCATAGGTAAAGCTAACCCTCCACTGCCATTGGTTTGCCTGAAGGTCACTCCAAGGATACAGATATGTATAGCGCAGTAGATCTTTGGATTACGTCCTATACTGGACTGCATTGCAGAGAACTACTTCCAGGGAACTGTCAAGCTGCCAGAAGGTTACGAGCTACATATTGGTGACCCCTGCAATAGATAGTTCAAGTAATAAATGGTCTGTAGGAAAGACTTAAGCAAAGGACCTTGAAAGTTACAAAGACAGGAACATACTGAACATGTCTTCTCCGAGAGGAACGCAAATTAATACAATTTCTTAATATAGAGCCCCTGGATTAGACTTCAATTTCTCTGATTTTCTGAAATGGAAAAGCACAGATAGAAACACATGTATGTAGAAAAAGTGTTACCACGTAAAATAAAAGTGCACTTTTCCTTCTGCAAATATGAACATATGTCAATACAAGCTGGCTGTGACTTGTTCAGGCAAAGTTCAGTTTATCTGAATTAGGTATTATTTTTCAAATTAATAAAATCACTTTAACACAGGGGTCTATTCTGTCAATGGTCCATCCTGCTCCCAGAAGCCGTATAATAGCTGCATCACTTGACGTAGGATTAAGCCCTGGCCCCTTTTCTCAGTTTCATGCGCCAGCTCCAACAGGGCACTCAGATACCAGCTTCTCCACTGCCCACTGACAGGTACTGGGAAGGCTGTGGCTCCCCACACTCAGCTCATTGCCTGGGGTAAAGAAAACATTGGGCATGAACACAACTGAGTATCTGGACTTTGATAGCCTGGACATTGTAATAAAATTTCACATCACTGTTATCAGAAGATTCTGGGCCTACGTTAGAGCTATTTGGAGCCTTAGCTGGAGCTGAAGTTCTGATGCACAACTAGAAATCTAACTTCACTCACAGAATGTGCCCTCGCCAGCTACCATGCTGCTGGACAAATAGGCTTAGAATCCTTTCCAGCAGTTCTTGTGAAACAGTTCATGCCTGAGCTTCTAACATTTGCAGAAGTACTGCGGACCCCACAAACATTGTGTGTGCTGCTGTGGTTTCAGGACCTCGGGAACGGCACTTGAGGGTCAGGACTCACTCCAGCAGCGGCCACCTGCAGGGTCCAGGGGAGGCTAATGCAAATTAGCCTCTGCATACTTTAGGCAGGGAAAGGGTACTTTTCTAATAGTACTTTTTCCTTAATATTTATTACGAATCTGATTTTACCAGTGAATTGGACTTTTAATAGATATTACAGAGTCAAAGAATTACATTTCTAACCTCAGATAGCATTATTAAATGGTATACTGCATCCCAGTGTTTCTCTATTGAACAATCAGCCATACTACAGAGAAAATAGCATTTAGGTGCTAGGCACTGTAAGGACATGTTTAGCATTAACTTTTACATGCCCTACTTTTAAATTCCATGCTCCCATGCCTTATGGGCTATAGGGCCTACATAGGAGTGACTTATCAATATTTAAAAGGAAGTTTTAGACCTGTCAAAAGTATTTTTTGACCGTTCAAATTGCAGTTTAAAAACTGCTTTAGCCAGGCTACAGCGGTACTCCTAAAGCCACGTTTTCACTGCCACTGCAGCGAGTGGCATAATAGGTGCTGCAGTCCACAGGTGGCATATAATGTACAGGCTCTGGATGCACCTTGTACCATATACTAGGGACTTATAAGTAAGTTAAATATGCAATTAGGATTATGCCGATTCAACCATGTTAAAAAGTGGAGAGCACGGGCACATTACTACTGGTTAGCAAGGGTAAAGTACACAGAGTTCTACAGCTGGCAAAAACAGATATTGCAAAAATCTGGGGCTATGCCACACAAAAGATGGTCATTTCCAACAGACAGTATGTGTGCTTCCTAGGAGGCAGTTGTCCTTACAAGCAAATAAACCCTTTTTAGTTTTCATGTACATCACAGGAAAAGATAATTCTTATTGCTGCAAAGAAAAGGTACTACTGGCTGGGAATTATTGTAACCTGAAGGCACAGTATAAATATATAAGGATGACAGAAAAATATATAAAGATTGGAAAGAAAACAGCACTGGCAACGTAAAATATTGGCTCACCAGCCCTGGAATTGAAGTGCACTACTTTTTAAACAGATGCACAAAGGGGATTGTGACAAATGCAGTCACTCACAGTGCAAGAGAGACAATGGCTGAAATGGTCCCCATGTTGTTTCCTCTAGGGGCCAGAAGCGAAGTGTGAATGTCAGTTGAAGAGAATTGACCCGCCGGTCTATCTATGTATTTTTATTTATTTTTCATTACATGAGGCTACTGACGACACAAGCTGTCTCTAGGCCAGTTCTAAAGGGAGCACTGTTGAAAAATGTCATTAGACCACAAAAACAAATACTCTTGCAGCAACCAGGTTTAGGTGGGTGGCTTTTGTGTAGACCACGACTCATGGGTCCATGAACATAAATATTTGGTTGTTATTCTTTTGTAGCACTTGCAGCTCCTACGTACAGTTGTACTTGAGTTTCAGGTTAATAAAATCATCTCTTCAGGCTATTCAGCCAACTAGTTTGAAGAATTTGTCACACACCAGGCATTTCTGTAGCACTTCAGTGGTACACGGATACTTAAGTTGTTTACAAATGTCTGGGTGTCCATGAAGATTTTACCTACACATCTAGTTACTCTCTCTAGCTATGAGGGGAGGTTCAACAAAATACAACAGTTCAGGACGTGCTCCACAATGGCACCTAAGAGAGTTTAAGGGCACTGGTTATTTCATCCCCGAAGAGTATTTCACCACTGTAGGGTAAAATGGTGTTTAGGGTTTATAGTCATTTAATCACTGTAGAGTAAAATAGAGTTTTAGGCTTATGTTCATTTTATTACATGAGAGTAAAAATGGCGTTCATTGACTCTGGTCATTTCATCACCAGAGAGTGAAATGTTCACACAACTAGATCAGACTGTAGCGTGAAAAACTTCACCATCCATGTCAAGAAGGGCGGTCTTCATAACCCTGCCACAGAGTCAGCTGGTGGTTGCTGTTTTGCATCTAGTGTGTTTGTGTTTGTACTTGGAGCTCAACTTAATTAAAGCTTGCATTGTCATCTCAATTGGAATGATTTAATATAGGGTGACCAGACGTCCCGGATTTGCCTGGAGAGTCCCGGCGTCCCAACACTTAAAAAATAAAAATAAAATACATGTCCCGGTTGCGAGAGAGGGTCAGGTGAGCACGGACATTTACCACTGTGCTGTGAAGGCTCACGTTTAATCCGGCCCTCTCATCACACCTGGGACAGAGTTTACTTGATCAAGTCTCCTATTGTGCTGTCTGGCCTCAGTCCTGACTCAGCTCAACGGGTTTTAATGAGTGGTGAATGAGCCTTCATTGAGCCCATCACCCAAGTTGGGGTCACAAACCTCCTGCACTTGTAACAGGAACAAAGCTTTTGGGGGGGAGTGAGTGGGGAGGAGGAGAGAGAGGAGAGAGATAAAATAAATATGTATAATCCACGCTGTGGGTACCGACTCAGTCCTCCCAGTGTGAATTATGCTTGTCAGAACCTGATAAACACTATCTTTGTGAGGACCGGTGTGTTGTGAGGACCGGTTGTATTAGTGTGTTTAGGTACTTTCGAGCGAGTGTATAAAAAAATTAGAAGCCCAGTTAGATTTGCCTCGGTCCGCTTTATAACCTTCCCTACTATCAAAGTGCCTGTGGATTTAGAATAATAATTACACACTTCATCACGGTCAATGGCCGGTCCTCATAGAGAGAGAGTGAGTGTGTGTGTGTGTGTGTGTTTGTGTACTGGTCAGAGGGGTTGCCTCATGCGGCTGCAGGGCTTCATCCAAAGCACCAGCAATTGATCTTTGCCCTGGACAGGAAGCAGGGGCATTCCAATGACCAGGCCGAGCAGATAAGCATGTGAGATGTCATGGCGGACAGGAAAATAAATACCGGCATGGAGAGCAGCAGAAGAGATGATTGGTTGAGAAATACCCGCATGGAGAGGAGGGGGAGAAATGCTTGTTTGAGATGCATTGATGGTCGTGGTGTCAGGAGTGGAGGAGGGGTGGTGCAGATTTCCTCTGGTCATGCAGCAGCACATGGGAAATAAGAGACCAGGATGCAAAATGATATCGAGACCAGGAGGCTCCTCGCTCTGTTTCATCTTCCCTCGTTCAATCTCTGGAGCTCTCCTAGGGGAGGGCTGCCATCCCTGTATCTCTCGCCAACCTTCTCCTCTGTAGCTTTAGTTTTGCACCTCTGTATATCAACCTCTGTACGTCTAGCTCTGCACCTCATTATATGGATTTCTGTAACACGGCCTCTGCAGCTCTCCTTTCATACCTCTGTTGCTCCAACTCAGTTCTCCTTCCATCTCTGTAACTGTATTTATAGCTTCCCTTCAAACTCCCAAGAACTATGTCTGAACCCCTATTTCTGTGATCTATTTTTTCTCTATCAGTTTACCACTTAACCTTGTCTAGCCCTTTGTTCCCATTTTCATAAAACTGGCCTTGTGGCGCATCTTAAAGGTAGAGGTGCGGATCAATGGATGAATGATTGATTGGATAGTGTTGTTATAGACCATACGCACTACCTCAGAGCACCTGGTGTCTCCAAAACAAAAGGCTCGGAGAGCTTCGAGGCAAGAGTGATTTCACATTGTCCAGGGTCCGAGAAGCTGCAGGTGGCGCTCAAAGGCCCTGAAGACAAGAGGCCTTCACCGGTTCACTTCTACACTGCTTAAAGCTTGGCTTGAAGAGGAGAGGCAGTGCCGGAGACTGCAACATGGTCCAGTCTGATGCAGGTGCAACAGGAGAGCCGTGATGGGTGGATAGCACAGCTGCTTTTGGAGTTTCAGCTGAATGGGCATTTTTATTAACATATTTACAATCTTAACATTTTGTCAATCCAGCAGATATGCCCATGGCTTCTTAACTGGCCAGTTATGATTTAAGTCCCCACCCTCTTTTTGGACCCCCGACTCCGTCATCCAACCACCCAAAAGTTAAGAACATGTCCCTTTCTATCACTATCAGCTGGGCAATCGCTGTCCTTGTACCCTATTTCCGGAGGGGAGGGTAAACTCAAAGCATCTTGTCCTCACCTTGAGGTGGGCAGATCTAGAGGCTGCCATGAGAGTTTTCACATTCTTTACTTCATCTAACTATCATTTAAATGTGAGTCCTTTCTAGAGGTTCCCCTATGACTTTACAACTATGTATTTAGATTGATGTGGTACATGTACCACCTCGTCCTGCATTGGCCTGCTGTCATAAAAATATATCATTAATACAGAACAATACACACATATTCATAGTAACCAGGCTATCACCATACAACCATTCTAAAACATGCAAAACTGGCATTCTTTGAACATACAGAGGTCTAATCCTTGGGCTCTAGAGCCCCTCTCGAGCTTTTGAATGAGTATGGCTGCAGTCTTCCATCATTGCTTTTCTGAAGTTGAAGACTGGATGTTCTGTCTCTTTCAGACTTCTGTAATGGTTGGTTCCGGGGACCCCACATTCCTCTGTATAGTATCTCTTCGACTCTGCCTCCCTTGTCTGGTTGGCAGCATGGACGAGACACTCTTCCTTTCACTGTAGTCATATTTACTTTTGTAGTTTTCCTTGTGAGTCTCTTTCATCAAGTTGAATCTGACCAACTCCTTTGGTTCCTGATATGATCTTCGTTTCCCCTTAGGGCGTGAAGCACCGTATCCATGTGTGTCCAACATCTGCATCTTCTGCATTATCGTACCATTTGGTAACTCCCATTGGGCTTGAGTTCCTGGTACTCTCTGTATTGGATAGGAAGATTTGGCCCTTAAATTTGAAAATAAACTATGAGAGACTTTTTTCGTGGCAAGTTTGAAAAGGTTGAGGGAGAGGCCTGCAATGGTTTTTAAATATCTAGGATTGGATGTATACGTGCCTTCTTTGATATATTGTTGCTGTAGTGTTGGGATTCCCCTAATCCATAATGCTGAGCTCTATAGTAGATGTGTAGATGACATCATGATTCACTAGGTCTTTTCACCATTTAACTCTATGAAATGGCATTGATACCTCATAGTGATGCTTTGAAGCAGTTGAATGGTTCTAAAGCAGATACATTTGTTTAGAAATTAGCTCTGTGTTCCTAATGGAGTTCTTACATTTCTCAGTGCACTACAGTTCCTTTTAATATGATGGCACCAACTCTCTTCATCTCAATAGTAGATAAATGGGGTCCACAGTGGTTCCTTGATATGCAAATATATTTATGGCTAAAAATGAGCATGGTCACATTATGCTTAGCCATCGATGGCAGGACACTGTGCTACTTACTATACAAAAGATCCACTTATAGCAGGTTCATTCTGTGCATCACAAACAATCAACTAACTACAAAACCTTTCACGAAACCAACAGATCACAGCTTATTGCATCACCATAGGTTTCATGCTACTCCACTCAAATATAATTTACCAACCAATCAACTGATGAGTCAGAAGAATATCCAGTGACCATAACAATTACGTTGAACAAACAGCACAAATGATGGCTGAATTCCAGGACAGAGGACACCCGGAAAATATTTTCCAAAAGACGAAAAACAGAGTAGATGGAATGTCCAGGACAAATCTATTACAAGCCAGCACAAAAAAGAACAGGGGGTAATATTAGCAATTTTTTCAATCCTAATGTTGATCTTATCTCAGTCTCTAGTTTAAGGCTGTCCCGCTATCATAAAAGTGGGCTTCATCAGGCATCAGTCAGTCAGTTTGGTGCTTGCTTCTGACATCATTGTGCACAAACTACAAGTCTCTAGTTTGAATCCCACTAGCGCAACCCAGCCTTTCATCCTTTTAGGGCTGATTAAATGATTATCATTCCATCTGATAATAATATGTGCTATATACAGTATCTGTACATGGCAATAAGTATGATAATATATGGTATATAAAACAAGTTATTATAAGAGTTTCACTTTCATAACAGTCGCTATATTGTATTAATCCCAATATTGTCAAATTCTCTGTACTATTCAAGCCTGTCAATCAAGGGCTCTTTAAAGTTAAACTTTGAAAACCATCTCCTGTAATAGAATAAATTGTGGAAAAAAGCTGGAGCTAGGGAATTTTGAGCGAGAATTCAACCCATGTCAATAAAATATGTACGAGAGCGCTGAGGTAGGGGCTCACCTTCAACAGATTGGTGTTAGGTCCGGGCGTAATTTCAATACAGTGGAGTAATCAGAGCAATTTCAGCAATTCCGTGTTACTTTTTGACATGGAATTACTGTTAATTACACAGTTACTCCTGCTCATGTAATTATGAATAATGTGGGGAGGGGGGAATCCTACTGCGAGGGCACATTTAGAGAGAGCTTGCTCTCGCTCTAGCTATTCATGTTGTACTGCCTTTAGAGCTATTTCTTAGCACAAGATGCATCCATGCATCCATTTTGGATGCGAGCGCGCATTTTAAGCTAAGCAAATAGCAGTAAATGGTGGGAGTAAGTAGCTCTTAATACTGGGAATACGTTGGAAAATCCTACCCCAAGAGCACATATAGCGCTATTTCTTTACGCAAAATGCATTCTCACACACATTTTGGATGCGAGGGGGCATTTAGCACTAAGAAATAGCGCTAAACACAGAATTACTCTTTTTGCATAGTTAAGAGTAATCTCACGCAATTCTCATTTAATTTGGCATGATTGCGTTACACTAAGTTACGAGAGTTACGCCCACCCCTACGTGGTGCAGTCAATATCAATCCATTTTACATAAAGCGTTAAATCAATCACTGACAGCAGGTGGGCATGATCAGATCTGCAGAGTGACTATTATGCACAGGTGTGTCAGTGGACCATGCTTCAAGAAGCAGGTTCACTGTCTCGCGTGCGTGGTTGCTGTGGGGGAAGTATCTGGGTCACATGCTGGTGGTAGGCACTTCAGATGATAACACTCTGATGCTTGGAACTCTGGCAGTTGTTGGTGCATCTTAAGCATCTCAAGCCTTGCCTTCATGCAAGACTGCGGAAAGTAAGGATTTAATCTCCATGGAAACCATAGGAACTCACGATGGAGAAAGTGCACCCCGTGACTGGCACTGTTCCTATCTCACCACCTGATGATTTTCCTGGATTTTCCAGACTTTGGTCTTTGGCATGACCTTGCATCTTTGAATTCCTCACACACTGCTTCTTTCTGTAAGGCCAGACTTCCACTGTGGGTACTTGGTCACTTAGACGATCACACAATTCACTGTAGAGTCCTATTCAAGTAGAATGTGAAGTTCAGCTTTATATTTTTACCTCTCATTTAGTATAATATACTCATCTATTCAAGGTTAGGTGTTTGAGATTCTTCTCTTTATAGTGATTTTCAGTGTTCCTTGTATGTTCTGTGGGAACTATCAGTCCAGATACTGGGGTCGTTCGGGCCTCCCTTGGACCAGCATCGCCCACAAACCATGTCCCCAAGAAGAAACAGATTGTAGGAAGCATCAAGGTCACAAAAATGATGAATGTTCGCATCTAGGCAGTCACGTTGGTCAAAGTTGAGTAGAATTTAATGCTGCTTTAAAGAAGAACACAGGTCTGTCTAATAATGAACTTTAACAACAAGTGTACCATTAATTAAATGTGAGTAACTTTTATTGTTCCAGTTATCACGCCGAATAGAATTCTTGTAGCGGTAATCATGCCTCATCTCAGTTCTTCTGCCCAGTCCTGTAACTTGAAAACATGCCTGCCAGTACCCGTGCTTGAAACGCAATGCTTTGTCATTCCCCAGACACAGTTCAGTCAATGTTCATGCTCCTGCACGAGTGATCAAGCCTCCACATAGGACTTCCATGGAACATCCTCCGGTACATTGCTGTCTGTACTCACACACAAGTAAAGCTCCCTTGGTAATAACGACCCAGTACAGTACTGAAAGCTGTGACAGTAATGAAGGTTCTGAGAACAGCCATGCCTGAACAATACCCTGACAGCAACTTCCCAGGAGGAAAAAGACACCTTCCCCTCTAGCTATGCCCTAAAAGGGTTTCGCCAGCAATCATGACTCAAGAAACCGCTGGCAGGAATCAACCATCACAAACCAGCTCTTGAAATGATTGGGCAGAAGCTTGAAAAAGAGTGCAAATACCTTGGTGGTCTTCTATTAAAAAAGAATTAATGGTGTTTTTTTCTCTTTGCTATAAACTCATACATACCCGAGGGTGAAGGCATGGTGGGAAATTGTTTGTCTGGTCTTTTTATTTAAATTTGCTGCGAAATGGAACAAGCTGAAGTGTGTAGAAGTTTAAGAGAACGGTACAATGGGATTTATCAGTATGCATTTTTAAAACCTGATAATAGGTATTAGATTCCACAAGGGCCACCCTTCTTGCATTCAACCTGTGAGATATGAAGGTACATAGGCCACCCTTTTTCCTCCCGTGACTGGAGGGAACAGTCGGGGTAAAAAATGTTATGAACCCGTTAATATGTTGAATAACATCTACCCAGGTTTCCTGAAAGCATAATATATCGAAGTCATAAATGAATTCAAGCCAGTCAGGATTAGACAGTTTAGTAGTTAAACCTGCCACATTCCAAAAAAGTATGTTCATTAGGCTAGACCTAAGTTCGCCCTCGGTAACGCGCTTAGTATAACCACAGTCAGCGTTGAGAGCGTTAGAATGGTGATCAGTATTAGTTAACGGATGTGGATGGTGGGTATTTGCAATTGTCGAATGAAATCCCTGCTTGTTGTTACCAGGTGCGATATAATCGTCAACCACTACGCTGTCTGGCTGGACATGGGCAAGTGGCCCCAGGCTTCGAAGGGTAGAATTATCAGTTAAAACTTCAATATTGCTTTGGTCATTTTGAGTGGGCTCCTTAAGATCCATGGATACCAATTTTAGGACAGGGTGATTATTTTCGATGGTCCCGCTTTGCTTTGCATGACTAGTTGTGGGAATAAGTCAATCTATGTCTTACAGGGATGGGAGTATGTCGAAACTATTTTGTAAGGGTAAGCTAAACTGGTGGTAAATATTGGGGATTATGGGTCTCTGCTGTGAGGGCTGGTGAAGATGGTTCCTTGGGTGATAAAAGTATCCTAGAGGCAATACATTTATTCCTCTTTGTGACACATGATCACTACCGAGTCTGCATAGGATCTCGCGTACCATTCTCGAAGATCTAAAAGTGAGGACGATACAATCGCCAGGGAGTGTTTTTTCCCTTCTCCCCACCCAACCTACTCTTCTCGCCATTTTGAACTCACCGAACAGGGCCTCTGTTAACCCGGTTTTAGTCCCGAGCCAGCAGAGAGCCTTGTTTCTCAGTGCCTCCCATGTTTCATTTGCCTAGGGGGTGGGAAGCGGTACATTCGCTAAAATTATGGTATGTGGGGTGGCTTCGGGGGGCAGATTCAGCATTTCACCTCCTCCCTGTCCATGGGAATTGCATGAGGAATGGATGGCGGTTGAGTTTCACTAGGCTTATTATGGGCTAAGGCATAGTTATGTTTTAAGTTAATAGTGCTCTTGGGTCCTAACGACGCTTTATCTAAGGTGTGTGAGGGATTAGCCTGGGAGGAAGAAGCCACAATACCATCATCCAATACACATTCTGAGGGGTTATACGGGGGGTTGGCAGCACATACTCCATGGCCTTTTCTTAATAGATCCTCAATGGCTGTTACCCTAGCCTACACTCTGTAATCCATCCATCCATCTTATTATCCATCCATCCATCCATCCATTCATCCTTCCATCCGTTGTGAGTCCCCTGTAGGGCCCACTGTAGTTTTCCCCTACGTTAGCCTAACTGCACACGTTATAGGCTGCTTTATGTTATGTTATTAACATTTATATCGCGCACGGCTACTCAAGAGTGTCCCGGCGCGGAAGCCAAATGAAAACGGTGAGGAGCTGAAAGCAACTCCAAATTAGATAAACAGCAGGGTTTTTAGCCGTTTCCTGAACAGCCTAGGGTCTTGAGTGTTACGCAGCTCGTATGGGAGGTAATTCCAAGCTTCTGCTGCCTTGAAGGAAAGGGAGCTGCCCCCCATTCTTGTAAGACGAAAGCGGGGGATCACTGCCAGACACTGCGAGAATGAACGGAGTTGTCTTCGTGGTGCGTAAAAGCTAAAACGTTTCCTAAGTTAGAGTGGGCCAGATACATGGAGGGCTGCATGGGCCAGAGTAAGGGCTTTGAATTTGACTCGTTGAGCCACGGGGAGCCAATGCAAATCATGCAAATGTTGTTTTATGCTTGACCTTCCCGGGATGTTAAGTAAAGCTCTGGCCGCAGCATTTTGTATTACTTGCAGTTTCTTCAACTGGTATCCTGGCAAGCCAATGTACAGTGCGTTAGCATAATCGACGCGAGTGAGAATCAGGGCACGGGTAACCATTTCCTTGGCTGCCCTGGGTAACAAGTGTAAGAACTTCCTAAGGGATTTCAGTGTGCCAAAGCACTGTCCTGCTAGTTTCTTTATCTGCGTGGAGAACCGGAGATCTTCATTAAACCAGACCCCCCAGGTTCTTGACTGGTTGACCCGCAGAATTAGGTAGAGGATAGTCTGCCGGCCAAAGTGCCTCCCTAAACTGCGGAAAAAAGGACCTATACAAAAGAACCTCCGACTTGTCCTCGTTACACTTAAGCTGAGCAGATGCGAGCCATTTAAAGACGGCTGTAAGACAGTCTTTGTCCCGGGCCGGGGAGGTGTCATTTTCCCTCCAAGTGAGGAGGAGCTGGGTATCATCCGCATAAGCAATGATCTTAGCTCCTCCGCGAGATAGATCAAGGGGGCGACATATAAGTTAAAAAGAAGAGGGCTCAGGGTGGAGCCCTGCGGCTTTTGCTTTGCACACATTACAAAGTAACATGTTTGTTTTTGTGCCACACTATTATTCTAGAAATAGGCTGCACATGTTTTGGTATTTAGCACCTCTGCTGGTATTCAGTCTAAACATTTTGTAGAAGGTCAAACAACATTGTGCCCTGTTTTCTCTGTGGTCAGATACTAACACCTAGACATAATAGAGAGCCCCAGCTGCTGTTTTCAAACATGGTATTTATTATCATACAAGTTTAGAGCTGCCGTTTTGAAAATAGAGAGGAGAAATTTGTAGCAGAGGAGAGGTGCCGGGATGAGCACATGAGCTCAATCTGAGATGCAGACTAGCTAACAGCAAATGCCAGGTATGGGGCCCGATAACATACCCAGAGATCACTGATATATCTTCGTGCTTATGTAGTGAGGCTAGGCTTAGGCAGATCTACCAATAATCATAGTAGGGCTTTTCATTGTGTACGGACAGATGGTAATGCTAATTACACTACTAAGCTTCGTATGTTTTCCAGTTGCAGCACAGTTGCTTCATAATAGAGCACAATAGTTTCAATAAATGTTGCAAACTGTTCACATGTCTCATTTCCGTTTATTATGGACATGCATGAGTGAGAGAATGAAAGGCGATGACCTATTACCTTGGTTCTCTGAGGGGACTTGAGTGTTGTGTTCTGGGTGCTAATTTACCTGTTACTCTGGGAAGGTTAAGAGAGCAGGTAAGGCACTATGAGCTAGTCAGGATTCGGGCCCATAGGTAGTCATGTGGTATGGTGACTCAGTCCCTACATACTGGCGTTCTGTGATCCCAGGCATACTTATGTTGCCAAACAGAATTCCTGCAACACGTTCATCCATATATCCATTCAAACATCCACTCTCCCATCCATCCATTGATCCACTCTACCATCCATCCACCCTTCCATCCATCTATCCATCCATTGCCGTTCATCCATCAATTCTGGCATCCATTAATCCACTCTGTCATCCATCCATCCACTCCATCATCCATCCATCCATTCCTCCATTCATCATCCAGCCATCCATTAACCCACTCCAGCATCTATCCATGCACACTTCCATCCAGCCATCTAGCCATCCATCCACTCTACCATCCATACACCCTGCCATCCATCCATCATGCATCCACCTTACCATCCATTCACTCATCTTTTCCCCCATTCATTAATCCATTCCTTTACTCTGCCATCCTTTCGCCTGTCATCCACCTATCCATTCACTCCCATCCATCCGGCTATATTTTCTATTTACAAGAGGAACATAAAAAATGCTCAAGGACCATCGACATCAGCTGTGTGGGTATTAGGGGGCACCGAGAAATATGGGAACTGAGCTCAAAGGAGAAAGGGCCTTCAGTATCAACTGTAGGATAGAATTTCCACTCACTAATGTGCTGACAATCAGGAACGCAAATTCACCTGACCACAACACTGCAGTCTCATGCTCCATAGCAAGATGTACCATAACACAACAGACCACGTGGACAGAATTGCATCTCTATCCCTGCCGTGGGGACCTCTATTGGCAACAGACAAGAAATTATAGTAGACTCTGTGGGTAACCCCAAAGTGTGCTCCCTCTTCATAATAACCCACAGAGACAAAAATATCACAGTCACACAGATTTAGTTGGAATATTGCACAATCTCACCACCCCTCTATGGAGCACCACAGCACAGATAACCTTCACCCTCAAACCAAGCCACCAACACCAACTAGGGCTAGGGAAAGGAAGAATAATTCTCCCACCCACTAGTACGTCTGAGTGAAACTCACAACCACAAACCGTAGTCTGTTTTCAAACAATTGATGAAACAATGCACAATACAAAAACAGCGACATTAATAGTAGCTTTTGTTATGTTCCATATAGGTACCGCAATATAGGCTCAGGTAGTCACCTAACCTTTCACCGATATTCTCCCCTTCCATTACACTACATAACGGTTCTTAGTACTGGCCTTTTTACCTAGTTACGGTAATGTCCAAAGATGACATGGGGTTTTCTACGAAAAGCTTAAGCCTCATTCATTATGCATGAGGATTCTTGGAATCACAGCAGGCCTACCATCCACTGCATAATAACTATGTATAAGGGTCATTCCTTCCGTCATCCTAGTCCGACATGATAAAGCAAGGTATATCCCCAGGGGGTACCACTTTGGGTATATATACACCATATCTTGCTGAGGTAGTCGGAGGAGAAAAGGACTTCCATGCCGACACACTGACGCGAGACGCTGAGGCTCCTGCACGCAGACACTCCAGCCCGCAGTGGTCTGACATCCCTTGCGGGGTGTCCATCTCGAGACCAAGACGGGGTCCCACAGTCTCTCACTTCAGGTAATGGGGTTGACTTTATCCTAGAGGGATTCTTGGCTTTACACCCACATACATGCTAGGTACACTTAGGTACCTCTAGTTAGGGTCGCATCATAGGGGTACGCATTCTACTGTCATGTATTTTATATACTTGCCTGTATTCATTGTTTTAGCACAATGGTAGAAATCTACCATCCTTTTACTCTGTTAGTGCTTATAATCATTTATATCTGTTACTGCCTAGTGGTTGTTTCAGCACACCTATTTTACACTAGAATGAGCTGGCTCAATAAATGTTTATTGAAAAACGTCCCCACCGTTTATTCTGTGTATCTCTCTGAGACGAAGTGAGCACGAGTTAATGAGCGAAAAGTAGTACACTGTTTCCATGAACCTGAGGGATCAGGGTTGTCATGTTCGATAGTTGCCAAGAACTATTCTCTCCTTGGTAAGAGGGGTTTTTAGTGGCACTGTGAGCTAGCTGGTATACAGGCTAACATACCCGGTAGAGGTGTCTAGCATCAGTCTGACACCAATCCTATAGTGTATGTTGTCTAAACGCACAGATCCTATATAGGTTTATAGGAACTACACAACACTTTGTTCGAAGCTGTTTTTGATATCTGGATTTTATGCACTATGTTTTTCAGCATATGGGATTCTGTGCAAAGTCTTAGTTTACAGGAAATCTTTTAGGCCCATGTCATCACATATAGCTTCAACATTATTAGTCCTGTGTCACCCTAATGTTGTTTGTTTATTTTATCTATGATTCTAGACACATGCGTTAACCTCATGCACTCCAATTACACAGGGCTTTGAAGGAAGCAATATAACATAAACACAGTGGAACTATGAACAGTTGATTTCTGGAAGATTTGTTGTTTTAAAGCATCTGCACCATGTTGAAACTTTGTGCTGCTGTTTTCACCTATAATTGAACAATGTGCTAAACCAGGCCTGCCTCATCACTGTTCTTGCACTTTACCTATTCTCTGTGTTTTCATTCCAAAGTCGCAAATATGCAAACCTCCTCTTTTATTTCTTTTTAAAATGCAAGACCTTGACTCTTGTTTAACTCCTAAAGGTGTCTCTTTGTGTGGTCGAATAAAGCAGTAAACGCAATATGCGTTTTATTATCTAAAATTGTTTTAAATGTTTTCATTTTATTCTGTGTCACTTGCAAGAACTCTCCCATGTCTACTTGTACCTGCTGTTTTACATTGTAAAGGTTTTAAATAACCATAAACAATAAAGTTATTACTATCAGTGGAACTATATGCCCTCCTTGCACCATTAAGAAGACATCTAAATTCTATGAAACAGTAACCCTGTGTAATGACAAAGGTAAAATCTTCCATTAATTAATTTACTGAATAGCACACATTACTGTAAACTAAGAGACTGATGAGCCAAACTGTTTTGTATTTGCAAACAGTGTGATTCGGTTTGCAAACACAAAAGTGTTATATGAAATGTACTAAACCCATTTTGCTGTTGCAATGGTATGTATCAATGGTATATATCAATCTGGTTGCAAACTATTGATCAATTACCGACACCGCAAAGAAAGTAGTTACTTATTTGCAAAATGGAAGATGTCCCTTTGGCCATCCTCCCATATATGAATCTTGTCGGGCGACGCCGGGGAGCAGGCAGTAATTCAATAGACCACTGGCTGCTCCTCTTGAGATCCCCAAAGAGAAAAGTTGCTTTTTTTCCTTCAAAGCAGCATCAGTTCCTTTAGAGAACACAATCTGATTTTAAAATATTATTTCCCATTTGAGAATGCAAACACAGGGATGGCAGTCTGCTGTTCCTTGTAGGCCACCAATCACGGGGGTCACAAATAGTGACCTGCCTAATAAATATCATGTAATGGCATTATTTGTTGACCAGAAAGCACCAATCACCAGGTAACAGATTGAGACTGGAGATTGTATTGAACTCAGAGGACGGTGCCCAAGATCAGGAAGAGATTAATATGCCACATACTACACTGCGAGAGATGGTTCTGCAAACAATGCTGAGGAAGAAGCACTAGATTTGGGAATGAACTGCTGCAGTCATTGTAGAAAGTGGATGCAATGATGGATGAAACTTATAGTTTTAAGAATCGTGAATGTTATCCGCGGTCATCTGCGCCTGTAGTAAGACTACCAGGAACAAGGGTCAGCAATTCGATCCATAAGTCAAGAGGACACACAAAGCAGGAAGAAGGCTTTCATCCTCCTGATCCCAGACCATGGTATCAGCTGGGATGTTAATTCAGAGACAGGAGAAATGTATCAGAGATATGAATGAAGGAACGCAACGCTGTGTATCCTCCCAGATCGCCCAGTTCATTGCCTGTTACTGTAGCCACATTTCATCCTCAAAGCCCATAATTGTTTTCTTACCCTTCACCTAGCGTGTCTCTTGTAAAGCACTAGGAGTTTCTTGGCACTATATAACAGACATTCACTTACTTTTATCCAGCTCACTGGTACTCATTGTATCGGTGTTGGAGGTATGGGCCCTCCAGAATTTGTGCCTGTGTCCCTGGGGGTGAGACAGTGCTGCCTTCAGGGGCTGTGTTGGTCCACAGGGGTAGTCGGGCATCACCCTGGGCCACTGCCCTGTGGCACCACGGAAGCTAGCCCGAGTGTACTGAGTGGCTGTGACGGTTCTGACCCGCATGCTTCTTTATGACAAAAAGATTCAGTCCATTTGAAGAATTCATTCTCGTCTACCCTAAGCCTGGGCGTAGTTCGCGAAGTAGCGCTACGCGAAACTACGCAAAGTGCAGTTCGCACTACGCGAGCTACGCGTAGCACTACGCGAACTGCGTAGTGCACTGTTCGCAATGATTGCACAGTGCCGGATGCTTGTCCGCACTGTGCAATCATTGAAAATGGCATCTTGCACAGTGCGAGCTGTCTTTTACTGCCGCTCGAGTAGATTTTTACTCGAGCGGCAGCTTTCTCAACGCGGACTGGTAGTTTCTCATCGCGAGCGGTCGCGAGCATACGCGACCACTCGCAATGAGAAACCTGACCTCCCCGCGTTGAGAATCTCGCCAGGAGGTTTATTTTCCACGCTCGCGATCGGCAACTTGATGTTGCTGATCGCGAACGAGAAAAAGTCTCGCCGGGATGTCATTTTGCTTGCTCGCGGTCGCCAACTTGACGTTGAGGACCGCGAGCAAGCAAAATGACCGCTGCACTACGCTACGCTACGCGTGTTTGCACTGTGCTACGTGCAATTCGCGTTGTGCGAAGTAGCGCAAACTTCGCAAACTACGCGAGCGTAGCGTAGTGCTTTGCCCAGGGTTAGTCTACCCCTGCTCAGCGTAGTTTGTCTCTTCCCATCGCCCCCATGACTATGTAAGTCTGTGCTCCAGACTGACAGCTGCCAATAACCCTGGAGAATGACTTCCCCCGAAGAGCTCTGCTACCGTGAGGCAGCGGCACCTCCTTGCTTGTGGTATACACCCCTCCTTTCCTCTGCCTCAATTACTGCTGCGCTGTTTTGTAATTACATTGATATGAAACCCACTCTGAAGTGCTACCGCAGAAAAGTGCACCGTTTCCCCACTGGCCCTGGTTCGGCTCTTCCTTTGGGGAGGCTTCGTTTCAGCTGCTGCTTCGGGGCCCAGGATATTTCAGTATCCTGGAGCTATTGAATTACTGATTCTCATTTCTTCATAAATGGAATATTCTGTCAACTTTCCAGGCGGAAACTTCTTTTCCAACGACAGACTCAATAATGCCGAGTTTTTAAAGGCCTCCATGAGAAAGTGCTCCTGATAGGTAATCACTAGCAATTTCTTTCTCATCCAACCTCAATTGCTATTTGGCAACCAAGATTTTTTCAGTCTAGAAGTGGCCGCCAGCACATTGAACTTGTAATGTGCCAACTTACAATAGAGCTTTAAGGCGGAGGGCAGCGCCGCAGGTCATCTTGCAAAATTTGAAAGAACAGAACTCCACTGTATTTACAAGATACGGTGCATTCCTGTCCTTTCAGCCAGCACAAAAATTGCAGTCGTGCACCCTTGCACCATGGCACAAGGGTGTCTGTGTTGGTGGCATGATTGTTTTTGTGCAGGAAGGGGCACCTTCCTCCACAAAAACAATCACGAGAGGCATTTCCCTCATTTTATTTGTGCTGCAGAATGCAGCACTTGTGGAAAGAGACAAACACGAGGAGAAATCTCCTCTCCTAGTTACGCCTGCTCTCGGGAGGCGTAAGTTTTTGGCGCTGTGCCAGTTTCACCCTATGTTGTAAATCTGGGGTAGTGTCAAAATCCATGGGTGCTGCTTGGGAACACCCACAGTAACACCCATGGCACGCTCCCCTGCCTCAATGTAAGGCAATGAAGCGACTTGCGCTGCATGGCCTTACACCTTATCGACAAGGCCATGAAAAGCCACGCAGGGTGGCTATGTGTGGCCTTGCAGATATGGGGCTGCACTGTGCACCACCGGAGCATCAAAAAAAGTGCCGCTCTGGTGGCACAAGGGGCTTGTAAATATGCCCCAAAATGTCTGTGTAATGCCAGATTTACTTTCTGATTTCCTCAGTAGCTGGTTAGCTTTCATACTCTTTTTAAGTGTATATGAATTTATTTAGGTTTCTACCTAGGGCTAACTTCAGGGTGCCATTACTCAGTTCTGATGGGGTCTTAGTATCCCGGATAAGTGTTGTTCATGAGTGCGGGTACCTTGCCATGCACACAGAGTAATTTATCAATGACCATATTGATGGTTGAGTCTTCGGCTGCTGATCAACTCACCCTGAGGGATGAAGGAGATTCTTATGGTGAGCAGCTTATCCAGGGGAGCCCAGCACCCACAGATGTGTGGAAAGGATGGCGCTAGGAATGCTGCGCAATACCAGAATGTTGATTTTGTATTCATCGAGGCACAGACTTCTTTCCCTCCTCCAGTGCACGCATGGTCCAGGCATTTAATGGTGTTCTTTCAACTACCAGATCATTCTTATGTGAGGAAATGAGTCTGGATGCCATCAGCATGGGCCCGAGTCAGGAAAAAGTTTTTTCCTTGATAAGGAAAGCAAATGTAAGAATAAATGCACTGGATTTCTGTGGCATTAGAATTGTTGCCTGTGGCACCACGGAAGCTAGCCCGGGTGTACTCGAGTGAGTTGTGATAGTTTGGGCCTGCATGTTTCTTTGTAACGCAAAGATCCAGCCACTCTCTTTGGCATATAAGAAGAATGTGGTGAATTCCGATATCCTAGGAGGAGGATGAGTCTAGGAGGATGAAGACGATGGGCAGGTCTACTACATCCACGGTGATGAGAACCATCTGTATGGACTCCAGCCCTGGTAAGGATCAAAACCCCGATTGTAGAAGTGGAAGCATTTGCTGATCAGCTCATATTCTTCCAATTGTTTGGTTACCACAGATATCGTTTGATAAAGCTAACTTTACCATGGGGTGCAGATTGGCTGGGTCTCTGGGAACTGTGGGAAATTTCTTCAAGGGAACAGTGATCACTGTTTCTTTCAATGGCTCCTGACTCCAAACAAAATGGGTCTGATAGCTAATGAAAAGCATGGCCCAGATTGGTTGTGAGTTCTTTACCCGCGGCTGTCACATAACATTTCATTAGTTGACTTGATGCCTTCATTTGGTTAACTGTTTTCTCTATCTGGATTAGTTAGATCAGTTTGAAGGTGGAGAACGAGGACTGGAGAGTAGTTTATATTTAGGTGAGCAGAGACTTTTCGTAATTATTTTTTCAAGTGTAGGTAGAGTTGAGTTGACGTCAGCAAGTTATTCTTTAAAATATTTGAGGCATAGCTGGTGAGGAACAGCCTCGGTGTGCACACCGCATACCTACATAAACGCAGAGAGAGAATCTGTGCACCCCTCCTGACAGCGGCGTCACTAGGGTTGGTGTCACCCGGTGCGGTAACTTACCCCATGACACCATCACATGGGGTGACACCTTTCCCAAATGAGACTATTTAGTAAATAGTCTCATTTGGGAAAGGTGTCACCCCATGTGATGGTGTCACCCGGTGCGGTCCGCACCCCCCGCACTCCCCTAGTGACGCCACTGCCTCCTGACACGCCCCGGGCCTGGCGATTCTCAGACAAATTTGGATGTGAAGTTTGTGCACCCAGGATGCTGTCTGTGTAACTGGCTCCCCTGGCTCATTTATTCCACCCAGAAGGGCCTTGAAACAGGCTGCGTCCACCCCAGGGTCGGATGTGCATGCTTAACTTTATTATTCTGCAGTGAAAGTCCCATGATGATAATGCTGGAACATAATATGCTCCATGTATGTACAGGCCGGAGGAGTGGTGCAAGCAGAACTGGTACAGCAGAGCCAGAGGTCACACGGACGTGCCTCACTCACAGACCAGGTGCAGTGCTGCAAACCTCACAGAATCGGCAAAGCACGGGTAGCAGCAGCACAGGCTTCTCTTATCCACAAACAGCAACAAGATTCCTTCACACATAGGGCAGGACCAGCACAAGGCAAAAGTGCATTCCTCACACAAAAATCACTTATGTGGCAGTCACATGCACAGAACAGTACATCACAGGCAGCAGTCATACAATCTTCTTTCACGGACACAAATAGAAAAGACACAGTACAGGTAACAAATGGAGCTTATAAAAAGAGTTCTCAGCTGATAGTTCAATATAATTGCCTAGGCCACAAGCAAAGGTGCCATAGGTGATGGCTCTGTAGGGGAAATATGGCCCTTCCGACTGGTAACTAATTGGACAGAGTCTGCTGCATCATTCCATATAGTAAAAGAAAGGAGGCCAGGTGTACCTTTACTTTAAACGCTTTTGAGCCAGTTCCCGATTGAAGCCGGTAAAGCATACAGCATTAACAAAAGAAAGAAAGGTTTACCTACAATGGCATGCGTGAAGACGCATGCAAATGACGTGGGCACCACTTATTTTATTTATCAATCCAAGCTGGATCGATAAATAAAAAAATACACAAAGTAGAGCTTTTATTTATAGTGTGGAAGGAACAGTAGAAAGGGATTGCCTAGCCTTTTAAAAAACCAACATATCACAAACCTTTGATGAAACAGTTCTGAATTGTATTGCCCAAGAGGAGAGGTTTCAATATGTAATTAGTCCATTCAAATGAGCTACTCCTCTTTAATAGGCTTACTCAACCACAATATACAATACTGGTTTTTGAGCAACGGAATGGTCAAATAATCTTTCTCATTCTCCAATGTTTCACCACTTATTGAGGGCATATACTTTTGGGTTCTCATTAAAGAGGAGTAGCTCATTTGAATGGACTAAATATATATTGAAACCTCTCCTCTTTGGCAATGCAATTCAGAACGGTTTCATTCAAATGTTTGTTACATGTTGGTTTGTAACAATTTCTATGTAGAGTGTGTGTAATGTGGGTGGGTAATCGTAATGTGATGTTTTTAGTTTCATGTATATTTCAATGTGCATTTAACAAATGTTTTTCTAAAAAATATTTTCTGTAAAATGAAAAGAAGAAGAGATTAAAGGTGATCACTGGTATTAAATATAGTGACCACATAAAAGAATAACGTTGAGTCTCAGAGTCAGTATTGACATGTTCTTTGATGTTCAGTAGCATCTTTCTAAATGTGGCATTTTCTGAATTGTGATTAAAAATCCAACTTCACCATTAAAGAGGGCATTTAATTACTTTAGACACCAAACTTGACTTGTCTATCAGGTCCCAATTGGAAGTTACAGCTTATTAAATGTAATAAGGTAACTCTAATGTTATAGTAGGCAACTCTAATGTTATATTACAGGAGAGGTAGGCCTTGCAGTAGTGAAAAATGAATTTAAGAGATTTTCACTACCAAGAAATGTAAGATTAAAAGGTACATGGCCCACTCTTTAATACACTGCACCCTGCCTTCTGGGCTGACCAGGGCCTACCCTAGGGTGACTTGTATGTATAAAAATTGAAGTTTTGGGCGTAGTACAAAGCTTATTTTGCCTGGTCAACATGGCAGTTTAAAACTGCACACACAGGCTGCAATGGAAGGCCTGATACATATTTAAAGTGCTACTTAAGTGGCTGGCACAATCAGTGCTTCAGTCCCACTAGTACCATTTAATTTACAGGCCTTGAGCACAGCTAGTGCCACTTTACAAAGGATTTATAAGCACATTAAATATGGCAATTGTGTATAAGCCAATTCTGCCATGTTTTAATGAGAGAGCACTAGCACTTTAGCACTGGTTAGCAGTGGTAAAGTGTGCAGAGTCCTAGAAGTCAACACAAATGGATTCAGAAACTAGGAGGATAAAGGCAAAAAGTCTGGGGATGACCCTGCAGAAGGGGACAAGTCCAACAGAGACCATAAACAACTATGTCACAAATGAACCTTCAGAATGTTTCTTCCCCTGGTTGTGTACTTTTCTCTGCCCCCACATCCCCCCAACACACCTTCCAATGGCTGGCCAAAGACTCCAAATTTAAAGAATTTCAGCACCAAGGACAGTTTAGGGGTAGTTTTAATATAGAAACTCCTAAGGATGAGACTAGCACATTCTGTCCTGTGAGAGCCTGAATTACGTGAAAGAAAATGCTATCAACTCAGTTGATCACAAACACAAAACCACCAAGCTACTGGTGTGACTAGCTCTTAAACTAGAGATTTTCCATTTTCACTTTTCTTCTCCATTTGAGATTTTCTTCTATTCTAACATGTTTATTAAATCGTATTAATTTTAAAGAAATATCACGAAATGAATATTTGTTTCAATGGTGTGCATGGTAATCAATTGTGGTCTATAACATTTGGTCTCAACCTTCCCACAATTTCCTCTTAGCTAGGCCTTAACTACTTCAGCAAACTAAACCGGACAGTTTGTGAAGGTCTGGAGGCCAAACGTTTTGTTTCAGATTAAATAACCAGCATCCTGTAGCGGCTGCTATTTAACGGTGGTGAGGGGGGGGCGGAAGGGAATTAAAAAAAATTATTAAACATTCACTTAACTGCCTGCAGCCGCTGCCTCTCAGTCCTCTCCGCCCGCTTCCAGGACTCTAGAGCAGGAAGCACCCAGGCTTCCAGACTCTCCTAGCCAATCATGACATGATGATAGCAGCGTCGTGATTGGTCTGAGTTCCATGGTTCGGCGCTAAGACAGGGAGTGGGAGCCTGGGCATGTCCTCCACCCAGGCTGTAATGCAGCCTGGGTGGAGAACATGCAAAGTGTGCATGACATTGTGGCCGGCCCGAGGCAGCTGGCCAAACCGTCCTGCGCACTTAAGAGAGTGCGTACCACTCCTCCTCCAGCTACTCTGTGAGAGCCCAGCCCCGCACCGCCCTGACCCAGCTGAGCAACAACGGAAAAAATAATAACAATGAGTTATCATTTTATTTTTTCCTTTTTGACCTGCTCAGTGGGGCAATGCTCCTGCGCATTAGCGGAGGAGGCATCGAGGGCAGTAAGGAGCATTGCGGTCTGATAGAGGTCGGTGGTCCATTGGAGATGCAACCATGAGAAAGGAGTGACAGAGGAATAGTTTAATGCAAGGAATGGTGAGTTAGTCACTGCCCACATGCACTTAATTTGTTTTCAGGGAGGTTTTCAAATTACCTTCAACCTTGATAGGAAGGCCTGATTTACACCTAAAATGAGCCAATGTAAACTGGCTGGGAGTGTATAGGAAGCTGTTAAGTGTTGCAAAATAAATCAAAATTAAAAAGTATGAAGCAAAAAAGGTCAAAGATTTGTAATGTACTAGCCCAATGAATACCTAATTCATACAGTGTAAAAATGGCCACAGGCATATAGGTTTAAGTCACATTTCTCGAAAGTCTCCCCAGGCTGTATGGGTAATTACTTATAGAAACGTTTGTCAAAGACCAAAAAGTTTGCATTTACTCCAATGCCTACGGCTTTTTGAAGTTTAATTGTATTTGTATTTATATAGCGCTTACTACCCATGACGAGGCGTCGTAATACCATGTCTCTCCCATATCTCTGTCGGACAATGATGGTTCTTTCAGTCTCTTTCTTCAAAACGTTGTTTTTATAGTGGAGTCAGTTTTCCCTCCTCATCTTTTTCTCTGTTCCTCTCGTGTCTTCCAACTTTTTCTCCTCTTGAACCGTTTATCAGTGCCAGGTTCCTTCACACACAACCTTCTGCCCAGGCATTCAGAAGCACGCCGCACTTATGGCGCCGCCGCCGTTCCCCAAGGTGTTTGGGGAAAAAAATTAGGAACGTGTTAGGAGAGATAATGGGGCCTGGAAAGGCTTTAATCAAATTCAAACTTTCAGAAGCTCTTTCCATCCGGAGACCTTTGAAAGACGTTCTGTGCAAGGCGTCTGCGCGAGACAAAGAGGTGCTCGGAGGGCGGGAGAAGACGTGAATGAATGCGCAGCGCGTCTGCCGGTGCATCGGCCGGCCTGCCCGCCACTGCAGGGCCTGATAAAAGCTCCGGTTATTGCACGTCATTCTTGGGCCTCGGAGACAGACATTATTGCCTATTCTTCCTGACCTGCGCTCTGTGGAGCCCAAGGGGGATATTTCCCGAATTTCTCGCCCTTGGCAAGTGTAAATATGCAGTTTATACCTGCGGCGTCACTCGGTAGCCTGGTTTAAATGCTCTCCGTTTTTGAAGCCGCCTAGGGAAGGAAGATGCAGAACGACAAAGTGATTTGCCCAGGTCCAGTACATTTCGTAGCCCATGGAAGCAATAAAAAGATACCGGGTATCATGACTCCCACGTGACCAAATTTTATGACGTGCCAGTTCATGCAATGCATTGCTGTCGTGTAGTGCCCCTGGAAACCCACTAGCAGTATTTACTGTTCGTTCTGCCGGGACCTGGATTTAGGTACAGAAATGAGACTCTCTTGTAAATATTTATTAATCAATTTATTAACTTAATTGCTTTGTGGGGTGCTCGCATGTCGCCTTCTGGGCAGTGCTAGAAATGTGCTCGGAGTGTGACCCCCTCTTGAGCCTGTCTGCCCTTCCCACTCCTCACTAACCCGCAGGCAGGAGGCCTGGAAGTACTCTTGCGCCAGACGTCAGCACTAATCATAGGTCCTTTCTACACTTCCTGGTGCGGTCCAAGTCCTTCTTCAAGCCGGGGGCGGGGAGAGATGAATTCATGGCATGGTGAAGGTTTCTTTGACGCAGTATCTTGGATTGCTTGCGTTCCTATTCAGAGGGGACATGGCCTAGAGGTTCAGAGTCAACCTTCGCTTTTAGGGAAGGGACCGAGTAAGATTTGCATATGGTTGTGAGAGATGCAATCTCCATTTTTTGAAGGACTTTTGTAACGAGGTGTTGGATTTTTTTTTGTAAAGAAAAATGTCGAGTACATTAGACTAACATTTAACCTGACCTATGCAGCATCAGAACGTTCTTGTCCCATTCAGAATACTTCCGCTGGCAGTAGTTTTTTCGACAATGCTTGGTCAATCAATGAAGGCAAATCAACTTAAGACAACTAAAACTGGCCTTCTCCGGGACCGTACAGTATGAAGACGATTCATTCGTCCACTGACATCAATCAGAACTCAGTGGCACTTATCAACCATTCACTACAGAACGGGAAAGTGCCCTCATGTTAGAAAACTGCTCTGCTCGCACCCCTACTAAAAAAGAAAGAAGGGTGAAGAAACCTCTTTGCCCTCCAGCCACAGATCCAAAGACGTTTTAAGGCATAGGCAAAGTGGGCTCCGGCCCAGGGCCCCAGACTTTCAGGGGGCCCCCTTATAGACTCAGCTATGTACTGCAGAGAGTCTTACCCTAATGACCTTGTGTAATTCTTAAACCAATTGTTTTAAATACCGTTTTCCTTTCATTTATTTTTAATGTGGGTGATGTGTGAGAGTTTATTAGGGGCATTTTGAAGGGAAATGCTGTGTTTGTTTCATGCAACATCCATAGAAAGTTTATTTTAGATCAAAACAGGACCTCACCTATGAGAAATGGGAGGGTGTCACAGAGATTGCAGTAATATTAGTGAGCTGCTGCTGTGTTAAATATTGAAAGCACAAGTCACTAGCCCTAAATATTAGATGCAAACACATTTAAAATTTGGACAAGTGTACCTGTGCGCTGTCAGTGACCTGGACAAAGAGGTCATGAAAAATCTGAAATTGGATCTTAAATTCAAAGTTGTTCTGAACATGGGCCCCCAAAATCCGTTTGGCCCAGGGCCCCCAAAATCCTTAAGATGTCCCTGCACATATCTATATCACTGCTGCCTGGCACACCCCAAATGACGAAGAGCCTATCAAGAGAAGAAAGGTTTCAATGATCCCGCTTAGTCTGACTTTAGGCCACCACGCTCTACAGAATCTGTCCTAGCAGCTGCACTGGCGACATTCAGCTATGTTCAGATGAGGTAAGACATCCTTCTTGGCCAGTCTGCTGCCTTTGACACTGTCTCACACCATACTCTTTTTCGTCCTCTGAATGAAGCAGGGGTGGGAAGCAGTGCCTTGAACCGGAGATCCTTCCTACAACATACCGTTGTATTCAGGTATGTATATTCTACTTACACATCTTTGTTATTATTGTAAGATGAAGTTTACAAGCGTGGAATCTGCCTGTAACCTGAGGGAGACAAGAGGGGGGTAAGTTCATAGACATATTGGCAAACAGCATTATATCTGTGACTGTCCCCATCTTAATCCCAATACGTGGCTACCTCGTTGCATGTGACTCCACCCTATTAGTGCAGCTGACAAAGTGCTGCAAGCAAGGGTTTCATGCAATCCCTTGTCAATGTAAAATGTGGTACGGTGCATTGGCAGAAAGTTCCGTTCTTTGGTCCTTGCAAACAGGTGATAAAAACAGTGTTCCCCTTGTGTTTATGGGGGAGGAGTGAAGGGTATTTTAGAAGGCAAATAAACTTGTTTGATTCAAATACCTGTGCATTGCACACAATATTTTTATGACAAGGACTCATTTTTGGGGAGGAGAGACATATCACAGTTCCAAGCTGCTACGATCCAACACTACAATTCTGTTGAAAATTCCTAGAATTCATAAGACGGGAGAAGACAGTAGATCTTTTTCAATGTATGCACCAAAGGCCTATAATAAAAATAATCTAATCATCTCAGTTTCAGAAAACGTACGAAAGCTTAGCTCTTTTACAATCAAACTGCATTACCAAGTATATTGAGTTGTGTAACCTTCCTTCCCTGTTGTGTCAAATCTTTTCTTTGCTACTTCTCCCTTTCGCTTCTTGCATGAAACATGTTCTCTAAATAAATAAATCGAGAAGGATTCGGGGTGGGGGGCTACATCTTAGTAATAATCAAAATGGCGAACCCTGGCTAGTATCCACTATTCAGCACCATGGACAGAACTCACCATCTTCCAAGCCCTGATAGTTGTCACTTCATACAGGAGGCTGACCTACTGGAACCCAGGTGCAGCTGAAGCAGACACTAGGATTAGCAGCCAATGTCGAGGAGTGTAGACAGAGCAACCAAAGCATAAGAAAATTATAAAAAGTTCACAAGAAATAAAAATAAATATAGTTCCATGTCATAGACTGTTCACTTGGCATCACAAAATGACAACAGAAAAATGGCAACTATTCATGCGCCTGCATTAGGGATATTAAAGGGGGTGCATTCCAAGCACACCACGGGCTGGGTGTCGACCCCCTAGTTTTGTCCATGCATGTCAGGCAAGGGTCTCTCCACAGGCTGCTATAAATTGTACATGCACTGAGAGTGTTTCATTCAACTCAGGCCGCCCGAAGACTAGACTAAGAGCTAAGACTGTCAGTGATGGGACCATAAGCCACTTCGCCTCTGACACCATTTAGCACTCGAAGTCTAGCGACCGTGAACATGTACTGTCTTTTCTACAAAGAGCTTAATATTGGTGTCTCCCCCCTTGCCCCTCCAAATACTTTCCTCTACAACCTCTTTTCCTCCCATCCTACCCTATCTGGCACCCACACAAACCTGATCAGTCCGCCTACTACCTCCTTCCTACTTTCGTTCATCTCACCACACATATCACACTGTTCCTCCTCAATCTCTCAACACTTACCATCAAATTCCCCCTCCCTCTACCTTTCTGCACATCCACTCCCCTTACACTCACTTCACTTTGCCTCCTTCTATTCACAACCTCACCGTACACGTTCCCTCCTCCTGATTCATCCGTGCCCATACATCCCTCTCCTGAAGCCCTCGCTTCTCTGCCCCGTACCCTCCGCGCATCAGCTCCTGACTCTTCCCTTGGGGCATGGGAAGTGTTTTGAGGCGTTCAAAGCTTTGCAAAGTTCCGGATTATTGGCGGTCACATAATTCACATAGTTCATGGTGTTTCCCGCTTTACTATCAACTGCTCCCAAGCATAGCTTTTCCCCCACACTTACCCCTTTATTGCTTGAATATTCTGCAAAGAGAGCAGCTGAAACCGTTTCCTTCTGACACCGGATGTGCAGAGATTTCCTTGCAAGTGTTGGCGTGCACTGAAAATGGATAGGTCCTTTTCTCAGGAGTTAAACTAATGCCAAATTACAGATGTAAACAATAATACCATGTTTACAGCAGTGACAAAAGGTTTCTTGTGACATATTTCAGATGCTGCAAAGCGGTTTTTGATTAAAATTGAAAGAATGAGTAAATAAAAACATCGAACGGGTCCAGATTTTTATGGAAATGCCTAAACGAGCAGAACTTTGTGACCTTCACACATTTTGTGATTTTTCTCTGAGAAATTTGTGACGGTTGTGAGAAAAATACCTTCAAAACTTGGCACACCCCTGCTCGTCTCTCGTCACTATCAGTTGCATCCTCCTTTCACCCTTCTGCCTCTACCCTCCTGTCTCACTCCTCCTATTATCCAGTCTCTTTCTGTAGCCACATACATGTGCCCCCGCTGCAGGCACCTCTCTCATACTCACCCCACCATCCTCTAATTGTGACTTCTAAGAGGACCAAATCCCTTTCCTGTTTATCTCATCCCGTATCCCTCTTCTTGCTTCACCGTCTTTGCTTTCCCCTTGGAACTCACCCCTCAGTTGAGTCTTTTCTCTCTCTGGTTCCCGTCCTTTGCCCCCTTCCGCCTTACTCCTCACATTTACTATGTTATCCAAGGATCACGATGCCTCTTGTTTCCCTCGTCAGTGTTCTCCCTACAGTCGCCTCACACCTCTTCTTAATCCCTCACACTGTGGATCTCTCTCTCTCTTGGCTCTCCCCTCCTTCTGTTCTACTGAGACGTAAGTCCTGAATTGTGAGGTGTTTACATCTTTCTTGAGATTTTTATTTTTATTGACCTGATTTGCACAGTTAATGAATTTTAAAATGCACACTGTGATTCCCTGGCACCCGATGCAAAAGTAATTCTGGCTATGAGCCCTAGAGGACCATGGCCTTCTCCTGGCCAATGAGATCCAATCATCGTGTGATCTCTGGAGAGCAACCGACCCCCGCTGCCTTTCTTGTGGCAACCGGGTTGGTGGAAGAAAAGCACATGGAATATATTTTTATGAACTAATCCTGGGCACTGTACACAAAGGCTACTCTACTGAAATGAAAGAAAAAGCAGCATTCAGGATTTGATCCACCAGAGAGAATGCATGGTAGAATCTACCTTGACTGAAAAGTTTTAAGAGTTTTATTATTGTATATCGAATACCTCCACAAAGACAGGTGCTATGGCAGTACAGTTTGAAGTGAGGCAGAGACGTTTTTATGCATGAGCAAAGAGGGCTCTGACTCAGGGCACCCACTTTTCAAGGGGCCCCCTTGATACGCTTTTTTGATAGTCCCAGACTGTCTAGAGTTTGCAAATTATCAGTTTGATTCAGCAAGCACTTTAAGCTTTTAGAGTTCATAGTTCCTGTTCAACTGCACATGCATTTGCCTTTATTCAGCATATGCAACTTACTGTGCATTGAAAATTGGCCGTTTGTCCTCCCTTTGTGACTACATCACCCTTGTAGAGCTGCTGCCAGATGGGTGCGATCATAGCCTATTGCTACCTCACTTCGAATACCAGTCCCACGCAACTCAAGCAGCGCAGCAAACAAAAGCACCAATGAGCACCATATGCCTGAATGGCGCTGACAGACTAGCTACACCACACATTATTGGTAGAAGACTTGGGTGGATCATGAGTCTGCCTGCTTTTCTGGCGCAGTCCAACTGGAGACCGCTTTGCCAAGACAGGGCCCGAGGGCTGGCTACATGTCAAAGTCCGGTGCAGAGCGGCATTATATACTCCTTCTATGACTGCACTGTCCATCTGGTGCCGCTGCTGGGTCAGTGTGATCACAGTCTCGTGCCCTTATACAGAGTCCCAGTTCCTCAAAGAGCTGAGACAGGAGTGCAGTCAACATAAAAAACACCCTCTGTAGGCACAGGCCCAAAAGTGAGGCACTAGTCCACATGTAGCTATCTTGTTCACACATCTAGTCTTTTGGCTTCCCTGTTGCTGGCCAACAGAGAGACTGCTTGTTCTTAGGTTGAGCCCTGATGGCGGCTGGCCAAGGAAGAGTGTTGCCAATGATCCGACCATAGTTGCAGAGGGCATGACTGAGCTAAAAATGGATATTAAATTCAGAGTTGTTCTGTGCAGGGTTTCCCAAATTAGGTTTGACCTGGGGCCCCCAACATCCTTAAGATGTCCTGAAGTAATGTAAGATAGCCAGGTAGCCTATTCAGAACAAAAACCAGTCCTAAATGTGAACTATAAATTAGTGTGGCAACTAGATGTGTAATGTCGTGTTATAATCCTGATAGGGTTAGACACATTTGAACTCTATATAACATTTATGAGGCTTTTCTATTATAGATAAGAAGATATAGATGTAAGGTAACAGTAGTTCCCCCTTGCAAACGGAGTGAATATGTTAATTTTGTATGGTGTCATGTCTGGAGTCATACCAGGCTAAAACCAGTATGAGGTGAATTAGCTAAGCTTTGAGTATCACAAAGAAGCACAAGTGGGCAACAATGGGTCCTAACCCCTGGCTCCACTGGCCTTGGATTCCATTTTAGGCATGATTCCAGAATTCCTGACTCTTTAAGATGAGACAGGAGTTTGGCGTGGTTGCCATGGCTACCATGATGCAAAATGCACAGGACATCTAATACAAACCACTAGCAACTAAAGGGACAGGGCAAGAATGTACACTGCATTCGCTGATATTGAGACAATAACAAAAGTTGATGAACATAAGATAAGGGATAAATATTCAGGAAGCTTTGACATATAGAGCTCTTGATCCCTACAGGGTGTCCCAGGCTCATCCACAGTACCCCATTACAAACGAATGGGGTACCCCAAAGGACCTGGGTATAGTTCAGTACATAAAATTCTTTTGACCTACTGGCAGAACTTGAAAGAGAACATACAATATTAATTTAGGTATTATGGCCAACACAAATTGATCCTAGCGAGAAACAGAAAAAAGCAAAACAACCACACATAGAATTTTGCAAAATAAATTCAATTTCTATGTTAGTAATTTGATAATGCATACATTTATTGAATATTATCGCGGTTGCTCCATAGACTGCATGAGAAAGTACTCATAGAAGTGCACATGTGTAAAGTGACATAAAAGAGAAGCAAGTAATGAATATCAAAAATATATAGAACAATAGTCTGACTTATGTTTCCAAGCTGCAAATGATGTCCATGGTGACTGGTGGCTGCACTCTGAAAATCAGAATCTATGTCAGAGAATCGTTGGCAGAAATAACATCTGACATAAATATTGTGTTCTAAATATTGTTCACAAAAATATTGTCCCAATGAATGTAGATTTTCTATTATTAAATAAAGTTGGATGATATTACAGTGAATTATATTTTGGACCGGATATTTATGTATGACGACATTCTTACTATGGAATTCAGATACTATTCAGGATATTAATGCATTTACTTAAAAATAGTCAAAACGTTTGAAAAGAGAGAATTATCAGAGATGAAAGCAACATGGTTTCATAAAAGACAAGTCAAGTCAGACAAATCGAATTCTTTGACTGAGTGACCAGAGAACTGAAGCAAAGCAGTGCACAGGATGTGTTTACTTAAACCCCAGTAGAGCCGTCAATACCGCCACGCACAGAATCCTTGTAAACACATTGAGCAGCCTTGGGATGGGATGCAGATTGTCAAACTGAGTTAGGAATGGGCTGAGCGATCGGCAGCTGAAAGTGCTGGTACAGGGAGTCCATTCTAAGGAACAGGGGCTGACAAGCGAGGGGTTCCCGTGGGATCGGTTTTCTGCCCACTGCTTTTCAAGGTATCCAGAAGTGACATTGTTCTTCCTCCATCTTCTTGATCACTGCAGAGTGTGCTCTAGTGATGTTCAGATGTGTGCTGATGCAGGAGTGACAGCCACAGAATCAAGATAATTGGCAAGACAAAACGAGAAGGAAATAAAGGATTGAAGGCATGAGTGTGGTAGTGTGGTGGTGCATCAGTCATTGGCATGAGCACTGGTAAGTCAAACTAAAAAGCAAGAAATGTCACTGTACCTTCAGTTTGGATGGGGTGCAACATCCAGTATCAGAGAGATCATACTGTATGGCTATAGGCTGGTGCATGAAGTTCCATGTAAAAGAAACCTAACACAAGTAATACTTCATTCTTGGGCGCTCTGGAAGGAATAGTAAGGGCGGATATCCACAAAAGGATTTGACAGGATCCTATTTTTAAAAGCTCCACAGATGCAAACTGACATCTCTGGGCGTTGTCAGTTCAGTGGTGTGTTTGAGAGCGGTACTCAATAGAACAAAGTTGTCCATGCAAGAATTTCAGGTTAATACTGTTTATGCGGCTTACAGACGTAGCAGCAGATTTAATAAACTGCGGTAAACGTGTAGGCGGCATCACCAGAATACATTCTTAAGTTTACAGGGCAGCTGAATCACCACCAGAGGGAGGAGTCTACGAGCTGGTAGCCATGAACCTCCGGTCAATTGCCAGACCAAGGGAGCGGAGAACATTCTTGTCTTCAAAGTTCATTTAGCCGGTTTACAGAGCTACCCTTTCTATGATCAGGTTATCCCCGTGACGAAAGTGTTTTGTGAAACATTTTATATCATTACTGCTTTCAGGCAAGACTCAATTCTGACCAGGATCTAGACTTCATGATGCCACGGTGAAGACCTGCACAGCTCATCACCATCTCCAGCATTAGAATATGACTCTGATGGACCTCTGGGTACCACCAAGCCACATGAGAACCCACAGTGCAGCCAGCAATAGGCACCATGTCACATGCATCCAAAATTACACCACGGCGATTTCTTTTTATTACCTACTATTTGGTAGAAATTGCTGATAAATTGAGGATGTCTGTTGTGGGGTCAAAGGAAATGGCAGAGATCCAGAAACAAATCTGTGCTATGCAAGAATCTGAAGTAACAAATGGAAAAGAATCGCAAATTCACCTTTAAACCACAGCCAAGAATGCATAAAGAAAAACATACTTTATACAACTGGGGAATCAGTAACCAGGAGCTGCTGCCAGGAGGTCAAGCCCAGTTTTGACAATGTGGGCAAAAGGGAAGAATACGAGCGGAGGCCCACGTAATTTTGATTTAGGAAATAATCCGTGAGCGGATACTAGGACATTCCTGAGTACCAGTTCCACAGGCAGTGTCAGATACTAGGACATTCCTGAGTACCAGTTCCACAGGCAGTGTCAGATACTAGGACATTCCTGAGTACCAGTTCCACAGGCAGTGTCAGATACTAGGACATTCCTGAGTACCAGATCCACAGGCAGTGTCAAGGTGCAGTTCCATCACACCGTTTTATCTGTAGGGCAAACTGCTGAGCGCCCCAAACAAGATAAACAGCAACAGCAACAGCTTGCTACTCCTCACTGGCCCAGAACACTTTCACAAGAGGTCAGAAGAAGGGGTTCTCTATGGATACGTCCTTATAAAGAGTACACAAGAATGTCAGTGTTACTGGTGCGTGGGATGCCCCTGTGTTCCAGAAAGATCAGATGGTTTATGTATCCATGTGTAAATCCTGCCCTCCTGCTAGCTCTAGGGAGATAAAACACTTACATTGTTCTGTGTGTGCGTGTGTGGTGGGGGGGGTTTGATGTCGGCCTTTCTAAATTCTGGTACTTTGGTACTGTGCCATTCAACTGTTGAATGAGCCGTCTCACCTGTCATCTAGCGGGTAGCAGTTCCTCCTAACCTATGGCCGGGAAGGGGTGGTGGGTAGAGAGAACCGTTGTCTATTTCAAGAACGAATGAAAGGAACCTTAAAACTCATGACAACAAACCAACAAACGCTGTGTCGAAACACATAGCGAGAAATTGATTGCGTTGTTCGCCCACGAAGAGAACACAAAAAAGAGTCCAAAAATAAACAAAATAAAGATCAAAGTTAAGGTTTTTAAGAAAAAACTCTTAGCAAAAACTAACCAATAGCAAATTTAGGATAGAAATTAGATTATTTTAACAAACAAAGAGGTATGGCTATTTGAAAATAATAGTCTGTACCTCAAATGGATAATGAATACTTTATTTGCACAATTAATATAAACCATTGCAGTCGACTAAATAAGGAAATACAAAGCATAATCAATACACTACATGCATCATGAATTGTAAAAAATTCATGGAAAAAGCGGTAAAAAAAGAGTTTAAAAAACATCATTGTAGCATAAAAATAAAGGGGGGGGGACGGGGCTGGTCAAAAACCAACAAAGTAAAGCGCTGCAGTGCCATAGTTCATCTTGAGATGGTTTGCAGCAGAATGTTGTATGCTGCCAAGTCCAAACAAGTCCTGGTGGTATATATTTTGAGATCGTCACTTTGTTTTGTTGCGAGGGACCCAGTGTGTAATGACTGGTGTGCTTAGTATTCAGAGGGTTGCTAAAGTACAGTGCGTTTGGCTTTTGTCGAGTTTTAATCCAGTAATAAATGGGGGAGGGAGGCCGGACGAGAAAGTGCATTGAGTGCCTGTTCCGTTCTGGTTCCGGCAGATTTGGTTGTGGACTGCTTGATGAGGGAGTCCGCCTTTAAAAGAAATTTTGCAAAGCATGCCATGGCTTGTGGAGTCGACCCCTTCAGGTAGAACAAAAGATCTGATGCCATTTGAATTGAAGATGTTTCGAAGTTAAATTTTGCGCCAAGTTAATATGACTGGGCATATGCACAGCATATGCAGGAAGTCCTCCTGATGATGTTGGTAGAGCCTGCACTCTTTGTCCTCTGTAGGATGATGCCATTTTGAAATGGCATCGAGTGAAGGAAGCAGCCCAAGTCTGGCTTGAAGCACTTTTATTGTGATGTGTTTTCTTAAGTAGGCATCCATGTAGGACTGCGCAGTCGGAGCCTTGTGTGTGTTGATGGTCATCCATGCATGGCTGCGCAGTCCGAATTTTGCTTTGTCTTCACATCAGGAGAGCTGAGTGGTTTGTTTGTTCAATGCTTGCTTGAACACCTATTGCGGTAGGCTTTTTTGCCAAAGTTGTTTCACCTTCAGGTGTTTAACTGACAGCGTTATTTTCTCCAACCAAGAGCTTGAATTTGGGGCGAGTTGGATAAAATTTCTTGCCATGTTAAGGCTTTTAATGAGTTTGTGAGTACTTGCCTCAGCAGGGATGCGTATTTAAGAAGATAACTCTCTTGTGTCAGTTCTTGATCCCGGAGGCCAAATTCTAGTCTGATTTGTACCGGAGAGGTGCTTTGTGGCAGTAGGAAGATGATCCGGAAGACTTTGCTCTTTGCAATATTCAGCAAGCTTGCAAACTTGCAGGGGAAGATTTCCAGGCCGTATGTTAGCGTTGGTAGAAACTTTGCCTTTATTACTGTGAGCAGTGGCTGCCAGGTTGGGCTTTGCAATTTGGTTGCCAGGATTTGGAGTGCTGAGATTTGTGATGCCACCCTTACTTTCAGGGTGTTTAAATGCAATCGATGGGACCAGTGGTCCTAGAGCCATACACCTAGGTACTTGTAGTTTCCGCTTCTGCTCACTGTGCTTCCCCCGCAATGCCATGTCTTTTTCTTGATTACCTGTTTGCCAAATATGACTACCTTTGTTTTCTCAAGGTTAATAGAAAACCCATTGGTCAAGCAATATTGGTGGAGGGCGGTTAAGAGGTTTTGTAAACCTATGCCAGAAAGGGTCAGTAAGACGATGTTGTCGGAGTACTGTAATGAAGTTATTAATTGTTGGCCCAGCTTTGGAGGATGGGAGCTGGTGGAGTCCAGTTGAGGGCACAAATCTGCCAGGTACAAGTTAAGTAAGGTCCGGCCAACATGCACCCTTGTTTTATGCCCCTGTCTATCCGGATTTTGGATGTTACACTCTTATTGCACCCCAGTGTGACCGTGGCCCAGTTCTCAGAGTATAGGAGCTGAATTTCTTTTAGCAGATTTGGAGGGATATCCCATTCGGCTAGCTTTCTCCAGAGGCAGTGTTTGTCGACCGAGTTAAATGCTTTGGACAGGTCTACAAATCAGGTGTATGAGGATAGTTATTTCCTTAAATATTTTTCTGTTAACATGGCCAGTGCTGTCAGATTGTCAGTGGTGTTCGATGTAGGGCAGAAACCTATTTGATTAAGTGGTATTAATTTTGATTTTGTTGCCCAGGATTCCAGATCCTCAAATAATAGGCCTGCGAATATCTTTGTATCGATGAAGAGGAGTGAGATCATGCGGTAGCTGTCTGGGTTCCCGTAGGGGCCTTTTTTATAGATGGGATGTATGATTGCCCCTTTCCATGAGTCTGGGATACTGTTTTCCTTTAGGCAGGTATTGTATATTCTGGCCAGTTGACTGCTCCAAAATGCTTGATAATTTTTAAATACTGCTGTGTGAAGGCCGTTTGGGCCAGGAGCACCACTGCTTCTGCAGGCCCATAATCTAGCTTCGATATTTGTTCAGAGAAGTTTAAGGGCGGAGTTCCACTGAATATGCTCGGGAATGGTTCAACTGAAGTAGGGCTCTGATATAGTTCTGAGATGTGCTCCACCCACTGTACTTCAGTAGACAGTGTTTCTTAGGGCTCCAGCGGGCCCGCGCTCGGGTTGGTTGATGATGGTCCATAGGAGCTTGCTATTTTTTGGCTTGCAGGCCTCTACAATTCTTACCCACTCCTGGTCCATGTGGGCCTTCTTGACACCCCATACCACCTTTTTCTACTCTTTCCTGAAAAGTTTTTTTGGGGGGGGCTTCCATGTATTGGGTCTTTAGGTTTCTGTCTGCTTTGTTAATTTGCTACCTCTGTTGCCTTAGGGCCTGAGTGTACCATTTCTTTGTGTGTGTCCCCTGCACGAGCGGCTGCCGTTGTTCGGGGCCCAGCTGTTCTTCCAGTGAGACCTGCTTTGATTTCCATTTGGCGATTGCGAGTGGTGTTTCCCCTTGCTCTGTTGGTAAGCTAGCTTTCTGTTTCTCATAATTTTTCGCTGATAGTTTATCCCATTTTATTCACAGCCAGTGAGTCCTTGGATCTTGCGCTCCAAGATTTTTAATGTGGTCCACATATTGGTTGTTGTTTAATATTTCCGTAATCCGAGGGTGATGGTCACTCTTGCATCTGAGCTCTATGTGAAATCTCTAAATGTTGTGAAATATGGAGGTAGATGTGAAGGTATAATCCAAGGTCGGCTCTGAGTTCCTTGACTTGTGTGTGCGGCCATTGGTGAATAGGCTGGAGATCTGCCAAGAAAATTCATTGAAGCCATAACTCGTCTCAGAGAAAAGGCAAAAAGAGCATTCTGTGCTACAAGGATCAAACTTCATATTGTGACCTTCTGGAATAATCTGTGAAAGCTGTTGTCACTTTTACACAAACGATTACACCAAGTGGGACAACAGAACAATAGAACACATATATCTGCTTTTGTGTAAATAACTTCTGGAGATCCTCAGAAAGGCTCCCAACAATGCACGCATAGTAGACCTCCAGCAGCACCTCTTACAACTTGAACTAGACAAACATGTCTTAGCATTTTGGATACATCTTCAAGAAATGCACCACTAAAAATAATTTCCAATGTTAACTATTGCAGGTTAAGGTAAAAGCTGATGAATGTCTGGTCACTGAAGAAAGCCATATGCCAAGGGCTGACACTCGACCTTCCCAGAGAAATGACAGAAGCTTAAAAACACATTAACTAAATCAGATACTGAAAGATGCAAAGCTATAAAACCCATTGTAATACTCATAAACAAAGCAAAATGACAAATCGCAGACTGCATTAGCTGCTCAAAGGAGAATATCTGCTCACAGAGAAGATTCTCAAATATACCAATGGCAAAGTAGAGGCTATGTGACCACAGACTTGAACTATGAACTGGTTTGCACCATCAGGCCCTTAAGGCAGACACTCCTGGGCCTGTTAGCAGATATCCAGGGGCCCAGGGCCAATTAGGAGAGCAAATCCTTTGCTGCTGTAGTGGGCTTAGAAAGTCAGAAAGAAATGGCTTAATGAGTTCTTTCCTGTGGCAGAAAATGTCTCACATGTTTAATGTGTCCTAGTGGGAAAGTTCTGCTAAAGAAGAAGCCTCTCTACATTCAATGACATCTAAGTGGTGTAAAAAGAGAAGAAAAGAGTGTGGGAAATTCTTTAGGGACTGGGTGTCCCCGAAGGCTGGTTGTGCCTCTGAAGAGGCACTTCCACTTAACTGCAAGGAGATGTGCTCCAGTTTCGCCCTCTACCTTCCGAGCTGTGTGTTCCTCAGAAGGTGTGGAAGACACTTCCCAGCCATGCCCTCTGTCCAGTGCAACGAAGCCTGAAATGACATAGTGACCCCCCCCCTTGGAAGGGCTGAATGGAGTTAGAAGATCCTCTCTGACGAGATTGGACTTCATGAAGCAAGGGAGACCTGAGGGGCATTACTACTACTTTAAATCCTCTGCAAGTTGACTATAAAGTGTATCTGGAATACTGGAATTTTTTAGGAAAAAAATCTGATGGTCCCTAATGTACCCCACAAGAAAATCCCACCCAAATCAACAAGGATGCCGTTTAGGGATCACCCGACGTTGCAGCGGTTACCCCTGGCTTACACCTTGAGGGCCGACACTGCCCCTGCAACCTCAGGTCTCAGAGGCAGCTCACTATATTCAGAAGGAAAACCGGGATTGCCCTGTTTGCACAGATCTCGGCTCGCCCACTTACTGGGAGCCACCCATCCAGGGAGGGTCTCTCGCCCACTGACCCCCAGACCTATGCTACCCACACTGCTTCTGTGAGTCTTAATCAGTCTGCTTGCTGACAGCTTCACAGCCAGGAGATCCCACTGCGGAAGGGTGAAGGTTATGTACCAAACGATTCTTCTTTGTTAAAAGTTTACATTAACTAAAATTGATTTTCATTTAATGTTTTAAATGATCACGAACATGATTAACCCTTCACCACCTGTAATAATGTTTTAACTATGCTTCCAGTGTAGTGCGCTTAAGCAGATGGTTACAACCGTCTGCAATTGTCCTTTTTACAGAAAGCTTATGAGAAAATGATGTTCAGTCTAGCCTGTGCAACAAAGTGAGGATTTTATGAATTCATTAATTCGTGTTAGTTTTACTAGAAAGTTAGCACGTTATTTAAGTACCAAATATTCTCCTGCTATCATCAGGATCAGTAGCTCACAAAATATTCCCATACTCGCTACACAATCCACTATTATCCAACTATCCCTTTTCTAGCTTCACAAGCATCACCAAAAAGGCCTACTGGCAGTTCTACAGCATAATGATCCGAAAATAATGTGAGTGTTAAGATTGGAAATAGCCTTCTGTACGTTTTCTCTCCATCCCCCCCCCCTCCATTTACATGGGAGCGCAGCGCAGGAAACGTTTCAGGTGATAGTAACAACTGCATGCAGTGCTCTTCGAAGCCACAAAGTGTGGAAGTAACCTTTTACCGCGAGACAAAGAAAGAAACTCAGGAGCATGGAACGAACTCCGGAGAAAGAAGACGGGAGAGAAACACGTAATGACGAGGAAAGTGAGCGAAAGACCTTGTAGGATGGAAAGAAGATAAGGCGACCAAATGTCAGCGAGAGGGCGAGGTTGCGAGAGAAGGAAACAAGCATTGGCATAGCCAATAGGTCTCGCTTTTGGGACCTTATAAGTATTTAGTTATGCAGCACAATATCCTTGGTGCAATAACATCAACTGTTGCATGTCTAAAAACTTATAAGGTCCCAAAGGCGAGACCTATTGACTATGCCAATGCTTGTTTTTAGAGGCCTGGCATGCAGTTTTAAATGTAGGCTGGTAAGAAAGGTGCCAACCCGAGGGGCAAGGTCTAGAGAGAAATAAGATAGGAAGAGAGGTGAGTTATAATGAGATAGCACAAATAGAAAGGTGAAGCACAGAATGACAGGTCAGGTAAACAAAGTAGCGAGGCAGGTAGAGCCGGTGGGATGAAAAATAGAAAGATATGAGAAGTAGAGAAAAAGAGGTGCAGATGAGGTAGAGAGATGAGGCTAATACAGAGTAAGTGCGAGGGAGAAGTAGAGAATGGTGAAATAGGGAGAGAGAGAGACAGAGGTAAGACAGATGTATTAAACGAGCGAGACATTGGAAGCAGAGAGAGTGAACGTAAACAGTGAAGGAGATAGAAAGAGATGAAAGCAAAGGGAGTGATAGATGGAGTGGAAGAGGTAGGGAGAGCATTGTAGAGAGAAAGAAATAAAATAATGGGAAAGGCGAGGGAAAGAGGACATCAATAAAAAGAGACATAGAAGGCCAATAGGTGATGTAAATTGAGAGTCTAGATAGTGTATGAGAGGTGGGGAAGAGAGAGATGAGGCAGTGAGTTGTGAGGCAGAGAGAGAAATGAAAGAGAGAATGGTGAGGTAGAAAGAGGCATGCGAGAGTTAGAGAAAGGTAAGGTATAGATGGCAAAAATGATAGAAAGGGTAAGATAAAGAGATGAAATTAAGAGGGAGGGGAAGTAAATGGAAGAGAAAGGAAGGGGGATGAGATGCAAACAGAGCAGCAAGATGCAGAAAGAAGAGAAAGTAGAGAGAGAGAGAGAGAGAGAGAGAGAGAGAGAGAGAGAGAGAGAGAGAGAGAGAGAGAGGCACTTGAGGAGAAGAGAGGGGCAGAGAGCTGACCGAGAGCTAGAGATCTAGAGGTAGGATCGGAGAGAGGTGGCAAGTTGAGGTCATGAGAGGTAAGTGCTGTGGGGCACTGAGGTTTATTGAAAGAGAGGTGTGACGTACAGAGAGAGAAGACAAGGACTGGAGAAAGTGTCCACACTGAACTAGAGGTTGGTGATCACCCTAAATATATTTATTAAAATAAAGCATTAAGAGAGTGCACTTTTACGGATTTCAGAGTGTGCACCATCTTGCATTGAAGATGACAAAAGAAGCCATTTTGGCACAATAAACACATCCAGCATCAGTGCTGTTGGTGCTAGCTGAGGCAGTGGAACACTTGATGAGCTCTTTGAAAACGATGACATGTCCTCCGCTGGGTCTGTTAATTCTGTCCTGTCTTATAACCTTGTGCCTGGGGAATAGGTGTGGTAATGTCGATAGAATCAGCCAGGTTTCTGTGAGGAAGAGCAGTTTCAATGTGTGGTCGTGCAGCAGGTCCCATATTTCAGTAGCGTGTTTATTGAGGGAGGTGTTGTTGAGGAGAAGGCAGAACAGGGAGGGGTGGGGAGAGGTGTGTAGGTGTGCGTGGCCGAGGGAGAGGTGAGTGTTGTGTGCGGTGCATGTGAGGGTGGTGTGAAGGTGTGGGAAGGTGCAGGAAAAGTGTCAGGTGGAACAGGGGAAGGCACCTTCGCAGTCGACTACCGAGGCGTAGCAGCAGCTCTGGAAGGTGCATTCAAGGTTCAGGGTGAGGAGAGGGAAGCAGAGACGTAGCAGTGATGGGAGTGAAATCAAGGGGTCTGGCGCTGGGCACGGGAGGGGCGCATACGGGCTGTGCATCCAAGCTGCGGCGGACATGAATTAGGAGCGGGGGTCTCTGGGGCAATGGGTTGGGCTAAGTAACTGGCAGGAACCGAGAAGGGAGTGCGGCGTGGGAGAGGAAGCAGGGAAGGTCGCAAATTCAGGAAAAGGGCAGGAAGAAGAGCAAAAGAGTGAGAAAAAGGAAGAAGAGGAGTTAAGAGAGCAATTGAGTTCGAAACTCGAAGAGAAGAGCTGAGACTAAAAGAAGCCAAGAGCAGCAAGGATTGAGTGAAAAGGGCAGAAAAAAAATGTTAAAGAATGAAAGGCAAAAGCACAGAAGATCAGCAAAGAATGAATGAGAAAGAGTGGCAGATGCCCAGCAGATCGGCACAGAATCAGTGTAAAACTTCAAAAAGCAGCAAAGAAAGATTGCGGAATAATGAAAAAAGCACATGAAAGTGGCAGAAAGAGAATGAGAAACGCACAGAAAAGCAGCAAAGAAGGAATAAGAAGGAAGGAGTAATGCACACTGAAGTAGCAAAGAAAGACTGAGAAATGCACATAAAAGTGACAAGTAATGAAAGAATGAGCGATGCACAGAAAACAGCAAGGAAAGGGCGAGAAGTGTTCAAACAAGCAAATGGTGCGCGCGAAAGTGATCGCGAGCAAGAATTTCGGCCGCGACCAGGAATTTTGTGCGCGCGCGCAAAAACTAAATAAAACAAGCATTGGCCGCGCGGCCGTGCGAGACGCGCTCTGTGGTGGGGGAGGGAGAGGAGCGGGAGAGCAAGTGACGCGCGGCTGTGAAAGTGACACGGCCGCGCGGCCCCGAGAAGCGCTCAGTGGTGGGGGAGGAGCAAGTGAGAGGAAAGACATATGGCGCCTGGAGCATGTGAGGAATGCGCGTTACTGTGCGCGTACCCGCATGCTCTAGGCAAGCCCAAAAAAAAGTGGTCGCATTTCTAAAAGCCCACTTACAAAATGTCTCGCCCAGACTAGCGCAAGCGCTGGCTTCAGGGTGAGACCTAAAAAGAATGAGTGAAGCTAGGCATAAAAAAAAAGCCACAGGACCAGTGAAAAAGAATGAATGCCAGTGAGGAAGTTGACCCGTGGGCGGTCATAAAATGTGAGAAAAAAAAGCGGTAAAACGGAAACGTGGAAAAAAAAAAAAAGTGATCTCACATCAGCAATTAAGGGGCGTGTCTTTCACTTACGATATTTATAAACATACATTAAAAGGTACAGTATGTGGACAAAAAAGTATACTTGAATATAAACCACTTATTTTTATTGATTTATATTTTTCTGTAGTACCACTCTATAAGTAGGTGCCAAGTGCACTTTACATTGAGTGGGAAGCAGCGTTTACATCGTATGCGGTACAACGCATGCGATTACAACGCAGTAGTTACAACGACCGCGTTGTTACAACACTAACCATTACAACGCAAGTCGTTTCTACGCCTTGCTGTAGGGGGCGCTCTAAACTAAGGAATAGTATAATTTACTATTCCAGCACCTTCCCTACTGTTGCGCAAGCTGGAGTTGGAATAGTAAATTATACTATTCCTAAGTCCAGCGCGCCCCCTACAGCAAGTCGTAGAAACGACATGCGATGTAATGGTATGCGTTGTAACAACGCGGTCGTTGTAACGACCGCGTTGTAATCGCATGCGTTGTACCGCATGCGATGTAACATCGCATATTCACATTGAGTCAGCTGTGGGGTGATGATGTCCCAGGTTGCAGGTACCAAGTATTATAAGCTTATAGCCAACAGTGTCTAATGTATCTGAAGAACGAGGCCTGTCGGGGACCTTGTAGGAAGGAATGAGCTGTAACATTATCAGACCATAAAGAGAAGAGTTGGACAGGCGAACAAAAGGAGGCCAGAGCAGAGGTGGTATGAAGGCGGCTGGGGAAGAGTGGTATTCGGTGTTTCACGCTGAGCTTAGACAGATCAGAGAGTTTAAATGAGGGGTATTGATTAGCAGGGAGAGCATGAAAATGGGATCTGTGATCATGGTAGAAATGTGAGGAGTGGAGGCGAAGGATGGAAGGAGAACGAGCTGGTGGTGCTCCTGGGATGTGAGGCCCATGAAAGGTCTTGGAGCGACTGGGTTCCCAGTTCATTCAAGCAGCATTTGAATAGGAATATTTAAAAAAAAAAAAGAAATATGCAAAGTCTTCTTGGCACCTCTTATATTCTTTTAGTGAGTGAAAAAAATTCGTCCTGATGGGAACATGCAAGCTTGAATAATATGCTAAACTTTCAGAAACAGAGGCACACTAAAACAGATGAAATCTCAGGCTCCCAGGGATCCACCTGTTAAACAGTTCCCTAAGAAAGCTTGCACCACCATTGAGAAGGCCATTTCTTTTTGCACTTGGATCTAGGTTTTATTTTGTCTCGCAACAACATTCTATGTGGAATTCAGTGTCTAGCCAGCTATTTATTCCCATTAAAGGGGCCTAAATTAAGGCTGAGTGTTGGATGTTTAGTGGGCTTGGGCTTAGTAATAAAATAAGACAAATCGATCTAGTGATTGAAATACTGGATTGATTGCCAGACATTCGGAAACTCAAACAAATTCCCTTTCACAAGTGAATTCTTTCTGAAGAAGGGAAAAACAAAGCATTCTAGCTGAGTGTTGGATGTTTAGTGGGCTTGGGCTTAGTAATAAAATAAGACAAATCGATCTAGTGATTGAAATACTGGATTGATTGCCAGACATTCGGAAACTCAAACAAATTCCCTTTCACAAGTGAATTCTTTCTGAAGAAGGGAAAACAAAGGTTCTAGCATTTCCACCATTCAACTGGGTAAATCTGATAACTGTCTCCTTCTTTCCCTTCCTTCCCCTGCCTTGCCTCTCCTCTTTCTATGTGCACTTTTTTCTGGCTAGATAGTGACCTCAGACTCTGCTGATTAAAAGAAGTGGAAGGGAGTGGAAGACAGAAGGATAGGGAGGTAAAGAGAATGGAATGCAAAAGAGGCAAAGTAGATGGAAATAGAGCTAGAGAAGAAATGATGGAGGAAAAAGGTTGAGGTACAGAAAAGGTGGATAAAAAGGAGTAAGGATGTAAGAGAGGAGAGGTGGTTGGAACAAAGATGGAAAGAGGAAGGGAGATGAACCGGTGAGATAGTGAACACAAGGTGAGAGGTTAGGTAGTGAGAAAGAGAGGTGGGGTAAAGAGAGAGGTGGGATAGAAAGAGGTGAGGTAGCAAGAGAGATGTGAGGTAGAAGGAAAAATTAGATAGGTAGGTGAAGTAGAGAGACGGCCCATAGAGGCATGAGAGAGATGCGAGGTAAAGAGAGATGGAGATTGAGACAGGTAAAGTAAAGAAAGAGGAGTGATTGAGAGAAAGCTGAAGTACAAGGAAGAGAGATACAGGAAGGTGAGATGGAAACATCAGTGAGGTGCAGAGAGGGAAGTGAGGTACAGAAAGAGAGCGAGTTGATGGAGAGAGAGGAGATAGACCATTAATGGTAGGCCCAGGGAAAGGCAGAAAGAAAGAGGTAAGGTCCTGTGAGAGACGTGGATTCAGAGAGCGAGGTGATGTAGACATAGGTAAATTAGAGTGCTGGGATGTATAGAGTAAGAGTGGGTACATAGAGATGTGGAGCTAGATGGAGAGATAGACGTAAAAACAGGGGTGGGATAAAAGAGGCATGTTAAAGAAAGGAGCAGATACGCAAGACAGAAATATTTTTTAAACTTTATGTCACCATCTGCCTGAAAGTGAGAGACACAGACACTAAGCTTCTGTCAAACCTTTTCGTCTGTGACATTAAAAAATATTATGTTTTTTAATCCTCACTATATTGTGGTGGGACTTCTGTGGCTTCCCCATCACTTTGCAAGGAGACCCCTTCAAAGATGGGGGCCCTGGGCAATTGCCCACTTTGCTCCTGCCTTAAGACGCCCCTGTTCTTTGGGCTGGTTGAACACTGCACTGCATACATTTTCCCAGGTGATTTAGTTTGACTGCTCATGCAACAGTCAAAGCTGAGCTAGGATGCCCCTGGGAAACCAGTTCACCTCGGAGGATCAGGCCAGAAATCAGACGATTCTCTGCACATCCCCGTGTCATTAAAAGGTTTATCTTGATCTGGTAATCTGATTCAGTAGCCAATAACCTTGATTAGTGCATTTCTTTCCCAAGAGAAGGAATGGTCTAACAAGTAAATTAACTGGGGAACCAATAGACCAGGGATCAAATTCTACTCCCTAGTGACAAAAATGCTCCATCCTACAGCCAATCACTTGGGGACTGATGTTCAAAGAGGAGTGTGCTCTAGACAGCCCCAAATGTACTGTCAAATAAATCTTTGTGAGTACGATGAAGGCTGTAAATGTAGGCTTCCCAGAGTATTTGCTAATTTGCTTATCAGCAAAACATTTGGAACTAAGGGTCTTATTTAGAGTTTGGGGGGTGAGTGACATCTGCCAAAAAGTGGCCGATATCCTAGCCACCGTACTGAGAGCGGATTGATGTCAATAGTACCCTACATATTGCAAATAGGACATCCACCACTTTTTCTCGGATGTTGCACTCAGCCAAAACTCTAAATTAGGCCCTACATCCTTTATTTCAATTCCATAGGCTTCAGTTCCACTACCTTCCAATATTGTGAACACCTGTGAAAAGGATCAAATGCGCGCATTACATACTACAGTCATTAATAGCCAATGACATGTACTTTCTCGCTGACACAAAGAATGCATTTGACTGTAGAATGCAGTGCAGCATTTTAAAGGCAAACCGCGGCCTCCCTGACCTCACCTCTTTGGTGCTCTACACGGTAGTCTGAGGCTCTTGTTAGCTTGGAAGTGTGAGGTGTTAATGAGCGCTTTCAGCCCCTTCTTCTTCTATTTCCTTGGCTCTCTGGCGTACAGTTTCTATTATGTGTGCCTTCACAGGCTCCCTCACTCCTGCCTCGCTTAGATGTCTGTGCGCTTCACTTCTCGGCACTGCCCAGCATGAGCAACGACAAAGGGAGATGAGCAGCCTTGAAGCCATTCCCTGCACTGATTGGTCTGCAGAGGTCAAAGGAGCCCATTGTGGTCAAGACTGGTGGCAGTGTGTCACTGCGAAGCCACTTGTAAAAGAACATCTGGCAAGGGGCAGTGCCGCATGCAAAGACCCAATGCGCCTCTCCCTGCAAAACTACTTCGATTGATTGAAACGTTCCCCACCGATAAGAGCATTCTAATACACTGCCTAAGAGCATTCTAATACACTGCCACAGAGCATTCTAATACACTGCCTAAGAGCATTCTAATACACTGCCTAAGAGCATTCTAATACACTACCACAGAGCATCCTAATACACTACCACAGAGCATCCTAATACACTGCCAGAGCATCCTAATACACTGCCAGAGCATTCTAATACACTGCCACAGAGCATTCTAATACACTGCCACAGAGCATTCTAATACACTGCCACAGAGCATTCTAATACACTGCCAGAGCATTCTAATTGTTACACATTATGGTGTTTTTTCGCATTTTGAACCCTATTTGTTACATACAAACTACTATGCCCAGAATGCATTTAGTAAGAATCAGGTTGTGTGTTCTCCCAAGCACCATCAGGTGACCTCGCTGCTTTAAAAGAATCCCGCTCCCACGCGCAGGTGCTTGGCAAACTGCCTTCAGGTGGACCACGCCTCCCAGAAGAATACGAACATTTTGACTTCCTGCTCTGTCTGCCTAATCAACCCGTTTTTGTTTCCTGGATTACATAGCGCGAGGAAGCGCTAGTTACTGAGTACTAGCCCATTTGCTTTTGGGCTTAAGTGGAAAGGCGCCCAACGTTTCTTTTTCCATTTAGTGAAGAGCTCTCACTGAGAAAGCGTCATCTCGCTTCTCCCGCTCCCATTTACACTCTCATGCATGCATGTCTTATGCATGATTTCATCTGGGTCCGGTGCATTCACGCTGTTCGCCGCATTTTGTGAAGCGGCGGTGACCATTTTCTTCTTAGCGCAGGTAGCGCTCCATTTCTTTATTTTTTGTTGTTTGCAAGTTTGCCCTCCGAGCAGCTCACACGGAACCATTCCCCTGTAGCCTCACATCATTTTCCAGTTCGCTCACAACAAAAGAAGTAAAGGTTGTGGTATATGAGATTTGTTTAACTCTGGAATTCAGAACTTGCTGTGTGCTGAACTGACATTGTGCTTAAGTAACACAGCTACTGCCTATATTTCCCCGGTGGGTAGACGTATGCCTACAGGCTATTGACATTACTGTGGCCTCATTCGTACTCTGTGAATCCTTCTCTCTAATTTAAGGAATACTTGCAAAGTAGATCGTCGCCTTTTATGGTGAGTCTGGGGGAGCACACAACAGAATAGGTCATTTATTGCACTAGAATATTGGGGATAGCAGAGTGGTATAGCCTATTCCTGATTTTCATCTCTTGTTTTTTTTTTTTTGCTTCCCTTCCCTACATGACACAGATCTGTGAACCGATATTCCTGAAGATCTCTCCTGTGTTGGTCTCACATTGGGGTATTCCCTTCCTGGTGGTCCTGAGCCGTCTCTTCTCTCCCTATGGGTAGTTAGCTAGTAATCCGGTAGTACTCGGATCTGGTTGTACCCAAAGGGAGAGTGGAGGTCCTCTCTTCGCTCCCGAGGATTTGGTTATCCACCGTGCGGACCTTGAACCGCGACAGATTGCCAAGCCCACGTATTAATAATCCCCCGAGCGAAGATGGACAAGGGCGAGACATTCGAAGCATTCATGGGGGGGGTCTTGTCCTCAGAGACACCAGTGCTCACTCTGAATGAGTTAGTTACAGTGGTAGCTAATTTACAGACTGAACTTAGAGCAGTAAAAAATGAAAACTCGAGATTAACTGCAGAAGTGGAACACATGAAGACTCTAACACAGTTAGAAGCTAGGGCAGTAGACAGTGCTGTTAAACAAAAGAAGACCTACATACAACCTGCCCTTTTCCATGTACCTCCCTCTTCTTCTACCCCTCCTCCTGCTGTCGCTGCCTCCTCTCCAGTTAACGTCACAGTTGTTACACCCTCACAAACGCCTTTAGCCATGCCTGAACGGTTTAATGGGGATAGTTGCAGATTCGCAGTATTCATGAACCAGTGTCATTTACAGTTCTTGTGTAGATCAGCCTCGTTTCCTGATGACGCTGCTAAGGTAGCTTTTATTATATCTTATTTAAGTGGCAACGCCGCATTGTGGGCAGTGCCGCTAGTAGACAACGACGATCCCATTCTGTATGATTTGGCTCGTTTCAAAGAAAGCATGAGAAGTCTATTTGCACGTCACTCATACATGCAGGCTAGTGATAACGAACTTTTGGGATTGAAACAGGGGTCAAAAGACTTGTTAACTTATATCACCACCTTCAACAGACTCGTTACAGAAACGCAATGGCCGAAAGAAAAAAGAACTTCCTTGTTTTATAGGGGCCTGAGAGATGAGTTGAAAGATATCTTGTCACAGATAGTGGATCCCCCAGAGGACTGCTCATCCTTCATTGACTTAGTCGTCAAATTAGATCATCGTCTGGCTGAACGGAAGGGAGAGCGAACGAAAGGAGACTACTCGCGCTTCTTTCTGGCAAGAAATGAAAAGAAGGAAGCAAAAGACAGTGTAGAGCCTATGCAGATAGGTGGTATTAGGGGTCCTCTCTCTAAAGAAGAACGCGACAAGCGCAGACGTTTTGAGCTCTGCCTTTATTGTGGCAAAGGAGGACATTATGCAAAAGACTGCACCGTTAAACCAAAGACTTCTCCCAAATCTCATGCTGTTGAGATCGGGGCGGTTGCTCAGTCGGAAAACTAATAGACTTTGAGAACCGCAAGACCGATTTTCCAAGTCATGGCGTCCCACAGGTCTCTCACTTTCTAGCAAACACATTAGCCCTAGTGCCCAAGCATTATGACGATATCTGTAGTGTTTATATTACCGTCCCAACATAGGAAAACCATGTCTATAATGTTGGATTCTGGTGTGACAGGTAATTTTCTGGATATCTCGTTAGCCAAATCACTTGGAATAGACTTTGTTCCTAAAGCACAACCCGAGAAGGTCAGTGCAGTGGATGGTACTGAGTTATCATCCGGCTTAATAACTTATCATACTCCTGATCTTATCATGGTATGTGATAATGGGCATTCCGAAAAGATCCGGTTTGACTTGATTGATACTCCAAACTTTGGCGCCATCCTTGGTGTTCCATGGTTACAGGCCCATAACCCTCAAATTGATTGGATCACCAGAAGAGTCACTTTACGGTCTCCTTATTGCTTGTTACATTGCTATCAGGAAGTGACTCCCACAAACACTTCTGTCAGTTGTGCCCTTGCTGATTCTGTCACTACTACCTTACCCTCAGAGTACCAGGACTATGCAGAAGTCTTTGAAGAAGTAAAGGCAGTAGCATTACCACCGCATAGAAGCTTTGATTGCAGGATTGATCTAATACCTGGAGCAGATCTGCCAGTTAGTAGGGTTTATGCCCTTACTGAACCTGAGACCCAGTATCTCTCCGACTATCTACAAGATATGTTAAAAAGGGGATTCATTCGCCATTCAACATCTCCTGTTTCATCCCCTTTTTTTTTATACCTAAGCGTGAAGGGGGTCTGAGAGCATGCCTGGATTATAGAGCCTTGAATAAGGTTACTATAAAGAACAAATACCCTCTTCCACTCATCTCCGGTCTCTTGGATCAGGTGCGCAAAGCCAAGATATTTACCAAACTTGATCTTCGGGGGGCTTATCATCTGATCCGTGTCAGAGAAGGAGATGAGTGGAAGACTGCTTTCCGTACGAAATTTGGGCTCTACGAGTATTGCGTGATGCCATTCGGTTTATGCAATGCTCCGGCAGCTTTCCAGTTTTTTATCAATGAGATATTGAGAGAATACCTCGATATATTTGTAATTGTCTACATAGACGATATTTTGATTTATTCTCAGAATGAGCAAGAACATATTACACACGTTAAGTTGATTCTCCAACGTCTGCAAGAAAATAATCTCTTTGCCAAATTGGTTAAATGCATCTTTCATACCAAAAAAGTGGACTTCCTTGGGTTTATCTCCCCGGAAGGGATTCATATGGATCCTGCCAAAGTATCTGCTATAACCGGTTGGTCGAGCCCTACGACGGTGAAGGAGGTGGTCCTTTTTGGGGTTCGCCAATTTCTATAGGAGATTTATAGATCATTTCTCAGACCTCGTTACTCCTATAACCAGACTCTTGAAAAAAGGGGTAACATTTGAGTGGGATGCAGCAGCAGAGCAAGCCTTTCAGGCATTGAAGAATAAGTTTATTTCAGCCCCTATCATAAGACATGCGGATGAAACCCAACCTTACTATGTGGAAGCTGATGCGTCCCAATATGCAGTTGGTGGGGTTTTGTCACAAAGAGATGCCAAGACAGGAACCCTCCATCCAGTGGCTTATTTCTCAAAAACTCTTTCTCCTGCGGAACAGAATTACACCATCGGAGAAAGAGAACTCCTAGCCATTAAATTAGCCTTCCAAGAGTGGCGACACCATATACTAGGGTCCCCTCATGTAATCACCATTTATTCTGATCACCGGAACCTCCAGTTCTTTAAATCGGCTAGAGCGCTTACTCCTAGGCTGATGAGGTGGGTTTCTTTTTTTTGTGAATATGATTTCGTTATCACATTCCACCCGGGAGCCCAACAAGGACGAGCGGATGCATTATCTCGTCTAGGAAAAGAAAACAAACACATAGTGGACACTCCTTTACCCATTATACCTGCAGACAAGATAGTAGTGGTAGGAGAATCACAGAAACATGACTCTGGTACCTTTTTTGAGAGACTAGCGATGGCATACACTGCCCTTAGTTCTGAGAAGTGGCTAAAGGACCCTTTGAATAAAATAGAAAACAATCTCTATTTTCATGGCAATTCATTACATATCCCTTCTAAAGAACTTCAGGCCGTGATTATTGAGTGGTGTCATACTCTCCCCTTAGCGGGACATCCTGGAGGCGAGAAGACACTGCAAACGTGTAAGAGATGGTTCTGGTGCAGGGTATGAATCAAGATATTCATGACTTTGTTAAAGCCTGCCCTACGTGTGCAAGACAAAAAGCACTTCATTGTGCACCAGCTGGCCTGTTGCAACCTTTACCCATTCCTCATACCCTTTGGTTTTCCATTAGTATGGATTTCATCAACGATTTGCATGTTACCCGAGGATTCACTACTATCTTAGTTGTGGTAGACATGCTTTCTAAAATGGCACATTTCATTCCTCTTAAAAAGTTGCCCACAGCCAAGGCCCTCACTGAGGTGTTCATAAAACACATTGTACGCCTACATGGTTTGCCCTCTGTAATAGTATCAGATAGGGGCCCCCAGTTCGTTTCAAAATTCTGGCAAGGCATATGTAAGGCCCTTCATATGGAACACCGCCTCTCCTCTGCATACCACCCACAAACGGATGGACAAACAGAAAGGACTAATCAGACCTTAGAGCAGTATCTTCGGTGTCTCTTAAGTACAATCACTGGTGATTGGGTACAAGCACTCCCGTTAGCAGAATTTGCATACAACACTACTCATTCAGCCTCCAAAATCTCTCCTTTCTTCTTTTCTACGGGGTATCACCCGAAATTCATTCCGCTTCATCTCCCTCCTTCTGCCTCTGAAATACCTGCTGTCACAGAACAACATACCCAACTCATGACGATCTGGAACCAAGCAAAACACGAATTACAAGAAGCCAAAGAACGAATGAAAAGACAGGCAGATCTACATAGGCGCCCTGCTCCTGCTTATAAGGTAGGGGATCAAGTTTGGTTAGCCACCAAGAATTTAAGGTTACCAGGACCTAGAAAATTACAGCCTAGATACGTTGGCCATTATAAAATCCTGCATCTCATTAACCCTGTAGCGGTAAAATTAGAATTACCTCCTGAAATTCAGGTACATCCTGTCTTCCATACCTCTCTGCTCAAACAATATAAGACTCCTTCATGTTCTGAACCTCCCCTATTATTGTAAACGGAGAAGAAGAGTATGAAGTGAGACGCATTCTTGGCTCAAGAAGGTTCAGAGGGAAATTACAATATTTGGTAGACTGGTTGGGGTATGGCCAAGAAGATAGGACGTGGGAACCGGCTGCGAATATACATGCCCCTTCACTGATAAGGTTTCATGCGCTTTATCCCTCTAAACCAAGACCGGTTGGAAGGCCTTTAGGGGGGAGAACTGTTACACATTAGGGTGTTTTTTCACATTTTGAACCCTATTTGTTACATACAAACTACTATGCCCAGAATGCATTTAGTAAGAATCAGGTTGTGTGTTCTCCCAAGCACCATCAGGTGACCTCGCTGCTTTAAAAGAATCCTGCTCCCACGCGCAGGTGCTTGGCAAACTGCCTTCAGGTGGACCACGCCTCCCAGAAGAATTCCCGGTTTGTGACCTCTCCCTTCTGTTGCTTCGTCAAGATACGAACATTTTGACTTCCTGCTCTGTCTGCCTAATCAACCCGTTTTTGTTTCCTGGATTACATAGCGCGAGGAAGCGCTAGTTACTGAGTACTAGCCCATTTGCTTTTGGGCTTAAGTGGAAAGGCGCCCAACGTTTCTTTTTCCATTTAGTGAAGAGCTCTCACTGAGAAAGCGTCATCTCGCTTCTCCCGCTCCCATTTACACTATCATGCATGTCATATGCATGATTTCATCTGGGTCCGGTGCATTCACGCTGTTCGCCGCATTTTGTGAAGCGGCGGTGACCATTTTCTTCTTAGCGCAGGTAGCGCTCCATTTCTTTATTTTTTGTTGTTTGCAAGTTTGCCCTCCGAGCAGCTCACACGGAACCATTCCCCTGTAGCCTCACATCATTTTCCAGTTCGCTCACAACAAAAGAAGTAAAGGTTGTGGTATATGAGATTTGTTTAACTCTGGAATTCAGAACTTGCTGTGTGCTGAACTGACATTGTGCTTAAGTAACACAGCTACTGCCTATTTTTCCCCGGTGGGCAGACGTATGCCTACAGGCTATTGACATTACTGTGGCCTCATTCGTACTCTGTGAATCCTTCTCTCTAATTTAAGGAATACTTGCAAAGTAGATCGTCGCCTTTTATGGTGAGTCTGGGGGATCACACAACAGAATGTCATTTATTGCACTAGAATATTGGGGATAGCAGAGTGGTATAGCCTATTCCTGATTTTCATCTCTTGTTTTTTTTTTTGCTTCTCTTCCCTACATATGACAGATCTGTGAACCGATATTCCTGAAGATCTCTCCTGTGTTGGTCTCACATTGAAGTATTCCTTTCCTGGTGGTCCTGAGCTGTCTCTTCTCTCCCTATGGGTAGTTAGCTAGTAATCCGGAAGTACTCGGATCTGGTTGTACCCAAAGGGAGAGTGGAGGTCCTCTCTTCGCTCCCGAGGATTTGGTTATCCGCCATGCGGACCTTGAACCGCGACACTAATACACTGCCAGAGCATTCTAATACACTGCCAGAGCATTCTAATACACTGCCACAGAGCATTCTAATACACTGCCACAGAGCATTCTAATACACTGCCACAGAGCATTCTAATACACTGCCACAGAGCATTCTAATACACTGCCACAGAGCATTCTAATACACTGCCACAGAGCATTCTAATACACTGCCACAGAGCATTCTAATACACTGCCACAGAGCATTCTAATACACTGCCACAGAGCATTCTAATAAACTACCACAGATCATTCTAATACACTGCCACAGAGTATTCCAATACACTACCAGAGCTTTCTAATACGCAGCCAGAGCATTCCAATACATTTCCACAGAGCATTCTAATACACTGCCAGAGCATTCTAATACACTGCCACAGAGCATTCTAATACAGTGCCACAGAGCATTCTAATACAGTGCCACAGAGCATTCTAATGCACTGCCACATAGCATTCTAATACACTGCCACAGAGCATTCTAATACACTGCCACAGAGCATTCTAATACACTACCAGAGCATTCTAACACACTGCCACAAAGCATTCTAATACACTTCCACAGAGAATTCTAATACACTGCCAGAGCATTCTAATACACTGCCACAGAGCATTTTAATACACTGCCACAGAGCATTCTAATACACTGCCACAGAGCATTCTAATACACTGCCACAGAGCATTCTAATACACTGCCACAGAGCATTCTAATACACTGCCACAGAGCATTCTAATACACTGCCACAGAGCATTCTAATACACTGCCACAGAGCATTCTAATACACTGCCACAGAGCATTCTAATACACTGCCACAGAGCATTCTAATACACTACCACAGAGCATTCTAATACACTGCCACAGAGCATTCTAATACACTGCCACAGAGTATTCTAATACACTGCCACAGAGCATTTATTTTAATACACTGCCTCAGAGTATTCTAATACACCACCAGAGCATTCTAATACACTGCCACTGCACCCCTACCTCTGCAGCCATGTCAGCCTCAGGAACATGCACTTCATGCCACATCTTAATGCAGCCCAAGTAAGCGCACCCCCAGTACACGTCATTCTGAATATTAGAGCATTTTTACCAATGAGAGCGTCTAAATATAGCCCGGACAAGCCTCTCCGCGCTGAAGGAAATTAGGTTACAGGAACACTGCTAACAGCATCTTAACAGAGCACAAGAATACCCCATTAGTGAAAATATCCAGATGTAATAACTCACAGAATGAAATACCCTACTACAGTCCAAGTGTGCTCCTATAGCGAGTTAAATGGGATTATGAAAATGCCCGGAAAGGAAATCTTACTAAAGATCAAGTGTATCCCTCTCTGTTGAAGAAAATCAGATTATTGGAGCATTTGCCGACCCCAAAAAGCATGTGCTTCAGTCCGAGGAGTTTACTTCTATAGAAAGCCGTCTGTGTGTAGGAACGTTCCCCAATAAAAACATCTTAATTTCCCCAGTGTTGTCCTTTCTGTGTGCAGTAATTCAGGTAATAAGAACATTACCTACATCGGAGAAGTTGAACACATCCTTCTAAGAGCCGGTCATTCCGCCAATAGGCATCAGTGCTTCTTCTACCGGAGCCCTATAATGCATCATGAACACTAATTTGGAGCGTCCGCCTTTGGCTATCTCATGCTTTCCAGTATGCTGTTGAAAGGAGATCACACTGCACTCCAATTCAAATAGATGTACCAGCAGCCAGCAGAGACAGCACACACACCTAGCTCTTCTATGCTGCAAACCAACCATACCCACAGGGGTGGTGGCTATTCGGCAGTCCTCACTAGGCCTCTCATTTGTGATAGATAAGTGTTCGTTTAACTTCTTTTAATTATGCTTTTTTAGATCTCATCTACAGACTGCCTTAAGTACTGTTGGTGCAGACCTATTGTGTACAATACCAATTCTTATGTTCCTCCCCTGGATCATAGCTTCTTAAGCATTCTTTTTTCATTGGATAACAACCAGCCTTCCATTACTCACATGCAAGAACTACATATTTATTTTTCTTCAAACAGTCCGTAGAGCTGCATGTGTTTTCTGGCTCTCTTCCCCATGTGCTTCTTCCTTGCTTGCATCCCTGCCATCTGTGTTGCCCCTTTCTCCACCAGCTACACCCATAATTACATAGTGTAAAAAGCAGACTTTATCAGGTTGATTTTGTTTCATTTCCTGTGTTCCACATGCTGCATGAAAGCCCAGGCCTTAGCACACAAAGGCAGCTTTTAAGGTGCTTTTGGAAGGGCAGGCTGCTGAGAATCCCCTACCTTGGCTGCTGCAGAGCATCAAATGGCTGTAGCATTATTCAAGTCAAATGGAAAGTAATTAGGCCTTCGCAAGCATTTTCCTTTACGTCTGACTTTTCCTTATTCATAACCTCAGACAGCTGTAATGTTCTTTTAAGTCTTAGTCCTCTGTGTTCTTTTGAAGCTGGAACATAAGCAAAGGGCTTTTTAAATTCTGTTCAGTGATTCCTGCGTGAAAAGTATTGAATTCAATGTTTAGTTTAAAGATACCTTAAGGTGTGTATTTGCTTTTCAACCAGTATTTTGAATTATTTTTCTTTTACATTTTTTTACAATGCTTTCCAAACAAGGATTGGTAGAGCCAATAGCTTGGCACTTGCTTTATTAAAGAGCGCCTGATTGGCATTGCCAATGCTTGTTTTATTAATGGGCTTTCATGGCTCCCTAGTGGATCCTATGTAATTCTCAGCAGTTCAGAATGCCCAGGCTCATTTCTACCTATATCTTTAAATAGTTCATTGCCTAATGCCTTTCTCCATCTTCTATCAAATTTGCATTGTCTGCTTGGCAGCAATGTATTGGTAACATACTATATCATGCCACCAGCTTTTTAATTTGTCCCTGGACCCTGTTTGCAATCTCTGTTTTTCTGAACCATCTGCTGCCTAGATCCTGAGCAGCAGAAAAGGTTCAGCTATGCAACCCAGTCCCATGTTTGGTCTGTGTTGTCAGAAACTTGGTTCTGTAGCACTGAAAGCAAATCTGTTTTGGAAGATTCCCCTCTTCTAAGTCTGTGCAAAGTTGGTAGATATCATGTTAGAAGTCCATTCTGCAATACACCAGGTCCCATTTTATCTTATTGAGATGTTTTCAAAATGTTCTGTTTTTACTTGCAGTTGAATATTTTGTCAATACTTATGTATGGGCAGCTTTCTCTGCCCATACATATTTTGTTCTGTGCCAAGAAAAATGAATGTAAAACAATTCTCCTAAATGTATCAACCAAAAAAAAGACTGCAGCAAGCAATAACCCGAGTGAATAAATGTGAGATCATACATGCGAGATCATACATGCAAGTTCACTTTGAGAAAGACAATTGGTCCAGCTCACAAAGCTTTGTTCTGCACATAGGTTTGACATACTCCTTCAAATTTAGAAGTAAGTTAATAGCGAGTCACATCTACTCACAGAAAAATCTAAGCATATCATCTTGGGAGATCCTTCAATCACACTACAAGGTCGCCAGTAAAACGGAACATTAGGTACATAAATCAGTTCTTATATTATTACAATATTAAAATTCATTGCATCAAAAACAGCAACAAAAACAAAGAGCAATAGAAGCATTGACATCATTTAGCAGACATTCAATTAAAGCAACAGTACCCAAAAAGGGATGATGCGGGACAGAAAAGAAAAGTGTGAGGATTTGAATTTTGCTTATCCTCTGCAGGTAAAGTCATGGTGCTCTCTCAAAAAGAGCTATCTCAAACAAGCATTGGCAAAGCCAACAGGTCAAGCTATGGAAACCTATAGGCTTTGAGAGTGGTGATGCTGTGCAGCATGACTAAAGAGTGAAAAAAAGGGGGCTATGATGTGTCTGCATATCTCATATTGTTGGTGTGTGCAACACACGTGTGCTCGCCTATTTAACCACAGGGTGCCTTTTTTATTTACTAATCCAAGGTACTTGGACCAGAATATAAAAAAACAAAAATGAAAAGTAGTGCAAATGTGAAGCAAAATGGAGGGCAGGGGTGAGGAAAAGGAACACAAAGGGCAAGGTAGCAACCAATATGGGGAGCGAAGCAACAAGTGGGGCAGAAGCAACATTGTTTATCGGAGTGGGAAGAAACACCGGCTAGAGAGAGGAACATGTAGCACCTGGGGAAAGAAAAGCACATGGGCTACAGAGAGGAACGTGAGGTGTTGTGGGGGAGCACACAGGTGAGATAGCAATAAAGGGGAGAAGCACAAGAGCGCGAGGACAAAACAGACGGGGCGGTGGAGAAGCACACGTGGGAGAGAGAGCAACATGGAGGGCAATGGAGGGGGTACGAGCCGTACACAAGGGAGACAGTGGGAAAACACATGCATTTTTGTTGAGTGCTTAACCAAAAAGAAAATGTAGTGCTTCAAAAGTAAGCAACAGAAGGACACAAGTAATGCATCCCTACTCCAGGGGAGGGACAAACACAAGAAGAGGAAGTAATGCTCAAACAAGCTGATGTAAAAAGAGGAAACAAATGAGTGCCAATAAAGCCAACCAAAAGTAAGCAATGGGTCAGCCTTAAGACCACTGTAAGCAGACAATATGACTTTGACAACAGACAGTTTGCGCTTTCTGGTAGGCGATACCTAAAAATGTTACTTTACAATCTTACATTGTCTCAACATAGAAGAAAAACGGATGCTTTTCTCTTACTATTGAAAATGATTTAACTGACAACAGGTGGGGTGCATGGGCACTTTCTTGTTAGTGTGCGAACAATATGAAGATCTCTGGAGCCGATTAAAACATAATGCACTGCACTCACGTTCATGCAAACACTGAAATTAAGATTTGGCTATTTGTGTCCTACACTGAAGCCCTAAAATAAACATCCTTGGGTGCTGTCACGCAAATCCCCATAGAACAACAAAACAAGCATTAGCATAGCCAATAGGTCTCGCCTTTGGGACCTTATATGTTTAGCCATGCAACAGTTAATGTTGTTGCAGTAAGGATATTGTGCTGCATAACTAAATACTTATAAGGTCCCAAAGGCAAGACCAATTGGCTATGTCAATGCTTGTTTGAACATGCATTAGTTGTTTCTAATTGTTGTTTTATTGTTTGTTACAACTGTAAAATCAGTAAATAAAGAGTACTTAAAACAAAGTTTCTGGCTGATTCAAAGTCGACCAGAAGTCAATGTTCCAATCCTCGAATTTTCTTTCATAAAACATTGTTTTCAGCTTTTAGTGCAATTGAGCAAATTGAAATGAGGCACATTCTAGTGCGGCTTCTCTTGACTTTACTTTGCCTGACTCTAATAGGGCGGATCCTTCAGACATAGCTCAAATCTCACGTGATTTTATCATGTAACAAAATGCTCAGTTCTAACGATGTATTCTGCAGTGTTATTACACTCTCATGAGCGCTGCTGGTGTAGTGGTATCATTCAAGATTCCCGGGCGGCGCACTTGTTTTGTAATTTAATTGTTATGAGCCATTTTCTGCCCTTTGATGCACGCGTACATCTTGCCAACGTTCAATATACTTCAAATGTTTGAGCCTTTCGACAAGCAGCTCGCAAAACGAAAATTGAGGTAGTAAACTTCGACTTTTAGTTTTTGCTAACATACTGTCCCACAGATCTGGTGATCACTTTATATATACACATACATTTGAAAATACGCAGAGTAGGGAGAAAATAATTGGTTTATGCACATTTAAAGGGGCGAGTAATTCGGGGCTCTTAAATGGGTTACATCCTGTGGGGTTTGTAGTTTAGGAACACACTATTTCCCAGGTTTCTATAGTTTTTTTCCGGCGGTTTTGAATTAGTTTGAACTACAATCCCCAGTAACCTTTAAGGGGCGTATCTTTTTTCGGTTCTGAAGCCAGTATCTAGCTTTTGACTACCGCTCCTTGAGCGTCCTTGCCCTATATTTTTTTTGTGCGGGTGTTCTTCAACCAATTTTACGTCTCCTTACGATTTCTTAGCATCCCCTGCATAGGGCTTCCCTTAAACGTAGCAACTTCCTTCACAACGGTTACTCTTTGAAGGACTTTTAGGATGTTGGCTGCGGCTGCCGCTGATAGAAACAAACAGCCCATCCTGGATGTGCTCCGAGGCTGCGTGGATCCCCATGCCCCCGTTGTCCACGTTCTGGAGGTGGCCTCCGGGTCTGGTCAGCATGCTGCCCACTTTGCCCAGGCATTGCCGAATGTAAGATGGCAGCCCTCGGAGATGGACAAGAAATGCATAGAGAGGTGAGCTGGGGCACTACATTTCTTGCAGGTGGAGTGTGTACCGTATACTTGGCAGCGTCACGTTATCCCTGTCAGCAGGGCACAAGTCCTAAACAAGCACCGAAACACAAGTGCGGCCCCGTGCCGCGAAAGTGTTAAAGAAGTGGGAGGGGTGGGGGGAGTGTGATTCCCTTGCGGGAGCGAGCGGCGCCAGGAGCGATAATTGCTACCATATGGCGCCAGCTGCTCGCTCCCGCAAGTGAATCGCCAAACGTGCACGCGTTGCCATTGAAGGCAATGGAACGCGTGCACGTTTTTGGCTGAAAAGCCGAATCGATTGCAAAAGGTCTTTTTGCCAAAGCAGCGCATGCGCGCTGCGTAGGCGAGACCTAAAAATACATGACAATAGTTTTATTACTTTTCTTTAGAAATTACCCCCTGAAACTAAAAATGAGTTCAATTGTATTTGACATTGTGCCTTCCACTGCAATCCTTTGCATCTTGCGCGTCTATTATGGCTCCTTGTTCTTCTCAGGTTCGTTATTGGTTCTGCCTTGGTGTCTTCTACTGCCACCGGTCCATCTAGCATAGTATATACCAATTTTCCTTACAATAAGAGAGCTACCTCAAATTATTTATTTACCTTGATTTGCTCTTCAGTCAGAGCTGATAGAAATAAAGCATACCTTGTCTCAATATATTCTCCAAATCTAAAACACCTTAACAGAGTCAAAGCACATCTCCTCGTATTAAAGTAAATCCTGTTATATGTGCATTCCTTTTTATAAAAACTTCTAAGTACAGATCAAGTATTTCTCTCTTTATTGAATTAAATTCAGCTATAAACGTATTCAAGATGAACCGCTTATTAAAGTGTAGATACATCGCTTTTTAATGATTCAATTCCTCCTATAGACAAGCTGGCCAGTAATTAAAACTATTGTTCTGTATTGCCATATGTATTTTCTAGATAGATGTCATTCCTACAATGACAATATGGATCTCACAAAAGCACATTTACACAATCCCGGTGTCTCTCCTCCTTTTGTAGATAGGTGTGTTATTTCCTTAAAATGTATTTCTACATGGGGGGCGGGGTTCTAGGGAGTCTGAACGAAGATGGCGGCTCTTTGAATCTGCTCCACAGGTGGCACTGAAATCCTGCAGTCCAATCCTTTAAATCTGCATTACTGCCACCTCACATTAGCCTGTCCAAATAAGCGAACCGGAGGAGCAGCCCTCTATGTAATTGCCTGCTCCTGGGGTGGGGCGCACACCACCTAGCCAGAGCAGGGCATTCCATGCTGTGGCCTGCTCGGTCTTTCCTGGCAGCCACAGCAGAGAAGGCGTGCCTGCACATGCCTCCCAGGGCGGTAACGGCCGGCACTTGAGGATCCCTGTGGCACCCAGCTGGGCCAAAGTGACACCAGGGAGCCAAGTAGGAGGAGCAGACCAAGCACGGTGAACGCCCCAGGGGATCGCTCCACCTGTCCTATGGGCGGAGCTTGGGAGGCCTAGTAATTAGTGCTCCTGACCGCTGGCCATGACAGCTGACGTGGGTGGATCGCGCTAAACCACGAGATTCCCCTGGACAGCCGCAGCCTCACGGGGGGGTGGGGGGAGGAGTAAGAGAACTGTCCCATATGCACGTGAGCCCATGATTACCTGCAAGGGCCCCAGCTTCACATCTCATTTGTAACAACTGAAAATTGGAGGCATCATCACTTGCCTGCTCAGTTCCCATGGGCTCCTTAAGGTACTGTTGAGCTGCTCATAGAAGTGCTTTTTCATAAGGAGGACTGGTGAGCCCAGGGAAAATGCACTTTTTTGCGACTGCCGCTGCTGATACTGATTCACATTCTCTGATTGGGGTTGTGGTGAAGGGCTTCAACCTCAAGGTGCTGCCCGAACCCCCCAGGATCGAAGCTACGACTGGGCCGTAATAAGATCGGCTCCATTATAGGCAAACGAGACAAGCAATCCCATCTGAACTTTGACACCCGTAAAACCCAGAGATGGCCACAAGGCCGTGACTGCCAGGATGGAGGAGGGGCGGCTGAGAGGGATTCGCTATCCTCCCATGAGGTCCCATTTGTTCGTAGGGAGGTGAAAGTCAGCCAATCCAATATTGATTCCAAAATCAACTCGCTCACCCGCCGGCTGGATGACATGAAATAAGGAATGGATCACCAACTTGTACTCATAGATATGGCGGAACGCAGAATCAGATGTAGAGGATGATGAAGAGCAACAAAACACGTTCCTAAAAGAGATGTCAATGGAAATGGAAAAGATTAAACTGAAAAATTAAGATTTGGAGGTGCTTTCCTGCAGAAGCAATATCAAAATCCTTGCAGTGGCGTAATCAATGATGATGGGGCGAGCAGAAGGCTACATAGAAAACCTAGTCCATTAATTTTTTGAAGCAGACTCCCTCTCCCGCATGCTGGTGGTGGAGAGGGCACACAAAGAGCTAGCCCCCAGGTCAATCCCAGAAGTTCCACCACGTCCCATCATTGTGAAACTCTTAAGCGATAGGGACCGCGACACCATTTTGAGATATGAACCTGTCATTCTTCCCGGACTTTACTTAGAGTGTGCAGGATGCACCATGCAAATTCGCATCTGTCAAGAAAAAGCTTCAAGAAATGGAAATCATGTACGCCATATTCTATCCGGCGAGGCTGTGATTCTTTCTACTTGTAGTACTGCTATTCTAGTCCTGGGCTGCTTATTATTCCATATGAAATTTTGGAATAGCTGGTCAAGTTCCTTAAAACACGACCCATTAATTGTAATAGGGAGCGTGGTCAATAAAAATAGAACCAGCGGAAGAACTGACATCTTTATCAAAGTCACCCAGCCTATTAGGGATAGAGGAAGAGAGCTCCATCAGTCTAAAAGCGTTTTGATCTTGCGAAAGGTCGCTTTGTAGTTGAAATAAAACAGCTGGGAATAATTGTTTGTTACATACATGTCAAGATACCTGATGGAGCGTTGAGGTGAATATTGATGCCGAAGGTCACAAGGGATATCAATAGAAGATGCATTAAACAGAAGGATCTCAGTTTTAGCTTGATTGACCTTATACCCCCAACCCCTGTGAATTCCGCAATGACGTTTAACATGTTGTGAATGTTTGCTGTGTCAGGTTTTAGGTAAAATATATTATCATCGGCAAAAAGCTTGATTTTAGACATCCTAATCAGTAGTGGGATTATTGTTGTGTCATTGCGAATTCTAGTTGCTAGCGGTTCAATAAAGATGGTAAACCGGTCTGAAAACATTGGGCAGCCCTGGCAAGTACCCCGGTTAATTTTTACTACTCCTGTGTGTTTTGCATTAGCAATCACTTTCGCAACTGCACCTTGATTTAGATTCCATAGCATTGTTAAAATTGTTTTGGAAAGCTAAATTTCCTTTGAATAAAGAACAGTGCACCCCAGTTGACCAAATCGAATTCTTTTTGCGTCCATCATTAGGATGGCAACATTGTCCTTGTTACAAGAAAAGTAATTGATGGCTTGAATTAAAAAACTAGTGTACGCAGATATTTGCCTACCTGGTAAAAACCTCACTGGTCCCTGTGTATTAGACTATTGGCTAGAGGAATAATGTGTAAGGTCAAAATTTTCGAAAATAATTTATAATCAGAGTTCAGGAGACTGGTTGGTCTGTAGAAATTAATGTTAGTGGCGCTCTAGTCTTTTTTGAGGGAGCTGACGATTATTGGTTTCTTGAAGGATTGGGGTATAGCCTTCCCAGTCCTAAACTTATTAAGCAGATTGACTAAGAAGAGTAGCAACACCTTGGCAAAAATCTCAAGCCCTTCCACAGGGATGCTATCGCTACCACAGGCCTTACCATTGGGCATGCTTTTAAGAGCACACGTTGCCTCAGCAACCGGTATTTCCTCAAAGACTACCTCCCTTTGTTCTCTCGCCACTTGTGGCAGTGTAAGGCTCCGAAAGAACTGCTCTAAACTAGAACTTGGAAAATCCTCTATTTTCTCATAAACATTACGGTAATGCTGGACAAAGACCTCGGCAATCTCGCTGTTTTCGTCCACTAAAAGATTGGTATCTGGGTTTTCGATCCTATCTATTATCTGTTTATTCTTTCTCAGCCTAGTGGACCAAGCAAGAAACTTGCTGTTATACTGACTCTCCTGTAGATGTTTTGTTGAAAGCCTGGTAACTGTTAATCTCTTCAATTGAGAGAACAAATCACGCAACTCTTGTTTAGATGCTGCAAATTCCTATTTTCTCGCCCTTATATTTTCTATGGACATGTTTAAATTGGCTGTGCTTTCGACCGCCGGGGATTCGGGCTTTATGCACTCTGTTTTAATGAGCCTGGTAGGCTATAACATGCCCATGAAAGGTGGCCTTGAAGGCCTCCAAACAATTACATAATCAGCAGTGATTCGATAGTTCTGAAAATACTCATTGATAAAAATATCTAAGGCCACATGCATCAACATAAAAACCGGTCGCAAACGGGCAGATTCGCAGAATCTGCCCTTTGCGACTGTGTATTTTGCATTTGGGATTCATCATCCCAAATGCAAAAATCACAATTTAAGGAATCGCAAAATTTGCGATTACTTAAATTACGATAGCATTAAGGAATCGCAAATTGCGATTCCTTAAATGCAATGCATTAAACAAACAAAAAATTGCGATTTCGCAAATATGAAATCGCAAATTACCGTCAATCTAAAGTTGATGGTAATTTGCGATTTCTTTGAAAAATGCACCAAAGTGCATTTTTCAAAGTCCCATGTTACACACACACATGCCCTTGGGGCATGTGTGTGCGCAACATGTGGCTAAATTGTAATTTCAGGGATGCAACAGGGTGTCCTTTTGGCACCCTTGCACCCTTGAAATTGCATGCGCACTTTGCGAGTACCTATTGGGTACTCGCAAATTGTGCATGCAATTTCCATTCATTCCTAAATGAAATCGCTATTGTCTATTTTGATGCATGTGCACCCTAGTATTTTGTAACCTGATGGGATTCGAAAGTAAAGCAAGGTTGAATTGTCATCTGGTTTGGTCTTTTGGCTGGGCGCTTAGCTGAAAATGGATCGAAGTGACCCGCAGGTAATTCATGGTCAGACATCAGACCTTCAAAGGATAGAATTGTACATCTCTAAATAGATTTTTCACCACAGGGGACAATCGGAGTACACTCTTTGCAGTCACTCATCAAATAGATACTGGACTGAAGATCATGGCAACCTCTTTAGATGCCGAGGAGGCATTTGATTCGATCAAATAGGGTTTCCTACTTACAGTGCTATAGCCACGGATATGAGTGAATGATTTGCAGAGACCTTTGACATTGGCAGGGGAACAAGGCAGGGATGCCCGCTGTCCCCGCTCCTATTTTCTATTGTCTTGGAGCCGCTGGCCTGCCTCTTAAGAGATCAACAACACAATTGAACAATTTGCTTTGGGAAACATGATGTCCTACTGTCAATGTATGCAGATGACATCCTCCCAATTTCCTGATTAAAACCCAGCCCATAACCTACACCCAATCATCTGGGACCAATGCAAGCAGATGGTGGTTGAGTCTAAGAATAAATTGGAACAAGCCATTAATGGTTCCTCTCACAGGCGCTTCTAGGCACCCAGAGCTCAAATTCCTGCTATTCTGGATGGCAGAACCAGTCAGATATTTAGGTATAATGTACCATAGAGACATTGATACTATTCTACAAGCAATCTAACTGTATTTCTGGTATCACTGGCTCAGTACAGAAATGGATCAAGTATCCCTTAATGCTGGCCAGTAAAATTACCCTGATGAAAAGTCCAAAACATCCCCAATCCCCTCCGTAAAGTGTTCTTCTCCTAACTGCGTTCCCTCATGATCACACTGGCCTGCACTGGGAAATAACCATGGATTGCTTGGCCCAAGTTACAGGAACCCTATGACAAGGGCGGATTCAGTAGATCAATCTTTGAGCTCTACTATTTAGTGGTACAGGCCCAATTTGCTCATCACTAGATTCATAACATTTGATGGACTCCACACGTGGCTCTGGCATGCAGCTTAGCTGAGCCAGCCCCCATCCAGTGTAAACTTTGTTGCAGATTACCTCGACCGGACAGGGAAATACACATGGTGGCATGATCGAGCTGGGCACTGACGCGGCTGGCGGAGCTCAGCAGTGACCACCTTAAGTTTGCAACCAAAGCCAAAATCACACACTACCTCATGCTTATACCAAACACAGTCCTGCACTACTTCCATTACTACAGAGAAAACAACTCCGACACATGGGAGGGACTTATTCCAGAATCAAAAATTCATATCACTGGAGGAATATATAGACCAGATACCTTCCCCCATGCTGGACATACTAGGTTATCATAATCTTAACCATGTTCTGAAGTGCTTAATCCCAGCATTTCCTGAAGCTCTGGTAGACTGTGGGCAGCTACAATACTTGTTGGTGAACCGAAACCCCAAACATCTTATAACTCACATGTATATATAACATAGCAGCCCGCGCAAGTTCAGAACCAGAATGGCATGCCCGCACACAGTGGTCCACAGACCTAAGCATTGAAATCACTGACAAACTATGGTCCCTTTGCTCTGCGCAAACCAATATAGACATTTATTATAAATAACAGCACAGGACGTACTGCACTCCAGTAAACATAGTGAAGCATGGCATATTGACAGATTCAAGCTGCTGCAGATCTGCTGCCCCTGGTGAAGATTTTTTACACTTGGTGTGGTCTTGCCCAGCGTCTGCAACATTTTAGTTACAGGTAACTCACGCACTAGACATAATGATAGGCAACGTAATCCCTATATCCCCAATGATGATACTGCTGGGGTGAGTATTGGATGCACCTAAACACTGCAGGAAACTGCTGGCAATGGCATCCCTATTGGTACGGAGGTGGATGGCTTTGACGTGGGTTTTAGGGGGGGGAGCTTCCATATTTAAATGCTGGCGAAAAAACATGATTATTTGCAGTGAATTGGCAGAACTCTATGCCGACACGTTGCCGCCTTCATCCAGGTTTAGGACTTCAGGGGGTCCTCTCTGCGACAATGTGGCGGACTTGGATGCGAATGGACAGTCAATATCAGTGTGATAACCAACCTGTTTTGATGCTGGGGCACTATACAATGTCCAGGTTTTGGAGGTGCGGGGTATTTTAAAAAAAATCAATAGAAAAAATTAATTTCTACAATGTGTGTTCGTACACAAATAAATATTCTGCCCTGCTAACAAACGTACAAAGAATAATTTACATGATGATATGACTACATTATATTAAACAGGATTTTAATACTGCTCCAGGGTATCCCTATGGCTTCTTCGCACAGAGGCGGCTCCTCCGGTATGGCGGAGGAGCGTCGTCCCACTGCCCACAGAGGCAAATGAAAAATAAAATGCAGATCATTTTATTTTTCATGCTGTATCTGCGTTTTGGGGGCGGGGCCACACCACTGCAGCAGGGGAAGGAGGAGTAGTGGGCACTGCTGTCAGTGCGCATGACGGTTTGGCTGGTCGCTGGCCAAACCATCATGCTCACTGACATCTCTCCAATCGAGCTGTGTTGCTGGGTGAAGAGACCAGCAAGCACAGGCTCCTAGCTCACGATGAAGCACAAAACAAGCCCACTCCGCCCAATCCAGACACTGCTCTCATAGGTATGAGGAAGAAAGGGGTTTAGCCCAAGGGATAGGTGGCTTGGCAGGGCCTGGTTAAAGTTACACAACAAGAGACTTAGCCACCACATTCACTGCGGTTCGCTATTTAAACAGACAAAAGGACCCAATCTTGATTCATTGGTCCTGGTTATTTATTTAACCATTTATTTCATTTAATTCTATTTTGTCAATGTCATGAACGTCTGAAATTGAGAAAACATTTTCTATTTCACACGAAATTTTACATAAATTGAACAACAAAATTAACAATACATTAAACACATGAAAACAATTGCAGCATACTAAATTGAACACCAGTCAATTTTGTGAAAAGCAGATGCATGCAGCACACCTAAAACATACTTTATGATGTTCTTTTTGTTAGGGTGCTGACCATTGGGAAAAAGAATTTTAAAGACAGAGCCCACTGGGGGAGAAAGTTACAGAATAACCCTCTGGACTCTGATATTCATGATTTAAAGACTCCTCACTGGAAAAAGGGGAAGCCGACGCGTTTCGAGACCCGGTGATAATCTCGGGGCTCTCTTCAGGGCTTTTGACTCGATTAGACTTGGTGTAATCTAAAAAAAATAAAAGGACAGTGTTGCTATTTTTTATCTCTACTACCCACTTCCCATTATTCTATGAGATAAATTAGATGGTAACTTACTGCGCTTATGCCTGAATGGTACTCTGACTTTGGTTGTTGAAAATCTCTTCGTCATAGATGTAAGGAATATATAAGTTCACAGGCTATTCTGTTAGGTAATATATAAAAAAGTTGGAAAAGTGTCGTAAATACTTAATGTTGGCACTACATTTGCCTAACATACAGTGTTTGTAGACGTCTTACTTCAATATTCAAGGGCGTCATCTTGATGTAAGCGAGCTGTGCATTCGAATGGACTGTGGACCCTCCTGTGGATCGAAGCATGCCATTTAGATCAGTTACACGCATCCACCATATCCCATTTATTCAATCAATTGCTCGTAGCAATGCTCAGGCTTTCTTGTGAGGCAGTGAGATTGTTGCTCTCAGTGAAGCATCTCTGAACCTGTTCATTGTTGAACGTTTAAATTTCTCTGCATTTCCTACTGTTTAAACGAAACACGCAATTAGGGAAACCTTTTCTGGCAGCAGTGCAACAATGTATTTGAGCAGAAACAAGAGGCTTACATCTTTCACTTGAGGCGTTCCGGCTTCGTCTTTCCCACTTCTGACAATGGCAGTTACTTCCTGCTTTGAACAGGGTCTGTATAAAACCCGGACACTAGGCAGCTCCAGTTTCAATTATTAAAATAATGTGAATTTGAAGGTGAAATAATCCTTTTTGGATGTCAGAGGTAAACAACATTGCAGTGTTCTAATTTAATCATCTTTTAATCAGCGCTTAACGTGTTTGTACTTAACATATTCCACAGCATGTAATGGTGCATTATGGGATTTCGAGTTCTGGGATTTGGAATTCATTACATCTTTGATAGTTCCGACATTTCATTTAAACCATTAGTCGTGCTGTTAAATTTTAGTATGAGGTTCGCCTCTTTTTGAAGTAAATGCGCTTCTGTGTCTCCTCCTCGAGGATTTTGGTTGATCACAGCAAGCACTGTCCATTTAAGTTCCTTTTTGTTATGATTCTTCTCCACGAAATGGGTGACCATAGGTGCTGTCATCACCTTTTTTGTGATTCTGGAGCGGTGCTGGACAATATGTTGATTGACCTGTTGATTTGTTTTGCCAATGTATATTTTGGGGAATGGGCAGATGACTGCGTAGATGACGTTCTTTGTTTTACAGTTCGAGAATTCTTTGTGTAGCCACTTCTGGGTGTTATGCCTGAATTCAGTACCTTCAACCGTAAATTCACAAACTGAACAAATATCACATTTGTGGTGCCCCTCAATTGGTTGTAAATTCCATTGAGCCCCAAGGTCCTTCTTCAAATTAGGCGTAGCCACTTCCGCTCTTACAATGTTTTGACCAATGCTGGTATTCTTCCTCGTTGCAAATATGGGACGTTCAAATGAACATTCCAGATTTTGGAGAAGGTGCCAATTCTTGAGCACTATTTGACTAAATTTGTTAGTGTGTGGACCATAGGTCGAGACACAAACCAGTTTGTCTAACGGCTTTTTTGTTTTTTTTCATCAGTAGAACTTCACGTGGAGTATACCAAGCTCTTTTGATGGCATGTTTGAGTAATTTCTTTGGATAACCCCTACTTCTCAATTGGTCACAAAAGGCCGTAGCATGAACTTGAAAGTCTTCTTTACGGGAGCAGTTTCTCCTAATCCTTAAGAGCTGACCATACGGTAAGTTATCTCTCATGTTCCTCGGGTGGGAGCTCTTATAATGAAGAATTGTATTCTTATCCGTAGCTTTTCTGGCGTGGTCATTAGTACATTTCCTTGGGGGATAACCTCAACATCCAAGAAAGTTAACTCTGTCTTGCTCTTAGTGATGGTAAATTTGATGTCCTTTGTAAGTTTCATGCATGGTTGAACACGAGACATGAGGACATCAAATTTACCATCACTAAGAGCAAGACAGAGTTAACTTTCTTGGATGTTGAGGTTATCCCCCAAGGAAATGTACTAATGACCACGCTACACAGAAAAGCTACGGATAAGAATACAATTCTTAATTATAAGAGCTCCCACCCGAGGAACATGAGAGATAACTTACCGTATGGTCAGCTATTAAGTGAAAAAGACCCTGTGTGGTTGAAACGCGTTGGTGTGATAGCGCTGGTTTGAAAATAAAATCGGATTTTGGGAACTACTGAGTGCCGCGAATTCCTTGGAAAATAAAAAGCACATTGGGCTTTGGGTGAAGCCTGTTGCGAGCACCCGCATTGAGCGCGCCTGGAAACTAACCCATATTGTGTAACACACATATATATATATATAAGCATAGTCCTGGGCACACGCAGTGAGGGTATTGGTAATGTGATACGCAGTATAGAAGCGTTATTCAAAAGCAACGGTCAACATCAGTATTTATCCAAATAGAAGTTATTTATTTCAACACCTGTGTTGAATATAGTACATCAGCTTAGTAAACCAGCCGACACGTGTTTCGTCACCGGGAACAGTCCCGTGACTCATCAGGGCTGGGAAGGATACAAAGAATAAAAGTAAATAATAAATACGGAAAAACTGATAAACAAAATGGGGCCTAGTCTGTGCCAGACGAGTAATCTTTCTTGTTCTTTGGTAAGCCTTCAACTTGTTCCTTTTCCCCTGTCACCTTCACCACCACCCACACCTTCCAATCTCGTCTTGAGTTTTCTCTCCGTCTATCATCAGAACCCTTCCAGTAGCTTCCCCCTTCTTCGGACTCTTCACCCACCCGCTCACCTTATTTCTCTTTCCCTCATTTCCATGTCACGTCTTCTGATCCTCTTCCCACTGATTCTTGAGTCCCCTCCTTTCCTTCTCCTCCTCTCTTCAGTACTTGTCTAGCAGTTTCTTAGTGCAGATCCTTTACCCGTTTTCTTTCCTCATCATATCAAGCCTTCTTATTGCTTACATTTTCCTTTCTTCACCTTTAGCTCCAACTACTACTTAATGCTTTGTCTAGCACTGAACACTTATATAATGTTACAGTTTTTCCGCGCTTTCCTCATGTTTGATGTTTCACATGAGAGCGGCACCATCACACCGGTCACAATATGCTGAGACGTTTTCCCGCGCTTTCGCCCGTGTCCCATGGGCAGCGGCACCTACACGAATGTCACTTATGACTACATGGGTCACATTTAGCTGTTCATGTTCCCAATAGTCACTTCGGGTGATCCCGCTCCATTCGAATTACTCGTCTGGCACAGACTAGGCCCCATTTTGTTTATCAGTTTTTCCGTATTTATTATTTACTTTTATTCTTTGTATCCTTCCCAGCCCTGATGAGTCACGGGACTGTTCCCGGTGACGAAACACGTGTCGGCTGGTTTACTAAGCTGATGTACTATATTCAACACAGGTGTTGAAATAAATAACTTCTATTTGGATAAATACTGATGTTGACCGTTGCTTTTGAATAACGCTTCTATACTGCGTATCACATTACCAATACCCTCACTGCGTGTGCCCAGGACTATGCTCATGTTATAATTTGTGGATCTCATGACCCACAGATTCCCCAGGGGTTATCGGGTTATTCCCCTGATCTGGCAGCACCGCATTACCAAAGGTTCATTAATAGCACACGCAATTGCCTGAGCGCCATTTCCTGACTAAACATAAAAACCCCCATCCTTACCTCTATATATATATATATACACACACACACACACACACACACACACACACATATATATGTATTATATTTTCACTACTACCTTCTCACATAGTTCCTCGGCCCTTGAGGAAGCTGTGCGCGTTCGGTCGTCAGACCCGACTAACATAAATTACCACATCATCCCTCAGCAAGGAAGAACAAGAAAACTCCCAGCGTCTTTCGGCTAATGAGTCGCTTTGATCACTCTTCAATATCTGCATGTGTAGCGCACCAGGTGCATATATAATATACAAAAATGGTGAATTCCCATATGTGGCACTCTGGAAATTATTGTAGAGCCCCATTGGGCTATACCACCCAAACAGAGCTGAACAAAAATAATAACTACTACATCAAAGGTGCCACATATGGCAATTCAACATATTTGTATATTATATATGCACCTGGTGCGCTATGCATACAGATATTGAAAATGCATTATACTATATAGATGTGTATGCAGTATGAGGCAGTAGTTACAGCCTCAATATGGCACCGATGCTTATCACTGTGGAAGGGTACCCAAGCACAATATACTATGTCCAGACGTGTTTGCAAGCCTAGCCCACTGGGGCTCTATATAAGCCATCTCATGCCCGTACAATTGAATATGAGCAGAGTGGGTATTTAAACTTCATATACTGCCTTGACTTTCATGTGACAAAGCACAGGATATTCAGCCATGCTGCCAGAAAACTCATAAGAATTCAACAATATTATATATTATGTATACACCAGGTGCGTTACCCAGGTAGATATTAAAAATGCATTGTACTATATATGCGTGTATGCAGTACGGGACATTGGACATGGCATCAATATATATAGCACCCATGTTTATCTCTATTAAATGGTACCAAAGCATAACATACTATTGTGCTTAGTTTGTATACTGCTTCTGTTAAACCCTTATGTAACAGTCACTACTGCAATACAATTTGCGTTTTGTTTTTTCACACTTTGCGCTGGAGCCGTAAATGTCCATTGAGTATTTTAATGCGTGCATGCATTATTCAGACATGACTCAACTTCTTAAAATGGTGCCCGTGTTTACCCTGAATTTGGCAGTCTTCGGTAACCTTATGTTTATGTTACTTTGCAGCATATGTTATTTACTTTTTAAACCAATAAGAGGCCAGAGCTACCCACAAATGATCAAGGCAACTCATTCACCGAAACGTGTTGAGAGTTTTGCTCCTGGCACTATCCATGGGATTGCATAGAATACACGGTGCAAGCGTTATGGAGTGCTCGTTGTTACTTACCGAAGGATGATATGGTAATATACATATATATTAGTAAATCTTAAATATTTTATTATAACTTTAATATAATGCAGAATAAATAAACGCCACTAATATTTATTACTATATGTAAAAATATACTTATATAAACACACACACATATGTGTGTTTTTATATATAGTGTAACACAATTATAAAAATTATTACATTGTTTTCAGTTAATTTATTACATTACCAACTATGAAAAAGCATAAATATATATATATATATATATATATATATATATCCCCACACGATTCCAAATAATAATATATATATATATATATATACATATATATATGGAACATAAAAATATTAACAATTCAATTACAAAATATCAAATAAATTACCAAACATTTTAAAATAACAAATTCAAAGACATTTACCAAAAATAATATAATTTTTTAAATAGTTTAAAATATAACCAAGTAATATAAAATTACACACACAAAACAAACAGTAATACAAAATATATTTAACCAGTACTAGGAAAAGTATTGGAGTCTGGGAATAGTGAATGTAATATTCGCACTCCAGGTTATGCATCAGTAGTGAAAGTGTACGACTTTGGAGGGGTAACATTTATTATTCGCACTCCAAACAGCACAACTGTAGGGAAAGTGTTCGACTGCAGGTGTGTATGATTAACTAGTCCCACTACGGTCTGTGCAACAGTAGATAAAGCGTTGGAGTTTGGAGGGGTTAAAGTTATTATTCTTACTCAAGTCTAAACAGCAGTAGGGAAAGCATTAGATTTTGGAGGGGTTAGATTTATTATTCCCACTCCAAACAGCGCAAAAGTAAAGAAAGTGTTGGACTTCAGAGGGGTAAGATTTACTATTTGCACTTCAGTCTGTGCAACGGTAGGGAAAGCTTTGAACTTCAGAGGGGGAAGATTTCTATTCGCACTCCACTCTTCACAAATGTCAATCAATCCTTATTTATATAGCGTGGCTTAGCACCCTGGGGGGTATCCAGACGCTGAGGAATGGAGAGCCTTAGTTGAAGAGCCAGGTCTTGAGTCCCTTCCTGAAGTCAGCGAGTGAAGGGGAGGTTCAGAGGTGGAGTGGGAGGTCCTTCCAAGACTTGGCGGCGAGGTATGAGAAAGAACGACCTTCGCTGCAGCTCTGCCAGATGCAGGGGATGTGTGCAAGGGTGAGGGAGGCGGATCGGAGTTGTCTGGTCGGGAAGATCAGGTAGTGGTTGATTTAGAAGAGACTGGGGTTGTGGAGGGCCTTGTAGGCATGAGTCAGCAGCATGAACTGGCATCTCTTCTGGACCGGGAGCCAGTGGAGGCTTCTGAGGTGGGGGCGTGATGCTGGTCCATTTGATGAGGCCGACAATGAGTCTGGCTGAAGCATTCTCTATAGTCTGTAGTCTTTTGAGGAGACGGGAGGTGGTTCCAGAATAAAGAGGGTTTCTGTAGTCCAGTCAACTGGTGATGAGGACTTGAGTTACTGTTTTCCTGGTGTTGACGGGTATCCACCTGCAAATCTTACAAAGCATGCAGACGGTGTGGAAGCAGGAAGAAGCTACTGCGTTGACCTGGCACTTCATGGAGAGATCACTGTCCAGGAGGATGCTGTGGTTGCCGGCAAAATTGGTGGGGGTAGGAGATGGTCCGAATGCCATGGGCCACTGCGTGTCGTCCCTTGGGGAGGTGTTCTTTCCGAAGATGAGCACTTCCATCTTGTCCGTGTTTAGCTTCAGGTAGTTGGATCTCATCCAGTGGGCGATGCTGGTCATGGCATTCTAGAAGTTGACCCTGGTGGTGGCGGTGTCTTCAGTGAGAGAGCGGATGAGTTTGGTGTCATCAGCATATGGGATGATGTTGAGTCCATGTGTGTGGGCAATGTCGGCCAATGGAGTCATGTAGACATTGAAAAGGATGGGACTGATAGGATCCTTGGAGGACTCTGCAGATGATGCTCTTGGGTTCGGAGGTGAAGGATGGTAGGGGGATTGTCTGTGTGTGTCCTGTGATGAAGGAGGTGATCCACTTGAGGACCTTTCCTCTGATGCCGATGTGGTGGAGTCTAGTGATGAGGGTGTGGTGGGATACGGTGTCGAAGGCCTCTGAGAGGTCAAAAAGAATCAGGGCTGCAGTCTTGCCATGGTCAAGGATGGAGCTGATGTCGTTGGTTGCAGCAATTAAGGCTGTCTCAGTGCTTCACTTTCAGGTGGTCTGTGAGCTGGTGGTTAATGGTTTTCTCCAGGACCTCGGCAAGAAGGGGAGCAGCACGATGGGGTGGTAGTTTGAGTTCGCTAGGGTCGGCGCAGGGTTTCTTCGGGGGATTTCATCTCCGCGTGTTTCCAGGCATCAGGGAAGGTGGCCGTGGTGATGGAGGAGTTGAGGATGTCGTTGAGTGCGCTGCTGATTTCCTTCTGTCCCAGGCTGACGGCGTGGTGGGGCAAGGGTCTGTCGGTGCTCTGGAGTGGATGGAGGTCATGATCGCTGTGGTGATGGGCATGATGAGCGGTGTCCAGATGGGGAGTTGGCTGAGTGTGTCAGGAGGTGGGTGAGATTTGTTGGCTGCGGGTCGAAGTTGCTGTAGATGTCTGCTATCTCGTTGTGGAAATAGTATGCCAGGGAGTCGCAGAGGGCATAGGAAGGGTGAATCGTGGTCTCGGTGGCAGATGAGCAGGAGAATTCTCTGACGATGTTGAATAGTTATTTTGTGTGATTGGCTCTAGCTTCGATGCGGGTGGTTAGGGCATCTTTTTTGGCTTCCTTGAGGCGGTGGTGGTATTTGCAAAGGGCAGATTTGAAGGTGGTGAGGTAAAAGGGGTTTAGGCCGTTTGAGCATTGCAAGTGCCATGAAACGGCCTAAATGCGGGTATTCCGGCCTGGAGGCGGAGATTCCGGCCCGGAGGCGGAAATTCCGCCACAGGGCTGGAATCTCCGCCACCGGGCCGGAATCTCCGGCCCGAGAGCGGACATAAAGTTAGTTGTGGTAAGTGTATTCTGTGAATACCGAAAAGTACTAACTTTACGTTTTTGACGTAAGTTAGTTCTGTGAATCAGGCCCCATGTTCATAGCATTAGTAAACATGGCCTGAGTGTCAGTAAGTATGAGTGAGATTAAGATATTTATTTTATTTATTTATACATTTCTATAGCGCTGAATCACTGTCTCTCCAGTTGCTTGCACTCACGCTTGGAGGCGTGGATTTCAGGGGTGAACCGGCTGGCGTGTTTGCTGGGTTTCCTGGTCTAGCCATTTTCATGGGTGTGATTGTGTTGGCGCAGTTGGAGATCCAGTCAGAGAAGTTTTGGAAGGCTAGCTTCAGGTTGCTGATGGTGTGCGGTCTGGTGGTGTTGAGGGCAGCAGTCCAGTGGATCTCAGTGATTTTGTTCCACCTGCGGCAGGTGGGAGTGGGGGCGTGGAGGTGGGTGCGATGGTGAAGTGGACGATGCTGTGATCTGTCCAGGTGAGTTGGGTGGTGTGGCTGAATATGATTCTGTCGCTGGCTGTAAAGATTCGATCCAGGGTATGTCCTGCGCAGTGTGTGTAGCAGGTGAACAGTTGCATGAGTTCGATGTTGCTCATGCTATCCAGGAGGTTGGTGTCATTGCGGTCGTGGAGGTGGAGGTTAAGGTCACCAAGGAAGATGTAGTGCTTGGAGTCGATTGCCAGGGTGGCAATGAGTTCAGAGATGGCATCGCAGAAGCGGCGGCGGGGGTCTGTAGGCGAGGATTCCTCTGATGGTAGTGTTCGCGTCGGTTCAGAATTGGAAGTTGAGGTGTTCCATGATTGATGAGATGTCTTTGGTGGTGGTGCACTGGAGGGTCTCCTTGTGGATGATGGTGATGCCTCCTTTGTGTTTCTTGGCTCGCTCTCTGTGTATCGTCTTGTAGCCATGGGGCATTGTGGTTGTGATGTCGGTGCCGAGGACAGTGTGAGCGAGGTCTCCGTGATGAACATCACGTCGGGCCTGGAGGTGGTGATGGTGTCCCAGATTTCAGTGGGATGCTTGCAGAGGGATCGGACATCGAGCAGCATGCACTGGAGCTGTTCCAAAGGGTTGGCAGTCCGATGTATAGGTGCGGCGGGGATTCAGTGTTGCAGGTGAACCAGCAGCGGTGGCAGGAGAAGGGTCCTTCTTTGTGTCTCAGGGAGGTGATGCAGCAGTTGTTGTCACAGCCTCTGGGGGCCAGGGCTAGGAGCTCGGAGGTGGTGTAGAGATGGATGTCAGGAGAGCCAGAGTTCCTGGCGCTAGGCATGGTCAAGGCGCGGACAGGCGCCAACGGCACATCAGCCTCCATAAGTAGCCCTGGGAGGTAGGAGGGGCTGACTGGTAGGCAGGAGAGCGGAAAACCAGGGGGTTGCAGAAGCGGGAAAAACAGGCAACAGTGACAACAGAAAGTGAAGTACAACAATAATAAAATGGCACAAGAAGAATTACAATAAAGAAATTGCCAAAATAGAAGGGCTACAGTGAGTAACACTGAAGATCAGCGGCAGGTGGGACCGAATCTCGGTGGGCTTTGAGGGCTGGGGCCGAGGAGACTACCTCCATTCACAGAGCTATTGCAGTAGCTAAGGGGCAGTGGTGTACAGGACCAGGGTCAAGGGCAACTTCTCGGAGGCCACGCAGGCCTCCATAAGTAGCCCTGGGTAGTGGGAGGGACTGGCTGGAAGGCGGGAGGGCAGGAAACCAATGGGGTGTGGAAGCGGGAAAAACAGGCAACAGCAGCAACAGAATTGAAAAATGCAACAACAACAGTGGCAACAGAAAGTGAAGTACAACAATAATAAAATGGCACAAGAAGAATTACAATAAAGAAATTGTCAAAATATAAGGGCTACAGCGAGTAACGCTGATGATCAGCAGCAGGCGGCTCTGATCCTTGTAAGGTGGCGAGGGCTGGGGCCAAGGAGATGACCTCAATTCAACGCGCTATTGAAGTGGCCAGTGGGAAGAAGTGGACAGAACCAGGGTCAAGGGCTACCCAGTAAGAAAAATATTGGACTTCGGTGGGGTTAAATATACTATTTTATCTCCAAGCTGCACAATAGTATGAAAAGTGTTGAACTTCAGAGGAATAATGTTTACTATTCCCAGTCCAATCTGTGCAACAGTAGGAAAAGCTTTAGACTTCGGAGGGAGAAGATGTACTATTCACACTCCAGTCAGCACAACAGCAGGCAAAGTATTGTACTTCAGAGGGGTTCAATTTACTATTCCCACTCCAATAAGCACAACAGTAGGAAAGTGGTTGACTTCAGAGGGGTTAGATTTACTATTCTCACTCTAAACAGTACAATAGTAGGGAAAGTGTTGGACTTTGGAGGGGTAAGTTTGACAATTCCCACTCCAGTCTCTGCAACAGTAGGGAAAGAGTTGAACTTCAGAGGGGTTAAATTCACTATTCCCATTCCAGTCTGTGCAACTGTAGGGAAAGCGTTGGACTTTCGGAGGGATTAAATTAACTATTCCCACTCCAGTCTAAGCAACAGTAAGAAAAGTACTTCATTTGAAGCACATTACATATTTGAATAACCGTAATAATTTGGAAAAAATATTAAACTCTCAATATAAACATTATTAACATATAAATATTTATATATATTAAATGAAAAATAATTAACAATTTACATAATTAACAATTAAATAATTATCAATTAAAAAATCATTGCTTATTAATTATTACTTAAATCCCCACTCTATACGCCTACAAACCTATCATCCCACACCTAAAACATAATTAAATTAAATAAGTATAACACAATTTACATAACTGATAACCGATTAAATAATTAACAAATAATAATAATTTGTTAATTAATTATTACTTAATGCGACGGGAAGTCTGGAGTTGGAGATGCGTTGTACAGTCGTAACGATGTCTCGGTTCCGAGGAGCAGAGAGACTGCAATACAGAGACCGTCGTCATCATCAACGCTGCTGTCAGCGAGGGATGTGTGGACCTGTGCCGAGGATACATCACGCAGCGGCGGTTACAATGCAGTGACAGGCTGTGATGCAATGCAGGTCTTTGTAGAGGTTCTGATTCACGCAGCAGTAACAATGCATCAGTTCTGCTCGGAGTTGCACTGCACAGCAGAGGAGATGCCCTGGTAACGCTGAATCCACAAAGGCTGGCAGAGCACCTTAAGCCAACTTGCAAGGGTCCAGGACTGGTGTGGCACCACTTGGCAGAGTAGACTCCCAGATGGCAGAGTCCAGGTGCAAGGTTGTTGGAAGCCTGCTATGTACCAGAGGCTTCAGATCAGGAGGCCAGCGTCACTCTGGGTTATGGGTTCAAGGGATGTAAGTCCAGTCCTTCTCATGCAGGCAGGAGGTCAGCAGGCAGCAGGAAAGCACAGCAAAGCGGTAGCACGGCAAGGTAGTAGTCCAGCAGACTGGCAGTCCTTCTTCCTGGCAGAGTATCCAGAGGTCCAGAAGTGAACTGAAGTGGTGTTGTCTGAAGTCCAGTATTTATGCCCAGTTGTGCCTTTGAAGTGGGGAGAAGCTTTTAGAGGTTTCCCTGTGAAGTCCCCAGTCATCCTGCATTCCCTGTCCTGGCTCCAGACTAACTACAGGGGATATGCAGCCCTTTGTGTTGAGGTAGGACACAGCCTATTCAGGTGTAGGTAGGTCTGTGCCCAGCTCCTCCCTTCCAACCCGCCAGTGATGGCTAATCCAGGCACACATAAGCGCCCTATTGTGTGTGGCTCTCTAGGAGGAATACACAAAGCCCAACTGTCAGCTACACCCAGTCATGCGACCAAAGAACTTTCTAATAGTGTGGTATTTGGGGGCTGGGCCTTTTTAAAGCAGCTGAGTTGGGCCTCCTAGAGATATATATATTTAACAAATTACCCTAGCTGCATTAATTCAAAACATCATTATTTTTCCAAGGTCAAGTAAATACATTTTCTTGACCTGTGAATTTATTCGCTGTGATTTCAAAACTTTTTTATGCAATTTATACACATTTCCATTTGATTATATTCAGAAAATCAAAACATATATTCACACTATACAACACAGGACTTATGATATTACTTAGACAACAACAACATATATAACATTGTTTTTTCAAAATGTCCTCTTATGACCAGTCAGAAAATGACCAAGATGCAGAGGTCGGCATTGCTGAAATTATTTTAGCAGAAACCTTCTTGCTATTAATGACCCTGGAGGTTCTAAGACAGTTCTGTTCCAGTAAACAGTACAATTCTTGTGTCATTTTTAAGGTATCGACGAGTTTCGAACCTCTTGTTTCTTTTGGGTTCTCTTCAGGACCCTGATTTGTTATGATTCTCGTTCTTTTTTAGTTAATGCGCATACATGTTGCTTTACCAGTATTCTGCCATCATTTTCAAATGGCTTTCTTCTGTCTTCCTTCAAAGTTTTTCATTTTCTTTTTGCAGTTGTATCGGGGACCAGTGTCTCTCCGACTCCTGCTCACTTCCATCTTCTGCACCTCTAGAGGATGGAAGAATCGTCATCTATCTCTTCTCTTTTCCATGCCCTACTTCTACCTCTCATTCCTTCTCTCTGATGTATCTCCCATGGATGTCATTTAGGGGTCGCCAGGGATCGCAACTGTGACCACTGGCTTGCTCCTTGTGACCCCTGCACTGCATTTGCGATCCCTGGTGTCAGAGGTGGCAAATTCAGTGGCAAGAACATGGGCTGCTCTGCATTCCTTATTTTCAGCACGTTTTTCTTCATACTAATAGTGGATAATATTCTATTATCCACTATTAGTGACCTACCTTGAACAGGACATTTGGTGGTAGCTGCGGTAAGTGAAAATGTTTTAAATGTATGTTGTGTGCGTGCTTACGGGTGAGTGGGTTTATGTGAGATAAGAGCCTGTGTAAGTTAGAGGATGTGTCTGTATGTGTAAGCATGTGTGTGTGAGTGAAAGTGAGTGAGAGTCATTGACAGGTCATGAGATTGTGCAAGATTGAGACCCACATTTAATATTCTTTGACGCAAGACAACACTGCACCAAAGATGCAGTGCAGCCTTGCGTCAAAGAGAGAGAGAAAAAAAATGCAACATATCTCCTAAAATATGGTGCATTGTTTCTCTCCCTCTGCGCTGTTGCACATTTGGCAGTCACACCTCAACACACACACCATTGTGCCATAGTGCAAGGTTATTTGTGTTCTCGCAAGCATAGATTTTGTATTGGAAGGGGTACTTTTGAGTGCAAAAACTATGCTTTTTTTTCTCTGAGTTTTAAATAGCGCGAACTTGACCCGAAGGTATCAGAGCGCTTTACATGAGCACCAGCTGCGTTACAGACGAACACATTCATTTTTGTTGGGCGCAGGGAGATTAAGTGATTTGCCAGAATCACAGGATTTTGAGCATTCCTGCCGAGACTCGAACCCGGAACCCCAGCCTCGAGGTCGACCACTCTAACCGTAAGGCCACATCCTCTCCCCAAAGCTTTAATGCTTTTCCCACCTTATATGTGTGCAGTACAATGCAGCACAAATGCAGTCATAAGATTTTGGTGCAAATTCTTCTCCACCAAAGTATGTAGATAGGAACTTGCGTCAAAACCTATGGGTGGTTGCATTGGACACACATGCACCAATCATGGAATGCGCATTTGACACAAAATAACGTAGAACTAGGCATAGTGAGATTTTGCATTACATTGGTGTCCTATCCAATGGAAATATGGATTTGCCTTGGATAGTAAATCCTACCCTAACACTTTGCACTGGGTTTGCGTCACAAAAGTAACACAAACATGGGGCCTGATTCACAGAACTAACTTACGTCAAAAACGTAAAGTTAGTACTTTTCGGTATTCACAGAATACACTTACCACAACTAACTTTATGTCCGCTCTCGGGCCGGAGATTCCGGCCCGGTGGCGGAGATTCCGGCCCTGTGGCGGAATTTCCGCCTCAGGGCCGGAATCTCCGTTATTGGGCCGGAATCTCCACCTCCGGGCCGGAATACCCGCATTTAGGCCGTTTGAGCATTGCAAGTGCCATGAAACGGCCTAAATGCGGGTATTCCGGCCTGGAGGCGGAGATTCCGGCCCGGAGGCGGAAATTCCGCCACAGGGCTGGAATCTCCGCCACCGGGCCGGAATCTCCGGCCCGAGAGCGGACATAAAGTTAGTTGTGGTAAGTGTATTCTGTGAATACGAAAAGTACTAACTTTACGTTTTTGACGTAAGTTAGTTCTGTGAATCAGGCCCCATGTTCATAGCATTAGTAAACATGGCCTGAGTGTCAGTAAGTATGAGTGAGATTAAGATATTTATTTTATTTATTTATACATTTCTATAGCGCTGAATCACCCCATAAGGGGTATCTCTGCGCTTAGGACGGTGTGCTACAGCCAGACCCGGGGATTCAAAAAAGAAAGGTTTTTAAAAGCTTCCTGAATAGAGGGAGGCTCTGACAATCGCGAAGCTGGAGGGGCAGTTCGTTCCAGAAAGTAGGGGCAAGATGGGAAAATGCTTTGCCACCCTTGCGAGCCTTTTTAATTCTGGGAGTGCACAGAAGTAACTTGGACCCTGATCTAAGGGTACGCGGGGGGGTGTACCTGATTAATTTGTCGGACAAATACGAAGGCCCCTGACCATTAAGGGCTTGATAGACAATGCAGCCAATCTTAAATGTAACCCTCTTTCTCACAGGGAGCCAGTGGAGTTTATTAAGAAGTGGGATGGAAGCCGTTCTGGGAGGGGCGTTGGCTACTAGTCGGGCAGCCGTATTCTGTACAACTTGTAGCTTGTTTAAGGAGGCCTCATTAGCCAAAGCTAGTAGTGCGTTACAATAGTCCAGGCGGCTTAATACCAGGGCTTGCATCAATGTTTTTTTGTCGAGGAAGGAAGCAGAGGGAAGACTCTTCTGAGTAAGCTGAGTGTATGGTAGCAAGTGCCAGCAATGGTTGTGGCGTGGGCATCGAATGTGAGATTGTGGTTGATTCCGAATCCTAGATTCTTGGCTACTTCTTTGGGAGAGGGAGTCGCGCCCAACTCCTCCGGCCACCACCTGGGAGTCCAACTTATGGCTGCTCCTCCAAACAGCATAATTTCCGATTTCTCAGCATTCAGTTGGAGGAAGTTGGTGCTCATCCAGGCCGCAATGGTCTTCATGCCCTCAGAGAAGATGAGTTTTATATCGGGGTTAGTTTTATCGAAGGTGAGGAGGAGTTGGGTGTCGTCCACGTAAGAGATGGGACTAAACCCCAAGTTCCTCATACATTTGGCCAATGGGGTAACATAAATGTTGAAGAGAGTCGGGCTCAGACAGGAGCCCTGTGGTACCCCTTGGTAACTTTAGTGGTGTTGGATCTAAAAGTTCCCAATGTGACTGTCTGGGTTCTGTCGGTAAGGAAGTCAGTCAACCATTTTAGTGCAACCCCCTGTACTCCAATGCCCTGAAGTCTCTCCAGTAGGATATGGTGCGAGATGGTGTCAAACGCCGCCGATAGGTCAAGCAGCACCAGCAGTGCTGCCTGACCATTATCCAGGGCCATTCTGATGTTGTCTGTTACCTCAATTAAGGCAGACTCGGTACTATGCTTGGCCCGGAAACCTGACTGGGAGACATCAAGGCATTGAGAGGTTTCAATAAAATCAGACAAATGTCTGTTTATGTGTTTTTCAATAAGTTTGCTTTGAAGGGGGAGCAAAGAAATGGGGCGGTAATTGGACAGCTCAGTGGCGAGGGTCTTAGGATTTTTTCGGATGGGTACAACTTGAGCTGCTTTCCATTCTGAGGGGAGTCTGCCAACCCTCAAGGAACTATCAAGAATGGTACAGATGGGTATGGCTAACTGCGGATAGTCTGGATGAGATTTTTGCGGGAATAATATCTAAAGGGGATCCAGATTTAATTTTGGTAAGGAGAGACTCAACCTCTACCGGAGTGAGTGAGGGGAAGCAGAGAAGCTGCGAGGGGCTGTCAAGGGAGGTAGGATATGCTGTATTAGGGTGCAATGAAATTTCATTGGATGAGGTGATTTTATGATAGATGGCTTCGATTTTCTGGGTAACAAAGGAAGCTATATTGTCGCAAAGCGACTGAGAGGAAGTTTCTGCAGTTTCGCAAGCCCTGAGATTGGTGTAGGACTTCAGGATCTGGTAAAGGGTCCTAGAATTATTCCCAGCTTGCTCCAGCTGATGAGCGATGTGTAGCTTGCGACCGGATTTAATATTTTTATGACAGGTGGATAATGCGGCTTTAAATTTCTCTCTGTCCTGCGCACTGTGCGAGTGTCGCCATTTCCGTTCCAATTTTTAGGGCTCGCCTACGCAGCGCGCATGCGCTGCATAGGAAAAAAGACCTTTTGCGATCGATTCGGCTTTTCAGCCAAAAACGTGCACGCGTTCCATTGCCTTCAATGGCAACGCGTGCACGTTTGGCGATTTACTTGCGGGAGCGAGCAGCTGGCGCCATATGGTAGCAATTATCGCTCCTGGCGCCGCTCGCTCCCGCAAGTGAATCGCGCAGGCTCCCTCCTCTCCCCCCTCCCCCTGCTGCCGTGCGAGGCTTTTTCTCATTCTTCGCGAGCAGCACATTCTTGCTGTCTGCACACTTTCCTCTTCCCTTCCTAATCTCCCTATTGTCTATTTAGCTTTCCCAATTGAAAGCTTACCCCCAGAACTCCCCTCTTAAAGCAAACGCGCGCATTACAAAACGCTGCATCATCTGTGAAGCGAAGAGGAAGCAACACAGTTTATATTCAGCCATAGCGGGTGAAGGGGTGAGCTCTGTCGTTGTTTAAACAAAAGAAGATATGTTGAGTCTGCGTTGCTACAGGAGGAGCCGCAACCACAGCCAGGAAAATTGCGCAGCAAATTACAATCTATGACGTTAATAAATTGTCGCTGCTGTACACCAGGGCTTCGAGGCGCTGTAGTTCACGCTTAGCGGAAGCCAGTCAATTCGTGAATAAGGTGTCACCACGTGCCTAGGCCGTGGAACTGGTACTGCAGACAGTGCCGCATCTGCGGTCACATGGTCATGACTACAGGTTAAGTTGACACAGGTGATAATAGACATGAAAACTGGAAAGTTATTGTGCAATTGCTAGATAAAGCGGAAGGAAGGAAGTGTGCAAGCAACCAGCCTGAATCGGACACCCTTCGGTGAAAGACCGGAAGTCCCCACTGTAATCTGGAAGTCACCTGGCATTGAAGACGGTGCCCCGATCAGTATACATCGAGGCAGAACCCGCCACCTGCCCACGGGCACTGCGTTGTACCCAGCCTCAACCTCCCGCTTCCTGGGGCTCCTCGTACATTAATTCATTTCCTGTGATCCGCCTTTAAGGGTGTGAAATCGTTTCGTAAATACTAAAGCCCCGGGCGCCTCTGTTATTTGCCAAGGATCACACAAGGCACAGAATGGAAAATGACTCCGACTATTCTTCGATGGCACTAGACGTCGAAGATGGGACCCCGTCGCCTCAGACCCCCCGACCGCCCAGGCGGAGCCTATATGATGAGGGCTCAGGGTCACCCGCCAGGAAGAGGCATCATGGCGCACACTCCCCTGAAAATAAGCCAGTCAGCACGGAGGAGGACCCGCTGACGAGTCAGAGGGACTCGGAGGAGCCCGGTCCCAGCACGGAAGGAGGGGTCTCGCAGCTGGAAAACCAATACATGGTCGTCAGGAGGTGGTGGAGAGAAGGTAAGAGTCCAGTGAACCCTCATAGAGCAGTCACCAGCACTGGGGCGTTGCTATCACGAGTGCCACCAGTGCAGCAGGTGCAGTGGTGCCGGGCCCACTGTGTTACTAGAGGCCCATCGCATCGTCACTAAGTCAGTACAGTAGCAGCTGCGCTCACACGGGATACAGGGCTCCCAGCGATGCTTGTCTGGGGGCATTCACAGCAGGGCTCAAGTCCTAAACAAGCATTGGCATAGCCAATAGGTCTCGCCTTTGGGACCTTATAAGTATTTAATTATGCAACACAATATCCTTGGTGCAACATCAACTGTTGCATGGCTAAACACTTATAATGTCCCAAAGGCGAGACCTATTGGCTATGCCAATGCTAGTTTACATTGGCTCTTTTCAGTTCGTAGGACAGTGGAGTACCAGCTAGTGGAAGTGTGTTTTAGTGGGTGTGTCTGAGGCTTCAGAGGGGCTACGTTGTCTATGGTGGTTAGTACAATAGAATTGAAATGAGCTAGCTGTTCCTCCACACTATGAGTGTTAGTTTCGGTGTTCCAGGAGCAAAATGGGGTCAGGAATTGGTCGGGCTTCAGTTTGTGCCAAGGTCTGTACCAACGTGCGGCGTGTGATACGGGGGTGGAGGGATTTCTAGGACTCATAAGTTGGAAATTCACTAGAGAGTGGTCTGACCAAGTCAGAGGGTGCGTTTCCCCACAGACGATATTCGTGGAGTTAGTTCAAATGAGATCTAAAGTGTGTCCTGCCAAATGGGTAGGGGCGTTGTTGATCTTCCGGAGATCGATTGTGGCCAGGTCTTTTAGGCAAGCTGTGGCGTCGAGGTTAAGGACATTCTCGCTATGGATGTTAAAATCCCCCAGATGTAGGAAGTTACGAGTGGAAATGACATGTGGGGAAACGATTCCATTAGTTTGCTAGTAAAATCTAGTAGCGGGCCTGGGGGTCTATAAACAAGAGCCCCTTTCCAGCTGTGTGGAGGGTGCAGGTCCAGTCTGAAGACTAGGCATTCTATATCGTCCGTGCACATCTGATCTAATATAGAGATAGATATGACTTCCTTATATATTAAGGCTATACCACCCCCTGCCCGTCCTGTCGAGTTTTTGAATTCGATAACACTCCGGGAGAGCTATTGCAATAGAGGGGTTAGAGGAGGGTTTGATCCAAGTTTCAGTGAGAAACCCAATGTGAGGATCATTTTCAGTCAGGAGATCCCATATGTTTACTGCATGTTTAGGGAGAGATCTGACATTGGCTAGGAAAGAGTTCCAGCCAGTGTTGGTGGGTAGGGTCTGGACGCGACTATATGAGATTTTCCCGGAAGGCCCAGATTCTTTGTTCTGTTCAGGAGAGGGCCCGTGAGACAGAGTGTGTAGGGGAGCAGTGCATTGGAATCTGCAAGCCCTACATGAGAAAGGGCCTTCTGGAAGAATGTGTGAGTGTGTCAGGAACTCGCAAAGATTATATCTGGTCGTGAGCAGTTCGTCCCGTGTATAAGAACGCCGTGTACTCACTGCATTACAAATATTTGAGGTAGAACTAGCAGGGGTCCTGGCTCCTGGCGACGTCCAGGCGCGGACGGGCGCAGACGGGCTTGCCTTAGGCGCGCCCGCTTCGCGCGTCTCGCCAGCCATGAACTAAATAGGGATTCTGGCCACTAGACCGTCACCCTCGTTTCCGGTCGCCGCCGGAAATGCCTCTTGTCGCGTCCGTCAGCACAGCCTCCCTCCACTCATCGGGCGAGCCCGTGTTGGACCAGGGAGGAGTACTTGGATGGCGACAGAGAGGTAAGAGCTAAAGAGATGCACAATTAAAATTGGATTACTTTAAAAGCAGCATGTACCAAAGTGCAAGTGTTTTAAAAATGAGATGCGGCGTAATAGCAGTATCGGGAGTATGCTGTAGTAGCGTAGAGCGAGGCTCGTGAGGTCTGGCATTAAGCGCGTCCGCTGCTCGTCTCGCCAGCCATGAACTAAATAGGGATTCTGGCCACTAGACCGTCACCCTCGTTTCCGGTTGCCGCCGGAAATGCCTCTGGTCGCGTCCGTCAGCACAGCCTCCCTCCACTCATCGGGTGAGCCCGTGTTGGACCAGGGAGGAGTACTTGGATGGCGACAGAGAGGTAAGAGCTAAAAAGATGCACAATTAAAATCGGATTACTTTAAAAGCAGCATGTACCAAAGTGCAAGTGTTTTAAAAATGAGATGCAGCGTAATAGCAGTACCGGGAGTATGCTGTAGTAGCGTAGAGCGAGGCTCGTGATGTCTGGCGTTAAGCGTGTCCGCAAATGAGTGAGCGAGAGTGAATAAGAATGAGTGTAAGGGGGTGTGAGTGATATTAGTCATGTGGCATGCCTTACTGAGAAAAATCTGGGTCAAGGGTCATATGATGTAACTTCCTGTGATGTCATTAGAGTCAAAGGGTATGTGAAGTAGGCCTGGGCGGTGAACTCTTCTCAGTTTGCTGAGTTCTTCACACTCCACAGAGCTCTCACAGTTTTTTCCTCGCTCACACTCACCAACAGTAAATTGCCGAGCGCGGAAAATCCAATGCTAGACTGCTTCCCAGCGATATTTCTCAACGCGGGCGGTCGTGGATGGGCGCTACCGCGCGCATTGAGAAACCTTCCGTTCGCATTGAGGAAGCTGCTGCTCGAGTAGAACTTCTACTTGAGCTGCAGAAAGCAGCAGCGCCCTCTTGCACTGCATGTGATGCCGTCCATGCTGATTCTACAGCATGGGAGAAACACCCAGCGTTAAAAATCAGCTGAACGGCGCAAGGGAATGCACACCGCCACTTGCGGTTCTCTGCGTAGCTTGGTTAAGTTTTTTTGTCACCACGCCGAACTCCGCCCAGGCTAATGTAAAGTCACTTCCACTACATGTGGCATTTTAGTGAGTTGACGCCCATAGTATCTCCTCCATCCTCCACTTCCTTTACTGCAGTCTAAAGTCGCCAGCTTTTTCTTCATTCTCTTCGGTTTAACTGCACCATCACTATTTTCTTTTCTCTTGTCTTGCGTCCTCGTTCTCTTCTCTGCCTTTCTTATCCCCTCTTAGTGCACTGTTGCTAATGTAAGGACCGCGCGCGCTGATTTCAGGCTTCGTCCCGCAGATCCATGTGGCGGTGGCGTTCGCCGACGCACTGCACTACTCACGCATTCCCAGTTAAAGGGTTTTGGGAAGAGAGGTGCGTATCAGCTTTGCATTCCCAGCAGAGATCCGCCTTTCCGTATCTCTCCTCTTCTATAAGTGGCGGTACTTACTACCACACAGCAAACAGCTGAGAAGAAAAAGGGGGGAGCAGGGAGAAGCAAACGCGTGGGCAAGGAAATCTCGAGACATTTCTGTGGCATGCTTCAAGGTGTACTTTATCTTATTCCCAATTATGTCTGTGCACGAGTGCATCGATCATTGTCCAATTAAATGCAGTCTCGGAAATTATTCCACTCCGAAAGCCCTACCAGCATCGTTTTGTCTCTCTCCAGGGTATTCAGTATTCCTGCGCAGGTCCCCATATGTTTTCCTCCCATGTTTCACCTGAAAATGTCACTGCTTGTGAAACACTACAAATTGTAAACCTGATGGGGCTGGTCTGGTACCTTAATGTACTGGCCCCATCACTATTCCCGCGGCACTCGGCATGCGGCCGTATGCAGTGTTTCTTGACCACTCAAGACTCTTCTTTTTCATCCTTAGACTTTGACCAAGCTGGATTTCCAAGACAAAGGAGAGGAGCAGGGCTTTAAGTGGGCTGGGTCTCACCGGGTCTGAGCACCGGCAGTTTTTTTAAGGGGGCCTCGAAACGGGTCTCTATCGGGCTCTGTTTTGTGCCCTGGCACAGGCGGTCCGTTTTTTTTTTCTGGACTGCAGTGACAGCAGGCACATCGATGTGCGCGTGTTGAGCCTTGTAGGGGAAGGGAAATCTTTCAAAGAGAGTCATTTTCTCTCTGGATTTCCCTTCTCTTTTAAAACTCAGGAGCAACAACATTGTCGTGGTGTCACCAGGGCTTTAAGTGGGAGTTTTTTCAATATTATATACAAGCCATAGTTGCTGCTTATTTACCTTATGCAACTAACAACCATTGACAAAGCCAATAGTCCTGACTTGTAGATATGATGTGACTTGTTGTATCATATATCTGGACGCAATGACAGGAACAGCAAAATACAAGTCGGGCGACACACTGTGCTAAACACAGATTTTTAGCTTACGTGTTTAAGCCACGCCCTTAATTACATTGACCACGCCCCTTTGAGAGACCCCCCAGTTTTTTCATCCCACTTAAAGCCCTGGAGAGGAGCGTCACCTGACCTAAGGGTACACCACAACCCATAAACTCAGTGAGAAGTGAAGGGTTTCCAGCTGCTGATCCCCAATCCAAAGGTAGTAAATAGAGCGCCAGAGGGTGCTGCAGCTACAGACGCACAGCAGGACCAACAAAGCAACAATCCATTTGCTGTTCCACCTTTTATTGACAAACAGTGCATACATCTTCTTTTCCCCTGATTTTATCAAATGATAATCCCTAATTGTTATTTATTTTCAGAGGAGCCCACCCTTGCACTCGACATAAAACGAACCAAATTACAAAAATATCAAAACTTTACTATTTCTGATCAGAAGGATATTATTTATTTCACAGTTCAATTTACATAACAAAGAAAAAAAACTCTACTCGTTTAACACATCCACTCGAACCCAAACAGATTCATGTGCCCATTCATACTGTAAAAGGGTGTGATAGGCCTTGCTCACAGAAACGAGGTTATTTTTCTAGGTCAGATTATTTGGGAATGATTTTGCCAGGAGTGCTAGTATTTTGATGACCTACTGGGCTAAAAGGTTCAAGTCCCTACCAGAGAAGCCTGCTTGACCCTGTGTAATTTCTCTCAGGTACCAGTGGGGTGCAGGACATCTTGGAACAGAGGGAGCTGATGCCAGCTAGAACAACTTCTAAGGACCAGTTGCAACTGGACATTTTTCCTATTTGACTCTCTGCAAACTCCCATCCTGAGGCTGGAGGAGACAGAGGAACTTATTAGCTGCCTAGAAGAATTTCAGCGTGTTAGTATCAACTGGACATTTTATTGTGGACCTTAAAACAGAACTGGTGGATTCCTCAAACAGCTGAAAATAGTGACCTGGTGCCAGAGAAGTCAGTCCTAAAGATCTGATGATTTTTCTTCAAGCTAACAGCACTACCAAATTGTGTATAGAAAAATGGACTTCTGAGACTGCTAATCAAACCTCGAGGAGCCCTAGTTCCCAGGTTTACCTTACTGAAGATTTTAAACCTCCAAAACAATTTCTAAGTTTATAAGTCAAAATATTCACCATGACCAGCCATCCATTTTCAGCCTCCCCCAGGCATTCATATGTCAGCTATAGGTAGCGGAGCCCTCGGTCCAAGCCAGGCACATGGAAATATTCTGGACGCGATTTAGGTTTCGTCGGTGGGTAATTTGCAGCATTGCATTTTTTGTGGCTAGAAGCTAAGATTGTTGTTTTGTTCCATATTTGTGAAACAATCTCGTTTAAGGTTTGTCATAATGTTATTTTTTCATTTCGGTCTAATTTCATAATTTTCCACTCGTGCAATAAGTTTCATGGGCACTACTGCCGGACTTCACTTATTCATATTAACATGTAATGTTCTTTTTAAATATCATTTCACATTCAAAAATCGTTGATCGAACTATGAATATCATTTTACAGCGCCTGCACGCATGCGCATCAGCATGCCTTCTCGATGACGCTATTTCGAAATGCAAGCGCGCTGCAGGGACTGGTCAGCAACAGAGCTCGGACCCGAAGATCATCAAGAAGAGAACCACCACAGCATTGCGGACTTGCTGAAAGATGCTGGCAATGTAACTTCTGTTGTTTGTGACGCAATGTTAACAATCTAGTATCCCGTGTTCAATGACGGGTAGCCCCGGCCGCAACACCAGGGCTTCTTGCAAATGAAAATGTTGTACAGTAAACTTCAAAGTGTTGTAGACATCTTCGACTACACAATCAACATCATTTGCCGATCTATAAACACGTCATCGCTGCCAGGAGTATGAGCAACGATTTTGTGAAAAAGGAGAACATTTGCAAAAACCAAAAACAAAAGTTATGACTTGCTCACTAACGACAATGCTACTTAGAAAGCACTGCAGCAAACCGGTGTGAAGTCAAACATGAATGAAAGCGCCTTTGGTTTGCAAGACAAATTCTAAATTGGCACCTTTGACATTTTTCCCCCTTGTGCATTTCCCATCGACTAAACTTGAACACCCATTTCCAGTGCTTTCCGTTTTTGTTTTCATACACATATCCAATTTTATAAAACAAATTATACGGAAATGTTGACCTTAAACGTAGCTTGGTTTGGACGTTTTAAGCCAGTTTTGATTAACTTTATATTGGCTAGGTGTTACACATATGTCACATGCATTTTTCTTAGGAAGGGTTTGCCTGTGTCATTTTAGGGGCAATTGTTGCAAAGAAATGTGGGTGGGTGCCACAGATAGGTAGGTCTGAGTGGAGTTAAATAAATGACGATCGGGTCAACAGTGATAGGAGTAAATTAGTCTGGAATAAGCCAAAGGTGAAGTAGAACACAGTAGAATCAGGAGGTGCCTTTTCTTCTGAAGCCACCTCTACAGATGCCTGATCGGCCTGCTTTACGCCGTAGTGAGGACAGCTAGGGGCTCAGAGTAAGATGGGACTTGGTGTTGTTGGTAACCCGAATCATGCCGCCAATCCCCGCTGCCTGGAATGGCTGGTAGAGATATGCTGGGGTTTTGCAGTTGAGTGCCACCTGACTAAGATAGCATCTTCAAAAGCAATAGTTTGTTGGCGGTTAGCCATAGTTTAGTCATGCCCTGGATCAACCTTGAACCATGTTCCAACTTATCCATCTCATCTTTCATATTGTCTGGCGTCATGGATTCTTGCTACTCAGGGTCTATGCAATAATCTCATTTGATAATCTCATCCATCATTTGATAATATACATTACTTATGTAAGCTGTGTGTGTATTTACCGTACCTGACACAGGATTTGCTTGCTACAGGAAATAGCAGCTGACTGCCCATATAGTCAGTGTCAGGTGAAATTTGAGAACCCTGTAACATGCAATACATGAACGAGAGGAGTACATGCTCTCTGGTCTCATATTGAGTAAGAATTTAACAGAAGTATATTACGATTTTATAACATGTCCCCAATGAGGTTGATGCATTATAATTTAAAATATCTCTTCACGGGAAGGAATATTTCTACATATCTTTTGAACTAGTTGTGGTGAGATAATTGATTATCTGTCATACGGATTAAAAAAAATGCACAGTGGTAGGTCGAATACAATTGTAGTAAATATGAAATATATGCTTCTGTATAATCTTAAAGGACATAATGTACGCTGGTTTACAGACAGAGTCTATAATATGTGCTCTTTGGAAATATATGAAGAGATTATGATATTATGCTAACAAAATAGGAAGTGAGGTGAAATTCAAATTGTTGCTGCTTTGGAGTCTATCCTCTAAAATAGAATCCAACAACATAACCCCAGTAAGACCAAAATGGTGTATGTGTCAAATGAAATGACTGTTGAGGGACCTATTACACAGGTCAGAGCAGTTCCTTTGAAAGATACTGGGCCAGCAGCCTCCGCAGGTGGTCTGTTTCACCTTTGAGCTCGTTCCACGCCCCAAGAAGAGTGATGCCTGTTGTGGGATGTGGCCTCCAAAACAGCTGAGTATTCTGTAGGGGGAAGCGTGCTTATTACTATTACAAACCACAAGTACTACTGCTGTATATGCGAGTAAACCATGGAGCTAAGGTATTATGCTGCTAAGGACTCCTAGAATGTAAAAGTTCCTAAAGTGCATTAAATCCTTGTTTTATTATTGTCTCCCTGTGGTTCTGCTAAAAACCAAAGGGCAAGTTACGAACCTTAGCGCTTACGAGTCAACATATTTCATGCCTATCCGTGCCTTATATGGATCTAAGGCTAGCAACAACAAGGTCAGCCCTACTGACCAAGAACATTGAGTTTCCCCATATCTAATTAGCTTTGATGTTGGAGTCACTGGCCGAATATACTGATTGCCATTTTTGATCTATGTGATTCAAACTCGATTTGCAGGGACGACTCCCTTGAGGCGCTAAACTGGCGGTTTGGTGTCCAAGTGGTCAATAATGCGAGTACCTTGATGATGACTCAATAAATTATAAGGGTCGAAATGCCGCCGATGCATCATCGGCTAATTGAAAAAGAAACGAAACATTGGATGTAATAGGTTCCATCTTGTGTGGATTACTTAATTGAATTTAAGACCCTTTGCCATCGATTTTGTTTACACTATATATTCTCTATATATGTTTACTTAGTCTAATATGTTGATCACAAATTGTCTGTCTGTATATTGTATTGTGACATATTTTTTGTGGAAAATCATTGCTTAATAATCACTTCAATTGTTTCGAATTTTCCCATGGGCGCTGTTTTTTGTTTATATTGTAAATTTGTGGAACATATTTACATTATCTCCTGGAACAGCTGTGGCTTATACATTATATGGGTCTATGGCATATCATCAGGACTGGAGGGGGGGACTATCTGTGTTGTTTTGTGTCAGGTTGGCATAGAGTTACCATTGTGTAGAGACTAGACTCAGGAGAATATGCCCACCGGGACCCCCTTGGTTGAGATCTTGCAGATGGGACCTACTAAACCTTACTATTCACTGATAAACCCTGCCTGAAATAAGGTGCTGGCTACTGTACGTGGGGGCTACTTGCTTTAACTGGGATTGTGTGTTTCCTGCAAGCGCTTGAAGCAGGGATGAATACATGTACCCGTGTCACAACGCTCAGCCGATTTGTATGTCTACAAAGTGGCTGAGCAGAGCCAGTCAGCCCCCTACGAAAGTGCTCAATCTGGTTCTGAGACTGTCTGCTAAAATATACCTCGTGCTTGGGGTGTGGGGCACACCTGAAGATGAAACATGCCACCTTGTGTGGGTAAAGGCCCAACGTCCTTTAAAAGATTTAATCTTGCTACACAACACTTGTGTAGTAGGTCCCTCACCAGTCATTTGTGACTGCTGCTGTAGTAAACTCCATTTTAGTTTTGCAGCCTTTATGTTCATGAGAGTTATGACAATACCTCAAGTTTATGAAGAATGGATTGTTTAAAGTTTATTTTGTGCAAGTCAGGTTGTACTTAAGGACCGCATATCTTCCAATACACTGCTGGAGATTATGTTAAGGTTTGCTGACTGAGCTATATTGTGTTGACAGGTATATGGGGCGACTGGCTCTTGATGAACCGCTTGCAAGTGTTAAATGCACTGGGCTTCTTCTGTATAAAAGATAGATGGATTCTGTTTTTAAAAGAAATGTATCAATGTTTATGAAATGCACTGTTAATTATTGAAGAATCTAACAACCTGAGGATTACTGAATACATTTGGTTTTTGAAGAGAGTATATGAGGACTCTAGTTCTTAACATTAGGAATGAAAGCAAAAAAGGAACAACATATTTGCAATTAAATTATGTAATTATGACAATCTAGGGTAGAAGCTAACGTGCATAGTGGCAGTCGAGAAGGAGTACTTGAATCGTACTTGAATCGTATACGCTGCACATTTTGAGAACGCTAGTGTGTCAGGGCACTACACGACAACACCTTCAAATTGGATCAAAATCTAGTGATTAGAAAAAGACGTAAGAGAAAGTAACATTCATTTTAATTTTTCATACTAGCTACTGAGTGCTAATAGAGCTAGTGATCCAAAGAACATTTATTGGCATATGAACCAGCTCATTGAGAGAACTAACCTTTCAACATGCCATTCAGAGATACTGAAGGATTCAATCAATCAAGTGTTGTTTTTAGAGCGCGACCAATCACCCCGGGGGTATCCAGGCACTGTGTGGCAGGTATGATTCGAAAAGCGAGGTGTTGAGTCCCTTCCTGAAGTGGTTCAACAAGGGAGACATGTGGAGATGGAGGGGGAGGGTGTTCCAGGCTTTGGCAGCGAGGAGGGAGAAGGAGCGTCCTACAGAGCGGCTGCGGCAGATGCGATGTGTCTGAGCGAGGACGAGGTGTGCGGAGTGGAGCGTTAGTGGAAGATCAGGCTTTGGTTTATGTTGTTTGGTACTTGCTCGTGGAGGGCTTTGTATGCGTGGGTCAAGAGATTGAACTGGCATCTCTTCTGCACTGGGAGCCACTGGACGTCTTTCAGGAGCTGGGTGATATGTGTCCTCTTGGGCTGGTTGAGAATCAGTCTGGCGGCTGCATTCTGGATTGTCTGGTGTCTTTGCAAGATCTCAGTGGAGGTGCCAATATAGAGTGAGCTGCCGTAGTCAAGCCGGTTGGTGATGAGGGACTGCGTCACTGTTTTCCTTGTGCTGAATGGGAGCCATCTGAAGATTCTGCGGAGCATGCAGATTGTGTGGAAGCAGGCTTTGACCTGTTGTTTCATGGAGAGTTCGATGTCCAGTATTATGCTGAGGTTGCGGACATGGTCTTTCGGCGTGTGGGTGAATTGACAGATAGCTATAACTATGGAATATACACAGGAGGAAGCTGACCATATGTAGTCAAGCACACTGAGAAGCCCAACAATACTATATCTGATTTAAAACATAATTTAAAACAGCTAGATTTCCTTCTAAGAAGAAAAGCAAACTGGGGATTACTTACAAGATATTAACGAGGCTCTGACAAGTTATTATCATGCCCAATGAATACTGCAAGGCCTTAAAATTCAACTAAAACCTACATTGTGTGATGAGCAGAATGGCTTTTCAGATACGTGCACACAATAATAAATAACTGCTCTTTGGATTCTGTTACACTGACTATAAAATAACTATTTGAGGAAACTTACATCTTAAAAAATGTCAGTTTGGGGGGAATGGTTAAAGATCTTTTTGAGATTAGCGAATTTTTGTTTGGACTGAAGATGAAAAACTGCATAACAAATTATGATCTAAGTAACAAGCATAGAAGCATAACATTTAAATGTATGATACCTAAAGCAACAGTGAATTTTCATGATCTGCAAATCATTCTCAAAAAGAGAAAATGCATAACTACAGTATCCAGGGCACCAACAGATATGAAAAAAGTATTGCATGGTCAGAGTTGCTATTCATAAAGCGTAGTAGAACACCTCCTCTACTCATAATGTTTTAGGATTTAACATATAATTTCAGAGAAATCAGATTATGCAGTTGAGTTTGAGAAAATACGTGAAATATTTTAAGCACAATGATATGTAAAACAATTATTTGAGATAATTGTTGTGACCAAAGAGAGAAGAAAACAAAGAAAAAAGGAAGAACTCCCCCAGGCACAAAAAGTGAGCTACATGAGAGAGGCCTGTGTTTGTAAGTAAGTTTTCTCTATAGAGCAAGAAGATTTATGATATTATGCACCAACAATGCAAATTGAAACTGACAGGAGGATGATGATGAACTGAGGTAGCTCTATGAAGAAAAATGATAGTTGCAGACAAAAGGGATCTAAATCTGAGATTCAGTAATGTAAACTACATTTAAACAAAAAACAAACACTTCACACAAAATATTTCTGCAAACACAGAAAAGGGTACATACCCATGTTTGAATTGCACCCAATGAATAACATTTTAGGATCTGAATGTGCATTACCCAAAATCTGGGGAAAATATCAAATTAAAAAACTTTAGAATCTATGATACTGAAAGCTGCATTTATATGATGTATGGATTAAATTATGTGGACAAAATCAGTACGAAAATTATGCCGTAACCAGTCTTGGGTTGCTTATGTTCAGGATTGGAGAGGCCCTGGCTTGGCAGTTTGGGCTTCTACTCCTCCTATTGAGCAAGACCAAGGCTGATTTGCATATGGCTGATTCTAACCTGAAGTAACAGGGTGGGAAAAAAATGATGGGTTGAAATGCTAACTTGAACGATTGCCATTGGTTAAATTGCAAGCATTCTTCCCCAACCTTCTATATGTTTTAAAACTAGTAGAAAAGCCAAAAAGAAGTTTACCAAGCATGAGAGTAATATCCACACTGAAAATCAAAAAAGCTTCCATAGCACAGCACTGGGCAGAAAGGAAACATAATTTAAATTAGATTTCAAATCTTGGAGCAAGAGGTGGCTGTCTTGGTAACTTACTTGACCAAAGAGAACATTACTGGATCAAACATCTTCATTCAATTCAGCCAATGGGTCTCAATGAGAATACTGAATTGAAATGTGTTTTCTAGAAGATCCATTTACACAATGATAGAAAAGGAAACCTCTACTAGGACTTGTATACTGTGCTATAACATTTCTCTATTTGTTAGTATTATCCTGAAATAATCGTTTTGTTGTTTTATCATAGATTGTTTTACGTACATGATGTCGAACAACAATGGGTAACTTTCAGGGGCGTAACACAGGCCCCCGCAGCCCCCGCGGTGCGGGGTAGCCCCCGAGCTGCAGGGAGCCCCCTCAGCACAGTGCGCAGGCCTGAGAGCTCCGGATTAAATCCAGAGCGGGGGCCCCTCTATGTACCTTGCAGGGGGGCCCCCTGAACTTTCGTTACACCACTGGTAACTTTATGAGGGACTACTGACTCAAACGTTATCCTAAAACTAGAATATAGTATAGATTTTTGTGCTGAAGTATATAATGGATTTTCAAATGATTGAAATTCTTTGTATTTTCATTTTGCACTGAAGGATCATAACAAGAGTTTGAATCTACCTATAGAATATGTTGGTTTCTTCATCACATGGCTTTGTTCACAACGTGTCCAACAAGGAAAGAAATGAAAATAATAGAATTGAGCATATTCAGGTCAAGTGGTGTGACTCATTACTTGACTATGGAACATGAATTTTAGAAAAAGAAATTAATATGAAAATAGAGAAAATAACAGCATGGGCACCGTAATAAGCATGTCGATGCTTGGTGACATGGCACTTCACGAGAGTACATTACGGTATTGTGGTTCATGTATTCCTGGAAAACAACACAGGATGATCTTGTTTCAGGATGTAGAAGTTGTCTATATGGAGAGTGTAGACAGACTCAGTTGATCTTCAAGAACGCCGTAACATGCTACATGCAAAGAGTACAGGCTCTACAGTTCCGAGGTCTGTAAGTATTTAACAAAGATTACGATTTTAGAACATTTGTCCTTAATGAGTTTTATCTATAGAGACATGTTACAATTCAAAACATTTCTTCATAGGGAGGAGTATTTCCGCATCTCCTTTGAGTTAGTGGGGATGTCGAGGAGATACTGGACTACCTGCCCTAAAGGTCAATGATAATAGACAGTGATAAACTGAATATGGTTGTGGTGTATGTGAAATATGTAGCGATGTATGCATAAAGTTTGTTGCTTACAGACAATGTCTTTAATAAGTGCTCTTGGGAAATATATGGCGAGATCATGAAAATACCTCCATTTTACTCTGAATGGATTTTTTACACTTATTTTATGCAGATTTACTAGGCTGTATTTTAGGACTGCATATCTTGTAACACATTGCTGCCGGTTACCTTAAGGTTTGCTGTCTGAGCTTATGTATGTTGGGTTGGCTGGCGGATGATAAAGTGCTTCGGAGCGTGAAATGCATTGGGCTTCTGTTTTCATTCTAAAGAACTATGTACATTTTTATGAACAACACTACTCATTATTGACGAATAAAGCGAGATGAAAATCACTGAATACATTTGACTATTGAAGCCACTATGTAAGGATTCCATTCCTCAGGAAAGCTATAAAAGGAATAACATATATATTATAAAATTATAACAGAACCCGGAGGGCAGATGTTAGTGTGCATGGTGGCATTTGAGTCCAATCTCTTGAATCAGATACAATGGATTCTTTTGGGGCATTCGTATGTAAGTGAGGCAAACCATAACATCTGCACATTGAATCAAAATCCATTGATTAGGAAGGTATAAGAAGAGGTTTCACTCAGGTCTGACTCAGACTCTGACCCTTTTCAGGCTCGCGCCGGGACACTCCTCGGAGTATCTGTGCGCGTTATAAGTTTATATAACGTTATAAGTTTATATAACATTTAAATTGTACATACTAATTACAGACCGCTCAGAGTTGGTCAGCCGAGGAATACTTTTCTAATGCACCCCTATTACATTTTTCTATTCTTTCTTTGTTCTAAAGGCTTGGTGCTTTGTTCTGCAAATCCTGTTTAGGGGTGCATTAGAAGCACGTTTGCTGCACGGTTGGGATGGTTGTAAATATCTCACCTGAATTGTCTTTGCTTTAAATGTTTAAACTAGAATGATTGTCGTGAACTTGCATATTGATTCTTCATTAGATACAGCTGTAGTGCACAGTCCACGACGCCCCCACCATCCGCAGTCCAGAAGAGCATCCATGTCCTCCGGTAAATACCAACTGAAAGAAAGGAAGGGTGCCACTGCTCTGTTGCAGGATATGTAGACCAACTCCTGCTTGAGTCTCACATCCCTCTCTTGCTTGCTTCTGTCTCTCACCCTCTCTCGTGTCTCCCTCATCTGTCTCTCTGCTCTTGATCTCTCTTCCACACTCCTGCCTGGCTCTCTCCTATCTCTTTTGTCTTTTCTTTTTGGAATAGCTTTCACCCTGTTTCTCTCTCCCTTCTCTTGTCTATCTTCTCCGCCCCTCCCATATCTCTCTCGCTCCACTCCATTCTCACTCTCCGTGTGTCCCACCCCTGCCTTCGTCTTCTCACAGTCTCTCCTGGCTCATCTCTGTCTTCAGTGTCTCTTGCCATTTTAGAGAGAGGACTGTATGACAAAACATCCATAACAAATATTGTGGCCTGAATATGATTTACAAAAATACTTTCATAATGTTTAGATTTTTATTATAAAGTCCAAATTAATTATATTTCACTATATTTAGAACACATTTTTTTGTCATACGATATTTAGGCAATCAATAAGGAGCTAGAGGGAAAGAAATTAACAGGTCGCCCTCCTCTCAACATACAATATAAATACAGAGACCTGTTCATCCAAGGCTCCTCTTCTTGAGGATATTCATATAAGTGGAGGCGGGGATTCCATCACTCTTTTCCCTACCACTCCTCACTTTTATCAGAGGTAGTGTCCTTCCACTTTACTGCCTGAATTTTCTAAAACAGATTTTTTGCAAATGACAGTCAATTCCCACGTACCCCCTATATATAAAGGGGTGTATCTTTAATAGTGAGTCAAACACAGGTTACACCAATCTATGTGTTACCCTTTTACAAAAAATGTGTGAAAGGACAAGATGGCACCTCACGTGCGCATCACCAGTCGAGCTTGCTGATTGGTACTCACCAGCTATGCTCACTTTTCTCATCATTGGTAACCATCCTGTCTTAAAAAATAAAGATGTGTCCCAAACATTAGTGCCAAAAATTATTATAATGCCACTGTGATGTGTATATTACGACTAGCACAAAAACAAGACCCCGTGAAAATTAAAATTGAAATAAGTAGCACAATTACCAACTTTATTCTTCACTTGTGCACTTATTCAAAATTTAAAACCGGCTGCATTTATGCAGACCACTTTATTACTCAGCCGACATGTTTCATTGCCAACATTACTTCAAGGCAATTTCGTCAGGGCAGGGTCATCAATCACCAATCTTGGACACTGGTGTCGTTCTATAAAATGACATGTGGGAGCCCAAGTCACTCGTACCAGGTCTCCACTCCGTCACAATAAGGAAGCCTCCAAACGTGAGTCCCTCCTTTTGGGCATGTACTCTACTGTAGTACAAGTTCGCCTTCTTCACAAGGAGCGCATTCCATTATGATCACATCTTTATTTTTTAAGACAGGATGGTTACCAATGATGAGAAAAGTGAGCATAGCTGGTGAGTACCAATCAGCAAGCTCGACTGGTGGTGCGCACGTGAGGTGCCATCTTGTCCTTTCACACATTTTTTGTAAAAGGGTAACACATAGATTGGTGTAACCTGTGTTTGACTCACTATTAAAGATACACCCCTTTATATATAGGGGGTACGTGGGAATTGACTGTCATTTGCAAAAAATCTGTTTTAGAAAATTCAGGCAGTAAAGTGGAAGGACACTACCTCTGATAAAAGTGAGGAGTGGTAGGGAAAAAGAGTGATGGAATCCCCGCCTCCACTTATATGAATATCCTCAAGAAGAGGAGCCTTGGATGAACAGGTCTCTGTATTTATATTATACGATATTTAGGCCCAATATTCCTATATCATGCACTCTAGACTCGACCACTCTATGGTCTCTCACCGGTGGTCTTAACTTCTCACACAAGGAGATGATGGACGGAGCGCTGAAACTTTTCAGAAACTCACCCCCAGTCACAAAACTGGGTTGAATCCATCATCGTTCTTTAGCTCACTTTGCCACCTAGGACCGGTTTCGGGGTAACGCCCTTATCAGCCAGGCTAGCTTGAATCCAGTGGCAAAGTGAGCAAGGGATCCACGTCTGGACATACCCTGCCTTCTCACGAACCATCACCTTTCCGTAGCTTTTCTCTCCTCATTCACTCTTTCCGCTCCCCTCTCTCTCTTCTGCACCAGTCTTCCTCCCATGGGCTCGCCTCCCTGCGCGTCCATCCACTTTCTCTCGCGCTTTTCTGTCGCCCTTCTTTGTCAGCTCTATCTCCTCTAGAGCCCTCTCTCCTTTGCTGCTCCCCCCTGTCTCTCTCGCCCATCCCCTTCCTCGGTCTTCTTTTTGTCTCCCTTCCTCGGTCTGCCGCTCTAGACGTGTCCTGCTCCCGTCTCGCGCCCTCTGCGCTTTGCCGCCTCCCTCTCACTCCGCTCACAATCCCAGCTTTATTGACATGATTGGAATGCAAGTATTGCCAATTACTCACAAATGGATTTAGATAGACGCCGATTCGGAGCGTGGCTGAGTCTTAATGAAATCCGGGCTGTGCAGAGCCAGCCCTCAGCCAGGGCCTGTGAGAGGCTGTCAGGCACAGAGGCCCAGGACAGGCACTGCATGTGTGACCTGAGTATAGAAATGGCCTTGCACCCAAGACAAACAGTGATTGCCTGGCGTATTTTCAGAGGAGAGTATGATGGAGCGATGTCACACTCCCCTAAGTAGTGCATTCCTAGGTTAGTAGAGGCATCTGGGCACTCAGATCTGAAAATAGACGTGAGGCAGAGTCTGTGTTCTCATTTTAATTAGGGTCTGAGGTTTACGCAAGCCTGCCCCTGAGTCTTTGAAGAAAGAGCTCATTATAACTGAGTCCCCCTTCTCCATCATCCAAAGCGAGCGTGCGTACATACATACATACATACATATACACACACACACACACCCCACACACACCACACACACACACGCGCCCCACACACACACACCACACACACCCCCCACACACTACACACACACAAACCCCACACACACACACCACACACAAACACACACACCACACACAAAAAATCAAAAGGAGAGGTTAAAATGCTCGAAGAATTTGTTGAGGGGTCTGAACAAAATACTGCAGATAAACTTTCCACATTATAAAACTACGCTTTTACACTTCCCGGATAGATGCAAGCAGAGTTTGCTTGTTAATTTCTGAAGTATGTAATCCATACTCCACAGAGCTAATCCTTGCTCAAGACTAGATGGCTTTTCTGTCCATCTCAGTTGCCTTGGTCCTATTTGTTGCTTTCCTTACTTCCTGTGTTTGACACGCCCACAGGAGCTTTTTGTTCATCAGTAGAGTTATCGTTATCCCTACCCCAAAGGCAGAACTGCAAACAGAGCCATGTTTAAACAATACCAATTTTCTTCCTTTCAGTGCTCCTTAGCGGCCACTAGAAAAACTACAATAGAAATATGGAAGCTACAACATCGATCTCGACAGACTACCATGAACATGCGTTGTTAATGCCAATCAGCCTCGCTTGCCTGTAAAGGGAAGCAAGACGGATTGATATTGCCAATGCTTGTTTGATTAGCTTCTTGGAGGTTTGAGGACATACAATGTTAACATATATTTAGCGTGATTGGACAGTGTATAGCAGGAGAAATGCTAATTCCCGTGCTCCGCAGTTTTTGGGCGGGGCTACGGAGATGAAAGGGAAGAGCACAAAGAAAGCATGTAACATTCCTGCTGGCTTTTTTTTATACTGTAATAGGGGAAAATATAGCATGTGTGTAAAGCTGTCCCTATACCAGGTCAGACTTCTCAGCTGTCCCTCTTCAGCAAGACAATCCTAACTTTCGGAATTACATTTAGCCAAACACTGGAAACATGTTTCCATTGTTGGACAGTGGTGCGCTGCAACAGGTAGTTTGTTAAGTATCCACACGCCTGTGCATCCTTCCTACCAATTCGAAAAACACTCTTTAACGCTACCACATTCACACATACACACATAAACGCTAAAACTGGCGAACCGATGCCGTAATTCAGGTTTCTTCATGGTGCCGAAAATCGAGTGATTGTGGGCAAATCCACTCTCACTGACCGCACCTCAAACTAAGCAGATGTGTAAAGCGAAAAATATATTTGTGCTGTAAATAGTAGCTGAAGAGTGAGCCCTTTCAGAAATGTCCTAACAGCACACTACTATCTGCCAACTCTTGCTCACATTTGTACCCTTCTTTCAGCGAGACCCCCCCATGCACACAACACTGCTCTAAGTATAGCGCCCAACATCGACAAGCTGGCTACTCCTAGGAGCAGGCTCACATACATGGACTCACGCAGGGGTTCCCAGGCGCCGCAGCTGCGACCCCTGGCTTGGCCCTTGCAACCCCTGGTGATGCCTTTGAGACATCTGGCCTCAGAGATCTGCACCATAAAGAGGAAACTGGGTGAATTTACTGTCCAAAATATTCCCAGCTTGTTTCATTTTCCCTTCAGAAACAACAGCTGCTTGTGGCTGCGGTGGGATGGGATCGCTGGAGACAATGCACAGTTCACCTTGTGCCTTGCAATTTGCCTTGATCAGGAAAGGGGTTACCAAGCACCGTACCCTGAACTCTTTCCTGGCCCCATCAAATATGAATAAAGGTGGACTGCAGACTCTGGGTGTTGCTGCTGCTTTGGACTGAACTACAGAGACAGTGACAGATCTGCAAAGATGGCAGTGACAGGTAAGGGCTACACACTGTCCCAGCTCCGTAAGCAAAGCCACTGATACAATCCTCTTGTGATTGTTGGGAGTGGAATTATATGTTTTGTATCCTGTGCCACGCATGTATCTTTTCTGCAAGCGCTAACTGGTTGCGATTAAAAATTCTCCAGTAGATTCAAGTCCTGGTCTTAACATTTTACAATCATTGGGCCTGATTCACAAAGGGCCGCCACACTCAGGGCGGAGGCCGCAGTCGCGGGGGAGTCTCCGCACTCAGGGCGGAATTTCCGCATTGAGAATTCTCATTGCTGAGATTCCGCCCCGAGCGCGGTGACTCCCCCACGACTGCGGGGCCTCCGCCATGAGTGCGGAGGCCCTTTGTGAATCAACCCCATTGTTTTCAGGTATATGAGTCCAATTGGGCTAGTTGGCATGAACAAGGATGACAAGTCCCAGAATGAATTCGTTTGTACAAAGAAAGCCCTCCATAGAATATAGTCTCCCTGATGACACAGCGTCATTTCGTAACAGTGTCCTTAAAAGACTCACTCAACTCAATGGACTCAAAAACACACTTTTACGTTTTTTACACAGTCAGACTATTCACTCCTTTGAATGCATAGAGTGCCATTGAGGAGTGGTTTGCATTTGCGTAACTACTAGTTTTTAGTCTCTGTTCGTAGCTGCCAGTAGCCATATAGACTCAGATTTAGAAGTTGTTGCTCTGGCTCTCCTCTTTCTTTTACAGAAACGATATTTTCCCAGGCCTGGTCTATTTTTCCCTTATTTTCCCAGGCATGGTCTATTTTTCCCTTATTTTCCCAGGCATGGTCTATTTTTCCCTTATTTTCCCAGGCATGGTCTATTTTTCCCTTATTTTTCCAGGCACGGTCTATTTCTCCCCTACATGGTTAGCAAGGGGCATCAAGTCACATATCATGGTCTTCCAGCCCTGGATATCTTCGCAAAAGCAGTTTGTATTCTGAGATTTGTAGTTTCTATTTTAACCAATATAGGTTTAGGCTTAAAAACCCCACCATGCATGTTGTTCACTACGACTGACTTAAGGTGTAATACATAACATGCTGGCTCTTGACAGGTAAGTCCTTGGTGGGGGCGCCATTTTTGTATCCAGCCTATACCAGGGCCATGGAAGGTGCATTGTAGGTTGACACAAAGCAATGGAACTTTCCACACAAGATAAAAAATGCACCAGAACCTATTTTACAGGACTTTAGATACTACATATTGTGATACATACATTTATGGTCCCATTCTGTGTGCGCTGTGCTAACTCTAGGGTATATACAGGGCTGGAAGTAATGATTCTGAATGGTATAGCCCCATGAATTAACAAGTAGCAGCAAATATAAGTTTTTTGGGACATCTGTCCAGAAAAAATAACGTGGTACAATAAAATTTATAAAGGGCAATATATATATAACAGTATACAATAAAATCCCTTAATGCAGATACATTTTTAAACTACATAAGAATGTGATCAAGCATTTCAGCTACATTTAATTGCTCTTAAGAATCATGTGAGGCCTACCACAAAGTAAAATAAAACAAGTGGATATTTGCTAAAAGAAAACTAATTGCCACTTGTTTTGACTGTATTTGATATTTAAGAAAACTGGCTTTTAGACCTTTTTACACGCAGTAATACAAAAGGGGTAGTCAATAGGATCATGGCATATAGAACCTATGGTATTAAAAAAACATAAGCATATATTGTTTATTTCCCGAACTCTCATAAAAAAATCTTTTGTTAAAAGATTTGTATTACATACAAATCAGATCTTCGGAATTTCTAAGTGGAGCTTAGAATCAGCTAGAGTAGCAATATATGGGAAGAGATCGACACTATCTAATGTGTTAAGAGTAAACATAATTGATGGTTTCTCAAAAAGACAATGCTTAGCCACTACTTGGAATAACTGCAAGGTGAAATTTCGCAAAGAATATTTGTTTGAGAATGGATCCCAAGTTCCAACAGTACAAGTTGACTGTGCCTAATTTTAAGGTTACCAATCCATGGTATCAAAGCGATAGCCCACTTTCTTTGACTGGCTTGAGTTTCTTCCCAGCAAATTTGTGATGTTTTAAAATAATTTCCACACAAGGATAATTTATTTAAAAACCTTAAAAGACGGTTGCCTGTCATGTAGTACCCTAACATAAGATTAATTACACAATGAACCCTTTGGACTAAAGTTCCTTTTGACATGTTGCGTATGTGTTCCAGTGAAGCACTCTCAACAGGGTCCCAAATATTACAAGAATCCAGTAATTAAGATTTCTGACCCATATAGAGCCGGGCGTGGGAGACTGTACTCGTAAATGCTTTTAAAAGTGGTGCCAGTGACAACACCCGATAGGTATGATTAAACTTCTCAAAGGACATTGCTCTCAATAATACACTAGTCTTTACAGTCTTAACAGCCTTCCTGTGTTCCTTCCATTTCAAATTAAAGGTAACAAGTAGCCCCATGCATTTGTAGGAATTTAGTTATTTTATCCTATTAACATCAAGAGACCACTGAAAGCTGGGGAGTTTTTTTCCAAACTCACAAAAAGTGATGAGAGTAATGCTTTCAACTTGTCTAATCCCTGGCAATCACTTGGATAGCATCCCAACCCATCGTTTATTTTGCTCACCATGCCACCTCAGTTTAGACCCAGCAATATGCAAATCATCTTCGACCCTGTTCCTTATGGGAACGGTCCAGCCCGATTGAAGAGCACCAATCAGGGGGAAACCGGTCTTGGGTTACTTGTGTTCCAGTTCAGAGAGGACCTGCTGGCAGTTTGGTATGGACTGTTCCCAATGGAGCAGGACCAAGAATCAGTTCCATATGGCTGGGTTAATCTGAGGTGACGTGGTGGACAAAAGAACGATGCACTGAAATGCTACCCTGATGATTGCCAGTGGTTAGACTTATTGCAAGCATTCCTCCCATCACCTTGAGTGTTTGATAGTTTTTTTTTTTTAACCAAAAGTCATGATCTTGGTTTTCTTTACTTTTATACTTGAAAAGTTCTCCTTAAGATATGTTGACAGCACATCAAGCTTTCTCTGAAGGTCAGTTGGTGTATACTCCAAGAGTATAAGGTCTTCTCCATAAAAGAAACATGGAATGTGGGTGGAGCCCATTTTAGGTGAAAAAGAATAAGCTGTTTTCCAAACAGAAGGCAGATCTGCCACTCATAAACTGAACAAGGAGGGCACCCGGACATATCCTTGGTGCAAACCATCCAAGATTTCAGTTTTTCTGGAGAGACAGCCAGTGGACTTTAGTTCTACCTTTCCCCAATTTGATGTCTGTAAAGCCTGAATTAATGATACAAGGCTCCTGCACATGCTCGATTTTCTAATTTTGTCCCACAGACTCTTCACTGTGTCAAAAACCGTGCAGAAATCTTTAAAACGACAACACAGCCTTTGATTGAGAGATTTCTTAATAATCACCCAAAGGGCAAAACAGTGGTCTTCATAGAAACTGCCCTGTTCAATAGGAGGGTTATTGTCTAAAACCTATTCTCCAAAGTAAGCTAGTGGAATTTTACAAAAAAATATTTTTAGATATGTCTAACAAACTGAATAATATATAATTTGCTGGTATACTTCCATAGCTGACAACTGTCCAGTTTTTGCCTGGACAGTCCAGGCAAGTTGGAGACTGTCCCGGGTTATTTACTATCCCGGGACAGTCCCAGCAATTGCACTTGATAGAGAATTGCAGGGAATTGCGATCGGAATGTTAAACTTTAGGCCAAAGTAGCCTAGTTGGAAAAATTCTCCAATGCAGCTGAATGGGAGAATTTTTCCAACTCAGCTACTTTGGCCAGAAGTTTGAAATTCCCATCTCAATACCATGCAATTCTTTCTTTATTGAGTAGACCCTATAATCTGCACTATGATAAGTAGGCAGAGTTAAATTATGCTAATTATGTGGGTTGGGCAGAGTGGACAGAGCTTTGCGGCAGTGGGTGTGGTAAATTTTCACGCAAGTAATTGATAGCTGTGCTGCACAGTGTCCCTGGAAAATTCTTTCAAATGGTGGCAACTATGTACTTCCATCATCTTTTTTTAGTATATGCTTCACCACAGAGCCCCTCCATTAATCAAGCATTAAACCTGCTTTCATTACCCATAAGAATAATTACATAAATATTTTCACCCACCAATTACAATTTGTCTTAGTAGTGATTGCAGGACTATTATTTGGGCCTCTTGCTCTGTTTATCTTCAAAGCTGTAATTGTGTCTTTAATTTATTTCAGTGAGAATAAATTAATTATTTCATTATCAATAACGTGAGGCTGGAGGTTAACTTGCATTACTGGACATCCGTTTAGGTTACCTACATGAATAATCCACATTTCTTTCGCAATCATACACAGAAGTATACCTGGATAGCAGTCAGTTAACCACTTCCCATAATTTCATTTGATCAATAGATTGTACAACCTCTATCATTTCCCTCCAACAATTATTAAAGAACTGAGCTTTTTTATCCTTAATGTGTTGTTTATAGTTATTATTCAGTCTAGCAAATACAGCTTTGTTGGCAGCATCGGTGGCTCCTTCGCAATGGCAGAGGAGCGTCACCCCACTGGCTAAGAGCCAGCAGCTGAAAAATGAAACAATATTTTACTATCGTTTTATTTTTCAGCTGCTGGCCCTGAGCCAGCATGTGCTTGAGAGGGAGGAGGAGGAGTGGTAGTGGCACTTTTAAGTCTTAGGCCGGCCAAACTGCCAGGCGCACTTATTTTTCTCCAACCCGACTTTATTGCATAGCCGGGTTGGAGAAACAGCACAGACTCCCTGTCACTTAGCGAGCATTAATCCAGCCCGCTCTGGCCAATCTCCACGCTGTGCTCATGCTTGAGAGCAGCGCGGGGATTGGATGGGGAGTCCGTGATCCCAGGAACTGAAAGAAGAGGAGCGTGAGATGGCTGGCAGCACCAGATAAGTGTTTTTTTAAATTATTATTATTAAACCACCCTGCGCATTCCCCCCACTCGCTTCCCGCTGACACCCTCTCCCCGCCCTGCCGGTATTTATCTGTGTCGGCCGCCACTGTTTGTTGGTATGTGTGGATCCTTACCCAAATCATTTTTGTGCTTTTTGAAGTCCACGCTTTAATTGTTGACATGAATAATCATACCAGGCCTGTGAAGGAACACCAGAATTCAAATTAGACACTTCATAAAAGAACTATACCATAAAAAGTTATTCTCGTGGACTAGAGCAGTGATACTCAAAGTACGGCCCTTCAGTCTCATGCGATCCTTCTAACCATTACATGTGGCTCCCTGCTCAATAGCAGCCCAGTGGGCTGCTGGTTATTCGACTCAGCACTGATATTAAAAAGATGTTAAATAAGCGGGCAGGCATTTATTTAAGGGTTATTTAAAGTCAAAGAAGGGTGTCCTATATGATAAAGTCTCTTAAAATTTAATTAACATGCAGAACCGTTTCACTTATGTACATCAGACTATATCAGTGCATTCAGAAGTATTTTTTTTTTAAAGTGATACTTTTCAAACATGAATTTATAAATATTCATGCCTCCCCCCCACCCTGAAAAAACAATGTAAATAGTGATCTAGGAGGCAAGTCAGTTGTCATGTGCATCCTCTGGGTGGCCTGGGTTGTTATGAATGGACAACATTATGGTTTATTAAATCAAACACAAGAGAAGGTTGTGTACAGTGCACATCCTGAACTCAGATATTTCCATATTTCTCTTATATGTAATAATGAAGAAAATGGAGGCAAAGTGAAATAAAACAATTGCCTAGGATCATACAATTTAGTCAAGTGGAGAAGAAGGGATTGATCCCAGGTTTTCTGGTTTCACATTGTGCAATTCAGCCACTAGAAGCTACATGCTTTGCTTCCACTACACTCACCTTTCCGGTTTCCCACCAAGCCCCCACCCTGCCAGTCCTCGGTCACACCACAGACCACATTTTTGGGCCCCTAGGAAAATGTTTGTGAGTACCCGTGCAAGAGATAGTCAATTTCTGAAGCTGTTGAAGGTGTGGGGGGTCTAATTGAGTGGCAAATTTTACTGCAAGGAAGATAACTCTCTCTGGAGCGGGTACTTCTTTGAAGAAGAGATTCAACTGTTTTGCCCAATGAAATCCGCATACGAGTTACAGAGAACGCGCCGAAGGAGGAGGAGCCGCCTGAGAAAAGCAGAGCTGGTCGGAGCGGCACCTGCCGCATTTGCCGAGTTAGCTGACCCCTGCGGGGTCAGGGGGCACACTAAACCGGGCCGCATCTGTCCAGAGGACCGGGCTTGCTGCACAGCCCCCAGCATGTGCATGCTGAGCTGAGTCCCTGCCAACCACCAGCCCCTCCCCCTCCTGCAGCAACGAGTGCAGGAGCCGTAGTCAGCTCCAGCTGAGATCGAGCTCCAGGCGGCCCGGCTAGGCCCGGGTGCAGCCTGTGGCCCACCTGGTGTGCCACACTCGTTAGCTGGTGGGTGGAAATGAAAAGAAGGCTGGGCAGAGGAAGGAGAAGGAGGCAGCAACCGGCAGCATGTGGAGGCTGACCCCACTCCCCTGGGTAAGACCTGTAAGCTTGGACTCGCGACTCGCTTCCCCCCCCCCCCCCCCGGTTCCTTAAATTTGTGCATGAGCAAGTGCCCGCATTTACCACACCTGCTGCACTCCCCTCCTGCACAGGCTTTTGTTGGTTACATTCGGACTGCCCAGGGTGGGGTGGGGTGAGTCTGTGCTCTGATTCAAGCCACTGGCAACAAGAAAACCTGGTTGAGCACCTCCCCGTTCCCCCCGAGCCACCCCCGGAGTTCTTACCTTGTGTGGCCTAGGGTTGAGGGCCACAACATCCTGCAGGCGGGATTTGGGGTGCAGGCTCGCATAGCCCACAGTCTACAGCTGCCCTCAGGCAAGCAGAGCGGTGATTGGGCAGTTGGACGCCCCTTGGGGCGGGATCAGGCGAGCAGGGGCGAGTGGCGGCGACTAGTGGCAAACAGCGCAGAGTAATCTGGTGCTTCCTGCTCGCTCATCCGTGGCACAACGCAGTAGAATAAGTAAACATCAACTAGGTCACTTTGCAAGCGCCAGCCTCCAACCCCACTCCACCTACACAACCCACGGCAGGTCTCCCGTGTCGGCCCTCCCCCCAAGGCGAACTCAGGCTGAGAGCTAACAGTAAGGAGACTAGGACCAACTGCCACTGTCAACTCGGCAGCTGGAATCAAAACAACAGCTAAGGCCACCGTTTTGGGACGCGGAACCCCTTCAACAGCCTTCATGCCTCTGCGCATGCAGGCACCTGTCAAAAGGTGCCACTGCTGAAATGACAAGAAAACGCACACGCCAGGCAGCAGCAAGGCCAAAGCAGAAATCAAAATCTACTTCTGAGGTCACTTTAGAAGGCACAGATGCATTTACGGGAGCAGTGGCCCAGACAAACAAACCCAAGACGTCCGACCTGCGTTACTGGGCGCGGACTCGGAAGCCAACCTCCACAAGGAGCAGCCCCGACGACACAAGCCAGCACACCCAGGACTTCGAAGGCACGGGGACAGATGCCCTCTTAGTCATAAGAAAGCAAATTCCATACCCAGTTACTGGCACGGGTTGTGTATTCGGGATAGGTCCAGCTCACGCAACATTGGGAATAGATTCACCTCACCCAACCATTACACAATCAGCACCTAGCCGCTCTAAGGAAGCAAGCCTTTTCTGGGAAAAGAAAAGGTCCCTTTCCTGCCACAACCTGGGAGCTCGTCGAGCTTCAAGAATCGAGCCCTCCACAACATTACCTGACCACACAGTCACCGCCCAAGGGACACAAGACGGCAAAACCAGCCCACTTGTCACTTCAAAATTCTCCTCGGACGTCTCATGCACACAAAGAATAGCAGCAAAGGCAGAGCCAAACTTAGACTCAAACACACACAAGTGCAACGAGGGCTCGTATCATCATAGACTCCCTCTCCGAGGTAAATCTAAGCTACTCACTGCATAGTTCACCCTCGCTATTACTGTTCGATCTCTCATGCGCGCAAGACAATCTGCTAAGGTCCGTCAGCACCTCCTTGACAGCAGCCATAAATGCCTTAAAATGGCAATCGGAGAAACTTGAAATACAGATGGAAACCCTCCAAGTAATGGCATTCACAATGGCTAACGTAGCCAAGAAAGTAGATAAGATCGCTGAAGTCAGCAGCAGTGCAATCCCCTCACCGGAGTGCTGGTGCCTGGAGAAAGTAGATAAATTGGCATCCCTCCCAATGGTACTCAACTTGCTGTTGGAGGAGTTAAAACTCAAAATCAAAACTTGTCCAGGCCCTCAGATCCCGGTGAATGGCACTGATGAATTAATTGAAGTGAGCAGGGATGTAGACCCCCCAACCAGACAAACTCACCAGCAGAAGACAGCCAAAGCAATCCCGCTACCACACTCTGTTCCAATGATAGGACACAGCTACCAAATAATGGATCCCAAGCCCAACAACTTAGGGGTCACAGGTATGCAGGGGAGTGCCTCAAACAGCACTACCAATGACAAGGGGAGAGAAGAAACGCCTTAAAAAATAACAAAAGCAATTAATGCAACAGCCAACAAAAATTGCTTGGTTCAATTCAAGCCATACGGCAGGCAAAAAGGAACCATTAAAGCAAATTACCTATGCAGGGAATAGTACACCTCTTTTTCCCATATTTCATATGAATGCACGTCCTCTGGCTGCCCCAGAACCGGGCTCCACAACCACAAAAACATCTATTGCACACACATACGCGCAGGCCACCTCGGGGGCCTTCATCGTTCAGTCAGCGACTGACATGCAAGGAGACATAACACAACGGTCTCGGTTCGAAAAGCCTCAGACAGCAAACATTCAAAATGCCCGCTCATGGGATAAAGGGCAAGGAACTAAAGCCCAAGCCAATCAATTGTGTACACTGGCCAGTGACCCAGGTACAGCTACTCTAAGCCAGCACTTTGACTGACTCCAGTCCATTTCCAATCAGCCCCACCCTGGCAGCCACACAGGCCCTCCAACAACAAAAGCTAAAGAAGCCTCTCTGCTGGTAAACAATATAGCGGGAGCCCATATGAAACTAAAAGCTTCACAAACCTGGTATCAACGCCAAGATCCAAGGGGGCATTCAATGCCCTAGGGCAGGAAACAAAGCAACAAAGAAGTTTAACTAACAAAGAAAGTTCAATAGAACAGACACACAGGCCTGTCACATCTCCAAGGCTAACAGAACCTACAAGAAACGCACAAGGGACAGAATCTAGCACCCCAGGATACTCACAAGATCTACGCACCACTTACACATATGCCACTATAATTCCACTAACACAACTGAGCTCCCATAGCGACTCCGGCCTCTGGCTAAACACTTCATCTCCAGGGGACGGTCAACTGTCAAAGATGAGCATGACCCCGCTGTACACATCGAAAGGCAGAATAGATATTCTCAATATAGCAAACATCCTCAAACTTCTACAGCCGCTGTCTCATATCACCAGCAGGGACATTGCAAGGGTGCAGTTTGTTACTCTGACCTCGGAGACAAGAAGGGAACACAGTATTATAACATGGCTTGACACCAGCATATCAGCAAGAGTGCTCAAAGAAAAAGACCAATTCGCCGAATGGGGGATTGACATCCAGATGATCGAAGTATCCATTCATTTTACACACATCCCTCAACAACATCCCTACAGCTTGTGTCCTGAAAGGGACCTGCCAAGGGGAGCCTCCACTAGAGCACGTAAACATGAATATCAGGTGCAGGCTGGATGGCCAGAACGGGGGCAGGCATGTTCTCACCACCACTAAAGACTGCACACTTCTTCGTGTTCCACCCTCTCCAAATTCAGCATACTGGGGCAAGGTCGCCTCCAACCTGGCCGACAAAATCCAGGCATGTCCCTAGCAATGGTCCCCACCACAACAGCAGCACTGAAGGAAGCACCCAAGTGTTTATCTTCATGACATGGAACGGTGTGGGCATGCACAAAACTCTGCAAAGCTCGATGGCGACCACATTCCTTGAAGGTGCGGATCTTATCTGCATTCAAAAAACATAGGCAACCTCACCCACTCCCTTAACAGGCTATGCGGGATTTCAAAAACCGGCGACTAAAACCAATCTATTTGGGTGGCCTTCTGGGGGCATCTCCATATATATTAAACACTCCCTAAAGATGTGCTTTACAGAAATAAAAAACACCTCTGACATGGTCCTAGCCGGCATCCTAAAAGGGCTCAAGTGTGTGGAAGGCCCCCCATCTATATTACTAATCAACGTATACTACAACCCCCATGCCCAAGGGTCTAATGACAAGCTGACCCGACTGATAGAACAGATTGAAACATTGATGGTACAATATGCATCCTTGGAAACCATCATCCTTGGAGATTTCAATATGCACCACCTGGGGGAATGGAACCCTGACGGCAGCGCCACTGGAAGCAGGGGGAGATTTAACATCCTTCTTCAAACGTACAACCTAGAATCAGTGCAATTTTTATCAACACTGTCTGAGCCGGGAATTGTCTTCCCATCTACCTATAACAACCAGACAACCATCGACTACATCATACTGAGCCAGAGATTAGGCAAAAGCATGCTAAATTACGAAGTGCTCCCACAGAGCAAAAGCGACCACGCAGCCCTTTTGCTGCGCTTAAAGGCCACTGTGGGAAGTCGCCATATTCTCAACCCCCTCTGGAGGTCAAACGGTGAGGAACAACACAGACTCGTGAGGAGAATAAAATGGGTGCAGGCTACCATTAACAAATTTGACATATGGAAATATGCTTCGACAGGCTGGCCGACTGTGACCAACAAGCCCGCCATCATAGGATCATGCGAAAAACTCACATTAGAACTGGGCACGCTGCTCCGTGGAAAGACCCTACGCACAAAAACAAGCACGACAACCCACAACCTTGGCCCAGTCCCGGAGATCAAACAAAGAGTGCAGTACCTAAAAACTAAATAAAAGGCACATAAAAAAATAAGATCCGAAGCCTCCAAAAAGCAGCAAAATTCAGCAGCAAAGCTACATACGCAACTTGTCTGGAAATTAAAATGGAAAGTTACTGAGGAAAAATGGACAGAGGTCTTCGAAATGCTGACCCCCAGCAAGATTCAACAATTTTGGCAATACCTAAACAACCTAATACATGGGTCCTCAAATAGAGGGAACTCGGTCCCAGCAGAGTCATGGGTCGCGCATGTAAAGTCACTTTACACTAGTGACCAGAAATCCATCTGCCCAAATGGATACGCCACACAGTGCAAACCAGAAGACATGAGAGTCGTGGACCCCAGGCCTCCCGCGGAACCCGTAGTCCCAAGGGAAGCAGCAGTACGTACTGCCCTAAAAAGGATTAGAAAAAATGGAGCCCCAATGGCCTGCCAAGCTCCCTTTTTAGGGAGGACATAAATTTCTGGACTTTAAACCTCTTATTGCTGCACGCAGAATACAGGCTCTTGGAGGACATCCCAGATTTTTAGAGGGGCTCACTTTTGCAACCAATCTTCAAGAAAGGCGCAAACACCGACCCAAAGAACTATTGGATGATCACACTTCTGGACATTGAGGGAAAGGCCTATGCAAGTACACTCCTGCAGGAACTAGCGGACTGGGTACATACCGAAGGTATCCTTCCATTCTATCAGACCGGGTTTAGACCAGGGGGCTCAACAGTCAACAACATCACAGTCATGTCTTACCTAGCCCAACAAACAGCAGCCTGTCGCTCCCCCCCAGTTTTCGCCTGCTTTATCGACTACTCAGTGCCTTTGACGGGGTAGTGCGCAACATCCTTTGGCGGAAACTGGAGGGGTGGAACATCTGCCCGAAATTACTGCGAGCCATCAGGTCGCTGTACTCCAGAACCTGGGTAAGGATCAAACTCTCCAGGGAGTCCGCTACGGAATAAATTGCCACGGATTAGGGGCTAAAGCAGGGTGTGTCTTGGCACCGTTATTATTCAATCTTTACACCACCGACTTGAGCCCGGCATTGTGTGAGGCCTCCCTCATCAATCCAAAAATTGGAAACAAAAAAATACATCTGATGCAGTATGCAGACGACCTAATTCTTTTGGATCATACAAAAATAGGCCTTTTTCAAAATGCTCTCAATGCTCTGTCCGAATATAACACCAAGAATGAGTTGGTCGCCATTGCGAGCAAATCAAAAATTGTGTCCTTCGGCAGCCAGACAAAGAAAAATCTCACAAAGAGGTGCCTGGGCACACTGAGCCTGGACTGCTTACAAAGTTACAACTACCTAGGTACTTGGCTGAGTGAAACTGCCCACCCCTCGCTCCACCTACATAAAATGCGGCTGAAAGGAAAGATGGTCACGCATGCCCTTTGTAAGCTGCATGCCACCCTAGACAGTCCAACAACTACGCCGATCCGAAGGGTATTACGGGCCAAACTGCTCCCGTCACTCAACTATGCGCAACAGGCATACCCAGGAATGCTTGCCGAGGACATGGAAAAAATACAATGCGCAGCGTACAAAAAAATATTCTGTCTGCCCGCTTGCACAAGAAACACCTTGATCCGACTCGAATTTGATCTCAACCAACAAAAATTAAAAGGGTTGGCCAACGTAGCAAAATACTTCTACCTGGCTACCGCGGCCTCAGACAACTCCATGAAGGCACTTATAATAACTATCTCTGCAAAACCGAACAACCCTTGGTCCGACAAACTTTCAACAGCAAAGGAACTACTGCAACTGCCCACCGAGAATTGGGATCCAAGCATAATTGACTATGCAACCATCAAATTATCAATAAAAAAGCAACTGTGTCTTTGCTCCCGTACTTTACATGGAATTCCTTGCAGCAAGGGATTTCCATGAAACCCTAGGATTTTAGTTCCTAACCCTTATTCTAAACTGGCCCATCACCTTGTGCTATATGTCTAACAAATTTTAATGGTTTTAAGTAATTACATAATAAACTTATCTTATTTATTCATTCATTCTTCCCAATGACTGTTCCCCTTGTAATCTAACCCTTTAAAATATTTAAAAATACCAAATTGCCATGCTAGTGTAAATATAAATTCAATTGGATGAACAAGATTGATGAATTGAGAGGTTGGTGCAGCTGGACTATCATTAGAGAAATGACCATTAAGGCAGACTTGTCTATTCTTTTTCTCTAACCATTTGACCATAATATCTGCCTTTTTTATCTTAATACCATCTGGAACATTAGCCACAAGTATATTATATTTTTTGAGTCAATCCTGAAGGAAATCATCTGTACGAGTTAGAAATAATTCAACATTCGAATCCCCTGCCGTATCTAGAATAGAATAGGGATAGTCAATTACTTATGTATTACATATTCAAGCGCTTTCGTAATATTTCACAATTACGATTTTTCATCTTTAGGTAAATACACTTTTATCAATATGAACACTTTTGTTATTGTTTATAAATAAACAGTAGATACTTGAATTTCACCTAAAACCATGACTACTTCAGCTAGCCCCTTGATTATTTTAGTTGAGTTCAATATGAATAAGCCCCCAGATAACCGCCTTCTTCAGCTTTTTTTCCGAAGGCTGTTGACCACAAAACCACGGAAATTGGGGCTCTTTCATAACCAAGTTTCTTGCAGCAATAAAACGGGATGTTTCTTTCATACCGAATCTAAAATTCCTTCCTTTTTGATTCCACTATAACCATGAACCTAACAACGTGTTATTACTAAACACAACGGTACTCATGTTATGAACCAACCAGACAGAATACCAGGTGTTGTTCTAAGATAAACAAACAAGAAACAGAACAAACCTCATTCAATGGCATGAACCTCGACAGCTTCATGCCCCAACTTTCACCGAAGTCACTTCGATTCACCCTGGACACCAACCTCACCCTGAAGGAACACATTGCCAAAAATAAAGACAGCCTTTTATCAGCTCTTGCTTCTAAAGAAAGTGAACTATATCCCACAGAAAGTGACTGCAGAACTGCGATTCTAGCCCTCAGTCTCTTACATCTGGATGGTGGTAATGCCATGCTTCTTGGCCGCCACTGGCACCCCTTAAAGGCATCCTAAAGACCAGACCGCAGCACATTCCATTCAGGGCCTGCAGAAATATGACAAAATCCCTCCCATCCTGATGGATATCCATTGGCCCCACTCCCTGGCCCGCACTATTTTCAAAACCAGCATTTAGAAAGCCATCACGACCGGCAACCCCATTTATTTTGCAAACAAAGTCATCATCTCTGGAGGTTCTCAGCACATCCACGGCCAGGACAATATCAGACTGCAGACTAAGAAGTGTAACTAAGAAAAGCAAGGCAGCAGCCATTTTCCATCTATGCACCCACAATCTGGAAAACATCCTTGTATCCAGTAGGACTGCCCCATTGTGCTTCAATCTAGGAAAAAGTTAAAAACACACTTCTTTAAAGCACACTACATCACAATACAGTAACCATCTACAAACCTGCCACATCTCCTATCACTGTGTTTGTCTCTGACCCTGTAACGAGCTCCACTGCCTTTTGGCTGAGTTTGCGCTATAGAAATACCACATATATACATACAATCCATGACAATACAAAAGAGAAATTTGCTTGGACTTGTTTCCAAAACATTACGAGCCAAATCAAAAACAAAAAAGAGTACTCAGAGCGTCACTATGTGCTGAAATTTGCATACAGAATGCAAGAAAAGAGTAGTTTTCAAAGTGTTCTGAAGATGTGTCAGTACTGGGATAGCAGTGCATTCTGCGAATCAGGATAGAAGTGTATTAGGAGAACTCAGTGGATCTCTCAGTAGTAGGCATAGTAGTGCATGGTGCAGGTCCGTCCTGGAATATCAGTTCCCGGATCACATAAGAGTGCAGGAGCCTTATGAGAGCTCCATGGCTCTATATGTGCTAGTCATAAACATAGTGCATTAATAGAGACCTACAAATGATTCAACAGTGGCATGTACAAATATTGTCGAACACAAATTCCAATATTGTTCCATTTTAATGACCATAGAAAATAAAACTCTCCGTGCTGCTATCTTGCATTCAGGAGCTCATGCTAGACATTAGTGCATTGCTCTGAATGTTGAGTGGAAGGGGCACTCAGATCCCCAGAGTGCAATCTGTAGCTCTTCTTTCAGTCATGCAAATGCAAATCTCACCATAGATATCGGACTATTTAAAGGGACATGAACACAGGAAGGGGCAGGAGATCAAAAGTGGGGAGAGAGCAGCCACATTCATGTGCTAATGGCATTGCTGATGTTAATGCCATTGGCATTGTTAGCAATGTTTCAATGTGACGGAGTCCTGCAATAATGCATGCTGGGCCTTTTTATGTTTTTTTACATTAATGATATCAAAATGCTGTCCAGTTTTCAGAATATCACCTGTCCTCTCACTTGCACCCCAACCACTGTCAACCCTCTAATTTCCGAATACTGCTGCCGTCTTTACTCCCCTAGCATTACCACCCCATATGTTTATTTATGTAAACCACTGAGGTTGCCTGGAAAGCTCAAACTCAGCCCCTTCCCCCTCAACCAAAATGTTTATATTAATGTGAATAAAGCTTTCTTGCTGTTACCTCGCCTGTGCATATTCTGTTTGTGGACGGGAAGTTACACTGCTGTTGCCTTTGCTGTACGTATGTGTTTTGTGCAGCTTGCATTGTAGCCTGTCCTGTACCCGTTTTATTTGCATGATAGCGGTAGAGAGGTGCTTCCTGTCATATTAATGCTGTGTGTGTGAGGGGGAAGCTTGCACTGTAGCTGTCTAAGCTCTACCACCTCTATGCATGAACTGCCGGTGTTTGTGTTACACCTGTGTGTGGGAACCGTGCACTGCTTCTGTCCATACTGTATCGTCTGTTTATGTGAAGGACGCGTGTAAACTGCTACCTGCGCTATGCATGTTCTGTGCGTAGGTATTCGCACCGCCTGTGCTGTGCCCGATCTGCAAACACCCAAGTGAGGCAGGCACTGCCCTTGGTTGCACCGTGTTTTCTTTGTTTATGACAGACAGTTGCACTGCTCCGCATTGTGTGTGGGTGTCAGCGTGAGTGTTAGTGTGTGTTTGTGTGGCAGTGCTGCGCCTCTTCCATGTTTTGGGTAAAAGTTGCTCAGCTGCTGCCTGTGCTTTACTTGTGTGTGAGGGAAGCTTGCACGTGTGTGTTTTGCCTGTGTGCAAGGAAGGCTTCCGCTGCCCTGGCTCTTCCTGTTCTATTTCAGGGAGGCGCGCGCCCTGCTGCTGCCCGGGTGGTTCCTGCCCACGCTGCACCAGTTCTATGTACAAGGCAAGCTTGCACTGCGGTTCGCTTTGTGCTAGTTCAGTGAGTCTGAACCAAGAAGCACTGTCACTTCTTTTGATGTATTATTACAGCTACGTCATTTGGCTTCTAACTGTAATTCTAACGCTCTCCATTGGAAACAGCCATGGTTAATATATCAGCTCGCTTTGAGGACGCATGCAGCTAGGAACAGTGGCTGTGTAAAGCTTCGGAAACAGAGCGCGTGCAGCGAGGGGCCAGACAGGAGATGAGACGCCAGCAGGCTCCGAATACACCCCTGTGGCGTCAGTGTAATGACAGCACCGCCAGGAGGCCTCGAGACTCACGGAGGATGCTCGTGTCGCGTGCTGGGCTAAACTACAGGTGGGAAGCTCGCTGCATTGTGCATCCATACTGTCAGATCGAGACTGCCCGGGCCCTCCGATGCAGGACGTCCAGAATCCTTCTGATCTCAGGCTCTCTGGGCCTGCTGGGGGCCAGGCGTACAGCAAAGGCAGCTCTCGCCATGGGGCTGAAATACTGCATGGCAAGCACTCTATGGGCTAAGCATAATACAGACATAGCTTGCATTCAAACTAGAATTACACAGGCAATTCACTAAGATTTTGCTGTGACTTACTCTTGCAGTACCCCTGAATTCCAGGAGTAAGACAAGAGTACTACAAGAGTAAGTCACACCTACTCATACACCAGTCGTTGAGAAGTTTGCATGCACTATGCATAATATAGAGATAATGTGTTATGTGGCAGACAGCCTGTAAGGGTAGCTACATAAGGAAAAGATATAATTCAGCGAAAACATACTTTGTACAAAGTATTTTACAGAGGTATCATATTATAAAACTGTAAAAATTCAGCGTGAAATGAGGGACGCTGTAATTCGGGAATGTCTGGAACTAGTTGGAGCTGGAGCAGTGCTGAGTAGTGCTGCTGTATTGTTTACATGTTTATTTGGTTGTTCTGTTGGTACATTGTGTCCATAAGAAATGTCCATGCAAGGAAGGGCGGGGTGAAGGTCAAAGACATTAAACCCGCTTAGGCAGAGCGTCCACACCAGCTTCAGCACATCGAACTCACAAAGAACAAGCATTTGCAATGCAATCGGTCTCGTCTTTGGGACCTTATATGTACTTACCTGTGCAGCACATTATTGTGGGTACAGCAACATTTACTGTTCTAATGTGTACGAAGCAGGGAAAGGGTGCAGTACCACAGGCTCCCAAACCTGTGATTCTGGATAAATCACTAAATCTCCCCGTGCCTACAAAAACAAAATAAAGGTGACCTTCTGTAATGCAACTGGTGCGCATATACAGAGCTCCAAAAACCTTGGGGAGAGTTTGTGCTATATTTAAAAATACTGCAAAAAATGATAATGTATGAGGTATTAATACAAATTTCTGCCCACTATCTCTTTTTTCTTCAGTTAATTTATTCACGTTTATATATTGGGTGTAGAACACATCCCTTTGGCATTTCACAATTGTTTACTGTCCACTGACCAGCTGACGAAATCCATCCAAGCAAGTGGAAGGTTTTTGTGATTGTTAAACGTCTTTGAGAGATGGCTGTCTTAGGCTGACAACAACAGAGTAAATAAAAGACACAATGTTTTTTCGACTGTAACTGTGTCTTTATGATTGGTCAGGTTCTGTTATCGGTAGGCGGATGGGACACACACACTGTCAGTGGGGACACTTCAAAGTCAATCTAGTGGCACAATGGCTGAGGCAATGTCAGCCGCAGCTATGCCAGGTGCCACCAAATAGGTGTCCGATTGCCACATTTCGACTAGCTTTAGAAAGGCACTGGCCTGCTGGGACAGTGGGGTTTACCAAACTTCCTCTGGGTCATTTTTGACAACTTAGTCCCATCCTTTTTCTGGTTCATGAACGTTGGAAACGAAGGACTGCCCACGGAATGGCGACACACCTGCAAAAAATCTGCTAGCTATGGCCGAAAAAAAACGGTCCCCAGCACAAAGCACACTGTTTCTGCATATTCCGTAATTAAGTGCCCCCACGTGTGTTAGAACAACATTGCATCTGTGTAGATCCTGTTCACGCTCGCACACACGACCTTTCTTTAATTGGGTTCATGCCATGTTCAGCTTCTACAGGTCGGAGTTTCTCCTAATTTCCAGGATGTGTGCCATGTCCTTTTAGAACATTTTCAGCCTATTGGGAATTTCTGCTTTATATTGATCGGCCACACCATCAAGCTCCTCGATGTGGCCCCCAGAAGGTCATGGATGGTTTTTAAGATCTCGTAGGTAGGCTCTGTCACTCCATTCGTGTTCTGCCTGCCGTGCAGCAGTGACCACACTTTAGAAATCCCACGGCCCCTTTTACTGAACAGTAAGTGCATGGTTTCCGGTGTCCTGTCTCACTTGGGTTGATGACAAGCTCCCAGATTTCGCCATCACACAAGAAAGAGAAGTGGCTTAATGGCATATTAATCTTAAAATAACCGAATCCTCCCAGACGGGATCACAATTAGCCTAACTGGCCCTATGCCATAAAGCATGTTGCCTTCAGTAACAGTAATGAGTTATTGGTATTTTTATGTGAATGTACTTGCGGATTCCTTGTACAAAAATCGATTTTCTAAGCCGTTTAGAGGTCTTAGATTAGATTAAAGAGAAACTCACATGCTATAAATCTCAGGGCGCTGCTTTGATTGACTCTGTTTACACCATTAGAGCTAATCTTGTTTTTGCAGTGTTATTACTGAAGTCTGTACATGCTTTCGCAATTTAACTTTAAATACAAGGGTGCCCCGTCTCTACATTTAAAGGGGCATCCGGCGCTCAGAAAACCTGATTTTATTCAGTATTAATTGTTTTCTGTTTTTGGATGAGTCCACGCAGCTGATTTATGTTAATCCGTCAGTAATAAATACCTCGGTACATATGTATTATATGCTTAAATAACGTAGACAGTTTTGTCGACTTCGACATGTAATGGTCTGAAATTTTGTATTAATGAAAGGGAAGTTTTTCAAACAAAAGCATCAAATTGCGGATAATGAGAAAAACAACACTGGTCATTGGGAGGTAATTAAAACATTACATCTGTAGATATATTCCAGGACAAACCTAAGTGTTGGTATTTAAAAGTAATGTTCTGTAGAAATGTGCTTCACAGAACCGTTGCAGCAGACAAAACGGGAGCTGTGGTGTGGGCATGGGGCCCCCAGACCCTTGGGAAAGATATTGGCAGACGTTTAATGGAGACATTCGTGTTGAAGTTGTTATGATTTATCTAGCGCCGCACGCCTTTGTGGACTGGCTTCAGGGATTTTAGAGTTAGAGTCATCAGCATGTTCAACAAACAGCTTTCCTGAAACGTTGCATTTCGAGAAATGTAAAGCTATAGAGGCATACCAAAGAAGAGTAGTCAGGCGGGTGATCTGCGTGTGAGGAGGAGGGAGTGGAACCCGCCGGCTTCACTTTGTCCTCTTTCGTTTCGCTGCTTGTGCTGTCTCTGCCTTCCGCCGTAAATTGGCCCGTGTATGACGTGTAAAGGCGTTGTATGCGCATGTGTTCTGGACAGGATAGGTCAGGCAAAATATAGTGCGAACTCACGCAGCCAATCCCAGCAGAAAACAAGCATTTACAAATGCAATAGGACTCGTATTTACGTGAGCCCTATTGCATTGTAAACAAAAATGCGGACTTCAAGAAGGCACGAACGGGAGTGGGTGGGGGGGGTGGTGGTGAGCAGAGAACTTACAGACTGCGGGAGGGAACGGGGGGAGGCAGGGGAACAAAAGAGTTTTAAAAGTAAAGGGGCCGATAGCTATGGAAGGAGAAAAATGACGACATGGCCGTCAGGAGGCGGGATTAAGTTGCCGAAAACCAATCAGATTGCAGCATTTAGGATTTCAGCCAATCAAGAAGATAGGCGGAAAGTGGGCGGAGCTTCCCCTGCTATACTGTATACAGCATCTCTCGACGAGACAGCGCATGCGCTGCCTAGCCGAGACCTAAAAAACACAGATTTCAGCTGTAAGTGGAAATGGCCAAGCTTAGAATGGGAAAAGTTCACGTCTTACTCTGGGGAGGTGCTTGGGCTGTGCAAGGACTCAACTCAAAACGCACCTAGCATACACAACGTTTGCAGGAAATTTGTGAACTGGAGAAAACAGCTTAAGCCGTCTCAAAAGTCAAGGAGTGGCCTTGCAGAATTGTTCCTATGGGCCTTTCTTTAAGTGGAAAGGGCAAAGGTCAGCTGACTTGTGAATGCACGTGGATGGACAGTGCTTAGGGGACTGCTGCACTGAACCAAGTCAGTGTAGGACTTGGACATTCTTGTGGCACTTGCTCTTCCAGGGCAGTAGGTATCACAGAGGCCTCGGATGGGTATCTTGACGGTGGCACAGCTTTACCTCCAGTGAGTTGCCTTATGCCCAAGTCTCTTTAAACTACATGATCAGTGGTTGTTAATGGCTCAAGTGATTCTCCTGTGCAGGGGCTGGCACAGGGCTAACAGCAGGGATATTCTTGGCCAGGCTTTTGGATCCTGTGTTCTGTCTGGACTGTGCAGCTACCAGAGAATCAGACTTCTTGTCAATTGGAGATTGCAAAGGAATCCGGCAGAGCACCAGAAGGCGAATACGCTGCTATCAATGGTGGAAGATCAACAAAACACTTTTTGCTGTTGTGGTAGGAAAATTCAATCCAGAAGTCAACATTCGCGATGAGAAGATTGTCTTATTTTCTGCTTCTTGGTCCAGGGAGTCAGAAATGGCTTCTTTATTCAAAACCGCAGCAAAGATCATTTTAGAAAGATAAGAGACACTTTCTAAGGAGGGTGGGTCTCTGCCTTGGCCTAAGCACTCCGTGTAGGCTTGTGGTCAAACATTTAAGAGTAGGGTCACATTAAGATTCAAAATCACAATGTCTGCAACATCAGCAGGAGTGTGGACACCCTGTTAGTAGCACACAAACACCTTCTTTGGAGTGCATGGATGCATCGCTTCCCACAGTAGCATTGCAATGGGAGACAATCTTTAGTCAGGTAGATATACACACCTAATAACTAACAGCTGATCCTGAGATTGCAATACTCCTCAGCCTGATCCGAAACGTGAATGATCTTTTTGCAATGCAGTGGCTGAACAGGTCTGACCCAGAGCCCCTCTCTCTGTATGATTTTGCGGTTTATGACAAACTCTAGTAGACAACTTTCCTGTAACCAGCTCTACAATTCTGCATTGGCTCAATAAACCAAGTTGTCTACTACTGAAAGTCTGCAGAATGTCCCCCAAGCTCAAAGAGAAGGATAATCACTTCAATTAGACCAAGTCAAGTTGCTGCAACTCTTTCTGATGCCAGGGTCACTTATTCAACCCAGACACAACCATGGGTGTGTGTGTGTGTGAAGAACTCAAACACACCTAAGGGGCAATGCACTTGATATATCAAAGTTAGGCCGCAATCGAGTCGGTACCTGTTGCACACCGTCTGGTTTACGTTCTATCACTCTATTTTTGCTCTTCGCTAATCATGCACAATGCAAAATGTTGATTCACAGAAGGCCCCAAAAAAGTCCTGCCTCGGTAATATGTATGAGGCTGGAGCCCTTTTCAACTCCCTGTGAATGCAGGGATGGGGGCCTGAGAAGGACAGCAGACCTCCATTCCTGAATTCACATTCCCGGCATGGCAATATTTATTTGCTTTCAAAAGGGGTAAAGTCGGCATGCAGTTAATGAGATGGGGGAGGGGAGACTCAAAAGTCCCTTGGTCCTCCCTTCCCTCTCATACCAGCAGTTACTGTGCGAAGATGTTACCACTTCCTTTTCGAAATCTGTAATATTGTAATACATAAATCAGTAGTGACCACAACTGTGGTTGCAAATAGTCAATACATCGCCTACGTACTCACAAAGGGGAGGGAGACACTCAGCACACACCCTTTCCATTGTAATTCAGTATGGTAAATGAAAGCATGCATTTTCCACTGACATTTTTTGAATTACACTATTCATACATCAGGCCCTATGTTATGTTTCTAGTGAAAACACACTGCACGTAAGCTCTGGGCTTCAAGTTGCTGAAGAGGGTAATAACGTAAACAGGAGCTGCTGATGAAGCAATAGAAACTACTTTTTTGCTTAGAAGAAACATTTTCAGTTTTCTCCTAAACATACGAAGAAATAATTTAAGAGCAACTCAAAGGGGAGTTTGTTCCTATCAGCAACGTTGAGATACACACAAGGGGGGGAGTAAAGTCGGTGCCTGAAAGAGGCGCCCAGCCAGACCACGGGCACTGTGGAAACGTTCATTCTTCCCAACATGTGGCATAACCAGCGGATCAATCCGCGCTGACGCTCACAGCGCGTGTATTTAAAAGGTGCCAAGGATGAGTCGAGAGACCTTCTGTTTCCGAATGTTGTGCTTGAAGTTTGCTGTCAGTCTGCTCGCACGATCTCAATAAACAAGCAGCAATCAATAACTGCTTCTGCCCGAGGCGTTTGGTTGCAGAGAAATGCAGCAGAGTTGTCATTTAGAGGGCTATCGCATTTCCACTCACTGTACTGGGCGCTTCCAGATGCCACACAAACACATTAAACAGAACACCCACATACAGCCATTGACAACACAAGATGGCTACACCAAGGGCACTATCCACTCTGGAGACACGTGCATCACAAATACAAAGAAGTGACTAGCCTGAACATCACGCACACTTCAAACACAGGTCAGACATGTAACCAGCATTAGCATGCTCAGACGATGCCTCAACTCAAGCAGCGGGCATGTTAGCGCCCTCAGAGATGTGCAATCAGGCAGTACAACCTTCTGGCCTCGCCTCAAACAGCATATATCAACAGCCACCAGAAGACAACACAGGCACCCGGTCACCCAACAAGGCCGCCGTTATCCTGTTGTATATGCATCCCGCCTTCAGACGCATGCCAGACCCTTCGTACTGCACAGCTCGATAGATGGACCAGAATCTAATAACCAAAGCAGATCCTCAAAGGCCAGTTCAGAGATCAGTATTTGATGGGAACCTTTCACTCTTGTGGAAGACCCTCACTGCCCGCCATCCACCCACAGTCAACATTGCAGCAAGGCAGATTACGTGTATTTATTAAAACAGCAAGCCTGATCAATGTGAGAGCAGAAGAAAAGAGACAGTGACACTTTAAGAGTACATCTATTCCCTGATATTGGTTGTGTAAGTGTGATGAAAGGGGCATTTTGAGCTAAACCAAGGCTGTCAGAGGCCTGCAGAATTCCCCAGGCTAGTGAAGAGACCGGGAAGGAGTCACGGTCAGAGTGATGGTGGAGATAGTGCTCCCGCCAAGGACAATATCCGTGAGGAGTCGGGACCATGCTGTCAGAGGCAGAGGACCACCAGAGCCAATGAAGAAGTCAAAGTAACTGGCAGAATATTGTCTCACAATCTGTTTCAGGAGAGGGGTACCTGGCAGTATCAGTGATTATCGTATGTTTCTCATCATTGCCCAAGGACTCTGGATATTGTTGTTTTGCAGAGGACAGCCCTGGCGCCTTTAGTTTACTTGACTCTCCGATGGCAGCTTTGGTCAGTCTGCAAAGGATTACTCAGAGCAGGCAATGTGAAGCTTAGTGTCAAACAGACCAAGAAAGGACCACACAATGTAAGGCAATGCGCAATGTGAGATATTTCTTGTAAAAAAAGGATACATCTATAATATACAGTGAAAAAACAAAACACTTACAATGTAACAGGGTAAATCAGAGAGCTGTTTTCTCAAGCACTGGACTGTACAGGTGTCCTTCAGCCCTGAGGTGGTATTCTAGTCTCTTGCTTGCCTCGCACTGCAGCATAGGTAGTCGTGCCCTCAATGTGCGCAACATGAAGGTGTCTTGGACGCAGAGGACTTGCAGCTGGTTGTTGGACTTGGCCCTTTTTGCATGGTCATCCCTGAACTTTTTTGCCTTCCTCCTAGTATTTTTTCTGACCTGGTGTTGGTGGTTTTAGGACTCTGGGCACTTTATCACTGCTGACCAGTGCAAAGTGCATGTGCTCTCTATGGTAAAACGTGGTGAGATTGGTCTACACCTGTTTGGCTAATTTAATTTACCCATCAGTCCCTTGTAAAGCAGTATCCCAGATACCCAGGGCCGGTAAATTAAATGCTACTGGTGGGCTTGCAGCGCTGATTGCGCCACCCACCAAAGTAGCCTTTCAAACCTGTCTCAGTGCTCTGCCATTGCAGGGCCTGCGCGCGCAGTTTACTGTCGCTATGACATGGCACATAAAGTGGGTGCCACGTCTGTGACTCCCCTTTTTCTACATATCAGACACCCCTAAGGTAGGCCCTAGCAAGCCCTTTGGGCAGGGTGCATTGTACGTAAAAGGTAGGACATGTGCCTTAACTGTGTGGCATGTCCTGGTAGTGCCATTTTGGTTTCTCACTACTGTGAGGCTGCCCTCTCATAGGAATGCTTTGGGGATTCCCTGATAAATGTTTCAGTGGTAATTCCTGATCTGAGAGGAGTAGAGTGGTCAAGTTTGGTAGGTTTGGAATAGTGGTAATATATGCTGCGCAATGGTGTTAGAAATGCCACTTTTAGAAGTGGGCATTTCTGTGTGCTATGTGTCTTTGTGCCTGCCTGATGTGTATTGCATGTCTGGCTCTAGAGTGACAGGGGCTGGGTGAGTCAGCACTAGGCTGAATAGGCCAATCTGCATTTGGAGTGGTGGGAGGAGTAGCACCTGGGACTGAATGGGACTGTGCCTGCCTTCCACAATGCTGGCTCCGCCCCCCTGTGGTGTGTCTGGGGCCAGAGCCTACACTGACAAAGGGGGTGGTGGTGCACCTTTAGAGAAAGGTGTGAGTGCCCCCAGAACTGGTTTGGACCGGGCCCAGAGCCCTGGGCCAGGGGGAGAACAAAGACATTTGGAGTATAAGTATTGGGGCTGTGACCCCATGAAGGAGGGCTGCTGGTTGCTTTCTTGAAGCCTGCAGCCAGCAGGCTGCTGCTTGTACTGGAACTGAAGAAGAGGACTGCTGTGTTGGCAGGGAACCGCCATTGTGACTTTGCCTGGGGTGCTGATATACTGAAGGGACTGCCTCCCTGCCCCAGGGTCCTGTGTGCTGGCCTTCTGCCTGCTTCCCTGTTTCCAATCTTCATGGTGAGGACAGGCGGAGCGCTTTTCCTTCAATTTCATTTCCCTGCCTGATCGGGAACAGCGTATGGTGGGCGCTGTGCTCTTCACTCCTTTCCATTTTAAGGAAAACTGTGGTGAAGCGCTTTCCACAAGGGGGGTTGGGAGCGCTGGAGAAGTGCAGCCCCCTTTTCCTGCAGGCAGCGAGAGAACATGTGGAGCGCTGTACCTGCCAATCAAGAGCATGTGAAGTAGCGCAGGAGAAGAGCTGCCGTCAGAGAGCGGCCGCCCATTGCTGAGCTGTACCTGGCTACCAGCCCCGCAGTGGAGAGGCCGGAAGTCAGGCAGAGGCTGTAGCCTGACTGTGGGAGGGGCCGGCCAGCAAACTTATCCCGAGCAGGAACCCAGGCGAAAGACGCCTGGTTGTGGGCGGGGCTCCCATGAGAAGAGGAGAGCCCCGCGATTGCTAAGTGTGGCCGCATTTCCAAAACGGAGACTGAGCGCGCCGCTGGAGAAGGCTGGGCAGAGGGGAGATGCCCACGAAGACTTCGCTTCACACAGCTAGGGCCGGTACCAGCGCGAGGAAGGAAGACTGCGGTCCACCGCGGCCCCGCCCTCCTGAAGTAAGGCGCAGGCCGAGAAAGAGAGGCACCTGGGGTCGTCTGTGGCAAGAGCTCAGGTGGCAGTTGCCTAGTTGTGAGCAAGGTGTCCGGTGCGCATCCCGCGCGGTGGCAGAGACACCAGCGTGTGCGCACGGAGAGGTTGGTTACCGGCGGCCTGGGGGATCCTGGAGGATCCCAGACGTGCCACAACATTGTATGTCTCCGGCCTAGAGCGGCTGCACCGCAAGGTGGCGGGAAGCAGCGGCTTAAGGACCGTCATTAGAGGCGTGGTGCCTCCACCGGAAACTTCAGGAGCCCCAGTGAAGGCGGGTGAGTGCCTTGGCGGGAGGATGGAGTGTCCCTTGTACTGGGCCGCAGTGTAGTTTCCCGGACCGAGGGCCGTTGGCGAGTCTCACTTAGGTGCTTAGGTAGCACAGACTCGTCTCCCCGCATTTCTGACAATACACAGCTACGCCGCAACGCCGCGGGCAGCTGCACATTTGGTTGGTGTCGGGGGCAATATTTGTCATAAGGGGGCATTGCGGGACGAGCCCAGGACGGGGCCCCCGCTTGGAAATGTGCTGACCTGGGGACAACTTCGCTGGGTGTGTAGGAATCCCAGTTGGGGGCACGTAGATGCAGCAGTACCCCGCCTCTGTGTGAGAAGCTCCATGACATACGGAAAACAAGCACAGGAGCACTATCTTAGGTTTCTGCTGCTGAGGAGGTAGGCCTACGGTGGGCCGCTGGAATGGTTATGTTTTACATAATATGCTATGTTATGCATATCATACTGTGTTATGCCTAATGCCTCATGCATTTATAGGGTGGGCCTGTTATGTGTTCACCACGGTGCACTACTGCTGATTATGATGCATGCCTAATGTGATTTCTGTCTAAGAGGGGCAGGATGAGTTATATGTTCACCACGGTGCACTATTGCTGGTTATGTTTTGCATAATGTATTTATGATAAATGCCTTTACCAGTAGTGTTAGACCTGGCACCATTGGCGGCGGTCTCCCTTCCATTTTTTGCTGTTGCCTCCTGTGTTTTGCTATGTTTTTGCTGGTCTAGATGCTTTGGGCACTATGCCACTGCTATTCAGTGCCAAAGTGCAAGTGCTCCCTATGGTAAATTGTTGTATGGATTAGTGATTCCATGATTGGATTATTTGATTTACTTGTCAGACCCTAGCACAGTGCACCGTGTTTGCCCAGGGCCTGTAAATCAAATGCTGCTGGTGGGCTTGCAGCACTGGTTGTGCCACCCACAGAATCAGCCTGTAAAGTGTGACTCAGGCCCGCCATTGCAGAGTCTGTGTGCAGTCTAGTACTGCCATGTTGACTTGGTAAGTGCACCCACTTACCAGTCCCTAAACCTTCCCTTTTCTACATATTAGTCACCCCTAAGGTAGGCCCAAGGGCAGGGTGCATTGTATGTAAATGGTAGGACATGGCCTGATGTGTGTGGCATGTCCTGATAGTGAATTACAGCCATTTTCGTTTTTCACTATTGAAAGGCTACCTGCTCCCATAGGCCAGAATGGGCAGTTTGATTATAACATCTTATAATCCTAACTGACCCAGGGAACATGGTAGAAAAACGAATTTAGTATGCCTGAACTCAGAATGATAAAATACATCTTTTAGTGAAGTTGGGTTTAACATTCTGTGTTTGAAAATACCACTTTTAGAAAGTAGGTATTTTCTTGCCTAACCATCCAGCCTGCCTCTGCTAGGTTGTGAATTGCATGTCTGGTTTGTCAGTGACAGGGGCTGGGGTGGCTCCAGGAGACAGGGTGAGTCAGCACTAGGCTGAATAGACCTACCTGCATTGGGAGTGGTGGGAGGAGTAGCACCTGGGCCTGAATAGGGCTGTGCCTGCCTTCCACAATGCTGGCTCCACCTCCTGTGGTGCGTCTGATGACCCTGGCCCACACTGACAAAGGAAGAAGTTGTGCACTGGCAGAATGCACCCAGAACTGGTTTGGACTAAGTACAGACGGTCCTTCTCAGGAATGGCTCCCAGGATTTGGAATGCTTTGCCCCCAGAAACAAGAAAGAATCCTTCTACTGCATTCTTCAAAAAGGAAGTGAAAGCTATTCTCATGGCTAAATATACCTGAACTAATTATATCTACCTGTTATATATTTGCTAGTTTGTATTATTTACTTGTTTGTATGAGACTCACCTACATTTTTTCCATGCTTGTTCTGTTTTACTTTCTACCCTGTAAAGCGCTCTGATACCCGTAAGGGTCTAGTTCGCGCTATACAAAACTTTCAAAATAAATAAATAAAATACAGACACTCTCTGCCTTCAGAGACAAAGGATTTGTGTGTATAAAAAGGGGGACCCAGACCCCAGAACTTTAGATCACTTCTGGGAATCAAGGTGAACATTTGCTGAGGAGAAGAACCAGGAAACTGAAGGAGGAGACTACCCCTGTGCTGTGTGCGGTTTGGGGGTTGGCCTGCAGTGGTTGCGTCATTGCCAAAGAAAGGAGAAAAGGACTGAGTGTGCTTTCATCATCTTGAAGAAGATCTCCAAGGGCTTGAACATTGAGCTTGCCTCCTGCCTGAAGTCTCGGGGATACAAGACTTCACTACCAGCTCCCCCCTGAATTCCCTTGCTGGGAATTGAAGTGCCTGCTGTTGTGTTGGGCCTTCTGAGAGACTGCGTGTCGCTGGGAGCTGAAAGCGCGACGCAACAAGGAGAAGCGTGTCGCCGCCGCAGCAGTTGCCGTCGCATCACCGAAGAAGCGTGACGCCGCCGCAGCTGTTCGCCGTCGCATCACCGACGAAGCGCGTCGCATCCCCGGAGAAGCGTGTCGCTGCCGCAGAGGTTGCCGGCGCATCACCGGAGAAGTGTGTCGCAGGGCCTGTCGTGGCTCAGAAGTTACCGAGTTCGCCACACGGCCGTCGGGCGTGCACGCATCGCATCTAACGTTGTCGCATCGCATCAAAGACGCCATTTTGTCGCATCGCACCGGATCGTCGCATCGAGGCGCCATCTTGTTGCATCGTAACCGGAGCGCAGTAAGAACCCGACGCATCACCTCCCCATGCGGTAAAGAACCCGACGCATCACCTCCTCTCCGGTAAGGAACCGACACATCACCTCCCCTGCAGTAAGGAACCGACGCATCACCTCCCCCGAAGCAAGGAACCGACACATCACCGTTCTTGCGTGTAAGGGACCGACGCATCACCTTCCCTGCGACCCTTTTGTTTGTTTTGCGTTTCTCATCCAAGGTACATTGAGAGTAAAGTGTCGCATTTACAATCTAAAGTGAACTCAGCTATTCCTACCATTCTAAAGTCTTATTTTTGAATACTGCATTGTGGATTTTTGTCGTTTGGGTCTTTTGTTAAGTCTATATACAGAATACTTATTTTTCTAAACCTGTGTGTTGTCCATCTGTAGTGTTTTCACTATATTACTGTATGTGTTCACAAATGCTTTACACACTGCCTCTGAGATAAGCCTGCCTGCTCGTGCCAAGCTACCAAGGGGGTGAGCAGGGGTTATTTTAGGAGTGTAGCCCCTTACCCTGACTAGACGCAAGGGTCCCTATTTGGTCAAAGGTACCTACCTCTGCCAACTAGAGACCCCCAAATCTAACATTGGTGGCAGCGGTGGGATTTGGACTTGCATTTGTGACTCATATACAGTGATTGGTGTACACTACTAGTGAGTGCAGACCAAACGCAACCACATACATTTTGGTAGATTGTTTTTCCTGGGATTTCTATTTTTGCCAAGAACTGCCAACTTTTGACACCATGAGCAAAGCAGCATCCATCGCATCTATGGATTTAGATTTTGAGGAAGAAAAGCTAGAAACCTACACTGTGAAACAGCTGAAGTGCTTCTGCAGGAGATTTAAAGTTGCTACTCCAGGCCTCACCAAAAAGGATGAGTACCAAAAGGCACTGAGGGCCTGGGTGGAAGCAAGAAATACCCCTGAGCATGTGGAAGAGCATTAGGAGGGGGCTGAAGAGCCAGAGGGGCAGCTAAATGGGCCATTGGGTCCAGGGGGGAGGAAAACACCTTCCCCAACAGGTAGCAGTGTTTCTTCCAAAGGCCTGTCCCCAGGAGAGCTGGAGGACAGGGAGAGAAGTAGGATGCATGAAATAGAGTTAACCAAGCTCAAGATGGGTGGGCAGTTGGAATTGGAAAAGAAGAAATTGGCCCTAGAGGAAAAGAGGATGCAGTTGGAGCATGAGAGAATTTTGAGGGAGTCGGAATTGAAAGCCAGGAGCTTAGAGATTACTCCCTCTGGTGGCAGCACACCGTCCATGCCTGTTGAAGCACGAGTGTATATACCTAAAGATGTGGTGAAATAATTTTATAAAAAATGATGATAATGGTCAGTGGTTCAAGGCCTATGAGGTAGCTATGTCCTCCCTCCTGGTCCCTGAGAAGGATTGGGGAGCGGGGTTGTGGGGGCGGTTCCTTAGTGAGGGGCGGGATACCTTGTTAGACTTGCCCTCTGAAGTCCACAATTCTTATGGTCATATGAAAGAAGCATTGATGTCCAGGTATGGGTTGACTCCTGAACTGTATAGGCAGAGGTTTAGAAATTGCAAAAAGTTAGAGTTAAGTACTTGGGTGGAATATGTAACCATTTTTTGCAGAGCATTGGATGGTTGGGTGAAGGGTAGCAAAGTGAATGATTTTGAAGCGCTCTTTAATTTGATTGCATGGGAGCACTTGTCAGGAAATTGTTTTCCAGCGCTACGCCAGCACCTTATTGATAGTAGGCTGACTAATCCTAGGAAGCTTGCTGAGGAGGCGGACCGCTGGGTGAGCACCCGGGTCCACAAGCGTCACGTGGGAGACTCCGCCAAAGGTGGGCAGGGTCCCCAGCAGAGGAGTGGGGGGGACAAGGGTAAACAGAGGGAGTTCCAGAAAGGGCCCCAAAGTAATCCCCAAGGGAACCAAGGGAAGGGTTCCCAGCCTCCCCCTGAGAAGAAGGCAGGGGCCCCGACAGATAAACCCATTCACAGGGGGCCCAAGACCTGTTTTAAGTGTGGTCAAGTGGGCCACTGCTCTTATGATTCAAGATGTCCCATGTATGGGAAAACAGCACCCACTGGTGCAACACCCCGGCAGATCGCTAGTGTAGCCCTGGGGGAGGAGTTGGGTGCCCAAGGTGGGTGGGGTCCCGCAGAGATGTCCCTAGTCTCTGTAGGAGATTGCGAGGTGGTCCCCAGGACCCAGCTGCCTGATAACACCAAGAAGTACAGGCAGTGGGTGACCATCAATGGCCAAAGGGTGGAGGCTCTGAGAGACACCGGAGCCAGTGTGACAGCTGTCAGTTGTCGGCTGGTGTCTAAAGAGCAGGTAATCCCCAATGCATTTTACCCAGTTGTTGCCGCTGACAACACAGAGAGCCACTGCAAGGTGGCTCAGGTTCCCTTTGAGTGGGGGGGTCTCAGGTACTCTTCAATTAGCTGTAAGGCCAGCCATGCCTGTTGACTGTCTGTTGGGCAATGACTTGGAGAGCTCCCCTTGAGAGATGTTGGGCTTGCCGGACTGGGCGTGTGTGACCACCCGGTCTATGGCAACGAGTAAGGGTGTTCAAGAGGACCTGGAGCCTGAAAGAGTGGCCCAGGTGACTGCCTTAAAGAGAAGAGGCAGGGGGCATGGGAAACTGGCCCCCGTGGTTCCCACGGTCCAGGAGGAGGCAGACCTTGAGGGGGATGCCCTGGAACCTACAGGGGAACAGGTGGCTGAACTGGGGGACCTGCCTGAGCTGACCCATTGGCAGCAGGAAGGAGGCCCCTCCAGGGAAGAGTTATGTGAGGAGCAGAACAAGTGCCCTTCTCTTGTGGGTTTGCGGCAGCAGGCCACAAACCAGGCAGCAGGTGATCAGTCTGGATCACATTGGATCTACTGGGAGAATGGTCTCCTGTATAGCAAGGCTAAGGTTGCTGAGCCTGGGTCAGCACGTGTGCTGGTGGTACCCCAGCGCTTCAGAGCCTTCCTACTGGGTTTGGCTCATGATGTGTCTTTAGCAGGACATCTGGGGCAGGACAAGACCTTTGAGAGGCTTGTCACCCACTTTTATTGGCCCCAGATGCGCAAGAGTTCAGACACTCATTGCAGGACTTGTCAGACTTGCCAGGCAAGTGGAAAGAGTGGAAGGAAGCACAAGGCTCCTCTCCAGCCATTCCCTGTGGTCAGCACCCCCTTCGAAAGGGTGGGCATTGACATTGTGGGGCCTCTGGATCCCAAGACAGCCATGGGCAACAGGTTCATCCTGGTCTTGGTGGACCATGCCACCCGGTACCCGGAAGCCATCCCTCTCCAGACTGTGACGGCCCCCGTGGTGGGACGTGCGTTGATGGGGATTTTCTCCTGTGTGGGGTTCCCCAGCGAGGTGGTGTCAGACCGTGGTACAAACTTCATTTCCAAGTATATGAAGTCCCTGTGGCAGGAGTGCGGTGTGACATACAAGTTCACCACTCCTTACCACCCCGAAGGTAATGGGCTGGTTGAGAGATTCAACCGGACCCTAAAAGGAATGATTATGGGTCTGGAAGAACCCATGAGGCGTAGGTGGGACGTCCTCTTGCCATGCCTTCGCTTTGATTACCGAGAGGTGCCACAGAAGTCCCTAGGGTTCAGCCCCTTTGAACTGCTGTATGGTCACCCGGTAAGAGGACCTCTGAGTTTGGTAAAGGAAGGCTGGGAGAAAACTCCCAGGAAACCTCCCCAGGATGTATATAGCTACATGCTGGCCTTCAGAAACCAAACCGGGCGTTTCAGGCAACTCGCTCAGGCGAATATGAAGCCAGCCAGGAGGAGATGAAGCGGTGGTACGATCAGAATGCCACTCTGATTGAGCTTCAGCCTGGTCAGAAAGTGTGGGTCATGGCCCCAGTGGAGCCCTGCGCGCTCCAGGATAAGTGGACCGGACCCTTTGAAGTGGTGGAGCGCAAGAGTGATGTCACCTACTTGGTGGACTTGCGGTCTCCTAGGAACCCTTTGCGGGTCCTGAATGTAAACCGCCTGAGGCCCCACTTGGAGAGGTCCGAAGTGGGCATGCTCCTAGCAACAGATGATGGAATGGAGGAGGAGACTGAGCCTCTTCCTGACCTCCTGTCTGCGACAGAGCAAGATGGGTCAGTGGATGGTGTAAACCTCTCTTCCACCCTGACCTCTGAGCAGCAGGATGACTGTCGCCAACTGTTGGGATAGTTTCCTGACCTGTTCTCCCTGACCCCTAGTGTCACTGAGTGGTGCGTCCATGATGTGGACACTGGGGACAGTCCTCCTGTTAAGAACAAGACTTACAGAGTGACTGACAGGGTGAGAGCTTGCATCAAGGAGGAGGTCTCCAAGATGTTTGCATTAGGGGTGATTGAGTCCTCTAACAGCCCTTGGGCCAGCCCAGTGGTCTTGGTCCCAAAGGCTGCCGTGCCTGGTGCCACACCCGAACTCCGGTTCTGTGTGGACTACCGAGGACTCAATTCAGTCACCAGGACTGACGCGCACCCATCCCCAGAGCTGATGAGCTCATTGATCGATTAGGGGCTGCCCGGTACCTCAGCTCGTTTGATTTAACGTCTGGGTACTGGCAGATCGCATTAACTGATGGGGCAAAAGAGAGGTCAGCATTCTCCACACCAGATGGGCACTACCAATTCCGGGTTATGCCCTTTGGGATGAAGAATGCCCCAGCCACCTTTCAGAGGTTGGTCAACCAGGTGTTAGCTGGACTGGAGGATTTCAGTGCCGCCTACCTAGATGACATTGCAGTGTTCAGTGCCAGTTGGGAAGAACATCTGCGCCACCTCTGGGAAGTGTTGATGGCGCTGCGGAGGGCAGGCCTTACGATCAAGGCGAGTAAGTGCCAGATCAGGCAGGGTTCCGTGGTGTATTTGGGACACCAGGTTGGGAGCGGCCAGGTGGCGCCCCTACAGCCCAAAATTGATACCATCCTGGCTTGTGAACCCCCCAAGACCCAGACAGAGGTGAGAGCCTTTTTAGGACTCACTGGGTATTACAGGAGGTTTGTCAAGGGGTATGGCAGCATAGTTGCACCCTTGACAGAGCTGACTTAAAGGAAGCAGCCCAAGAAAGTGAACTGGACTGACACCTGTCAGAAAGCTTTTGATGCCCTGAAGACTGCCATGTGCACGGCGCCCGTGCTCCTGGCACCCAACTTCTCAAAAGAGTTAATTGTTCAAACAGACACTTCAGAGCATGGTGTAGGGGCTGTTCTTGCACAGATGAATGAGGAGGGCCTAGACCAACCTGTAGCCTTCATCAGTAGGAAGTTACTTCCACGGGAACGGAGGTGGAGTGCGATTGAGCGTGAGGCATTTGCTGTGGTCTGGGCACTGAAGAAGTTGAGACCATACTTGTTTGGGACTCACTTCCGGGTTCAGACAGACCACAGGCCCCTCAGATGGTTGATGCAGATGAGGGGTGAGTATCCAAAGCTGTTGAGGTGGTCCATTTCCCTACAGGGGATGGACTTCACGGTGTAACACCGCTCTGGTACAGAACACGCCAATGCTGATGGTCTGTCCAGATTTTTCCGCCTTAGTGAAGAGAACTCCCAAGAGGTAGGGTAGTTCTCCCCACATTTCAGCTGGAGGGGACACGTGTTAGACCTGGCACCATTGGCGTGGGTCTCCCTTCCATTTTTTGCTGTTGCCTCCTGTGTTTTGCTATGTTTTTGCAGGTCTAGATGCTTTGGGCACTTTGAGACTGCTATTCAGTACCAAAGTGCAAGTGCTCCCTATGGTAAATTGTTGTATGGATTAGTGATTCCATGATTGGATTATTTGATTTACTTGTCAGACCCTAGCACAGTGCACCGTGTGTGCCAGGGCCTGTAAATCAAATGCTGCTGGTGGGCTTGCAGCACTGGTTGTGCCACCCACAGAAGCAGCCTGTAAAGTGTGACTCAGGCCCGCCATTGCAGAGCCTGTGTGCAGTCTAGTACTGCCATGTTGACTTGGTAAGTGCACCCACATACCAGTCCCTAAACCTTCCCTTTTCTACATATTAGTCACCCCTAAGGTAGGCCCAAGGGCAGGGTGCATTGTATGTAAAAGGTAGGACATGTCCTGATGTGTGTGGCATGTCCTGATAGTGAATTACAGCCATTTTTGTTTTTCACCATTGCAAGGCTACCTGCTCCCATAGGCCAGAATGCGCAGTTTGATTATAACATCTTATAATCCTAACTGACCCAGGGAACATGGTAGAAAAACGAATTTAGTATGCCTGAACTCAGAATGATAAAATACATCTTTTAGTGAAGTTGGTTTTAACATTCCGTGTTTGAAAATACCACTTTTAGAAAGTAGGTATTTTCTTGCCTAACCATCCAGCCTGCCTCTGCTAGGTTGTGTATTGCATGTCTGGTTTGTGAGTGACAGGGGCTGGGGTGGCTCCAGGAGACAGGGTGAGTCAGCACTAGGCTGAATAGACCTACCTGCATTGGGAGTGGTGGGAGGAGTAGCACCTGCGCCTGAATAGGGCTGTGCCTGCCTTCCACAATGCTGGCTCCATCTCCTGTGGTGTGTCTGATGACCCTGGCCCACACTAACAAAGGAAGAAGTTGTGCACTGGCAGAATGCACCCAGAACTGGTTTGGACTAGGTACAGACACTCTCTGCCTTCAGAGACAAAGGATTTGTGTGTATAAAAAGGGGGGCCCAGACCCCAGAACTTCAGATCACTTCTGGGAATCAAGACGAACCTTTGCTGAGGAGAAGAACCAGGAAACTGAAGGAGGAGACTACCCCTGTGCTGTGTGCTGTTTGGGGGTTGGCCTGCAGTGGTTGCTTCATTGCCAAAGAAAGGAGAAAAGGACTGAGTGTGCTTTCATCATCTTGAAGAAGATCTCCAAGGGCTTGAACATTGAGCTTGCCTCCTGCCTGAAGTCTCAGGGATACAAGACTTCACTACCAGCTCCCCCCTGAATTCCCTTGCTGGGAATTGAAGTGTCTGCTGTTGTGTTGGGCCTTCTGAGAGACTGCGTGTCGCTGGGAGCTGGAAGCGCAACGCAACAAGGAAAAGCGTGTCGCCGCCGCAGCAGTTGCCATCGCATCACCGAAGAAGCGTGCCGCCGCCGCAGCTGTTCGCCATCGCATCACCGACTAAGCGCGTCGCATCCCCGGAAAAGCGTGTCGCCGCCGCAGAGGTTGCCGACGCACCACCGGAGAAGCGTGTCGCAGGGCCTGTCGCGGCTCAGAAGTTACCGAGTTCGCCGCACGGCCGTTGGGCATGCACGCATCGCATCCAACGTTGTCGCATCGCATCAAAGATGCCATTTTGTCGCATCGCACCGGATCGTCGCATCGAGGCGCCATCTTGTCGCATCGTAACCGGAGCGCAGTAAGAACCCGACGCATCACCTCCTCTCCAGTAAGGAACCGACGCATCACCTCCCTGCGCTGCAGTAAGGAACCGACGCATCACCTCCCCCGAAGCAAGGAACCGACGCATCACCGTTCTTGCGTGTAAGGAACCGACGCATCATCTTCCCTGCGACCCTTTTGTTTGTTTTGCGTTTCGCATCCAAGGTACATTGAGAGTAAAGTGTTGCATTTACAATCTAAAGTGAACTAAGCTATTCCTACCATTCTAAAGTCTTATTTTTTAATACTGTATTGTGGATTTTTGTCGTTTGGGTCTTGTGTTAAGTCTATATAAAGAATACTTATTTTTCTAAACCTGTGTGGTGTTCATCTGTAGTGTTTTCACTATATTACTGTATGTGTTCACAAATGCTTTACACACTGCCTCTGAGATAAGCTTGCCTGCTCGTGCCAAGCTACCAAGGGGGTGAGCAGGGGTTATTTTAGGAGTGTAGCCCCTTACCCTGGCTGGACGCAAGGGTCCCTATTTCGTCAAAGGTACCTACCTCTGCCAACTAGAGACCCCCAAATCTAACAAGTAGTTACTGGTTGTGATCGTTTACTGCTTGTGCGATTCTAATGGTAATGACAGTGGCCCGATTGGCCCTGTAATGTATATAATCCTCTGCAAAGTAATACCTAGTGCCAGATGGCACAGTGTACATATGTGATTATGCTCATATGTGTTTTATGGATAATACAAAGGCTATTTTTATATAACCTTGTGTGGAGTTTCTTTTGTGGTGTGCCTAGTGTGTCGCTGCTGTGTGAGTGTGTTACGCAAACGCTTTACACATTGCCTCTGGGATAAGCCTGACTGCTCGTGCTAAGCTACCAAGGGGGTGAGCAGGGGTTATCTTCAGTGTGTAACTCCCTTGCCCTGACTAGAGTGGTGGTTTCTGCCAGGCTTAGGCGCTTGCCCTAGCCAACCAGAAATCCCATTTCTAACACTGGTGTATTTCATAGAGGAACTTTTCTGCCCACCAAGCCAAGACAGAGAGCAACAAAGCTGAATGTCTGTATTACAGGTAGCTAGGAGCCCAGGAGTAAGCCGTTAGAGAGACAGGTCTAAAAGACCGTGAGTGGTCACACTGTCTGGGCCCACTTCCTGCAATGTCAGCGTGGGCTGGCCCACCTGGATCTGTGCACATGGTTCAACCAGGATTGGCCTGAGGACCGGGGACTGGGTGAGTGTGGAATACTTCAGCGTGAGGAGCAGCAGCAGATATCAAAGCCACAGTGGGTATCACCGGAGAGAGACAGATGTGCTGGGTAACAGTCAGATGGCATAACAGTGGGAAAGGCCAGAGAAGAGTAAACCAGCATCGGCAAAATCAGTAGGCTTGTCATTTGTAGGGTGTGCTACTGCATTTGCCAATGTTTGTTTGTCTACTGAGTAGCGAGCTTGGGCAAATGCATCTAAAAAATTGATGCTACAAAAAATGTTGCTTTTTTCTGTAGCATTCATTTTCAGCTGCTTTTGTCAGTGCTTTGGGACCACTCTCAGATTGTAAATAGTCCCTCGTGCATTTCAGTGAAGAAAGGAGGACACAAACAGCCAATAGAAAAAATATTCTTAACATATTTTTCAAAAATGGGGTCAGCTCCTCGGTAGCGTCAGGTTTCATTGGCTTGGCACACCACTAAAAGACTTAAATCTTTAATGAGTGCCCTTTCAAGGCCATGGTTTTTTATTTTTAGCAAATGTATGTGAAAATCGTGCTGTATAATGCATTATTTGACCCCCGTTTTTTCTAACTTTTCTTGTGGGAGAATCCCTCAGGACCACCCTAGTTGAGGTCTGTCTCACTCTCTTCACTTGCTCGCTATAATTCATAAATGTCAGCACTCTAGTATAGGTGGTATCTAAAATAGACATTTGTTTGAGTTGTTATTCATCATGCTGGTAATATGGAACTTCAGCCATCAATACTGTGATGTCATCAGGAATATGGTCATGTGGCATTATTTCCCAGGAAGATTCAGGGTCAAATGTCATTTGATGCCACTTCCTGGCATGTCGATAAGGTCAAAAGGTGTGTGATATCACTTCCACTGCCCATGGCATTTTGGTGAATTGACGTCCATAATATGCATGTATCATGTCTATTGTATTAATTGAAGAACAGATTTAAACAAAAACAGTCCCCAAGAAATTTTTACATAGCAAACAATGAGAACGGCAAGTTGACTATGCAGTCTTCTCTGGCTCAGCCCCAAATCAAGGGTTTTTGTACAGTATTTTCACATAAGAAGTTACAGAATAGGCATATGCACTGTTGTGTGAACAAATGTAGCATTTCATCCAGCAAATCGGAGCACATGAAAAATGTACATCATATTGCCTTAACGCGTAAGCACTATTCCACTAAATTAATATTTATTCAGCACTCTCTATGCTAATGTTGTACAGAGATGCTAGAAAGAAACTAAACACATGAACAATAACGTGGTTTATGAATGAATAGCCGCTGTGAACCAATTGAAGGACCTGGGTAAGTGTTTCAAGTTGTGACTGAGTGGTCAAGAGCAGAATAGCATTAGCAGTGGGAATAAACCAGGTCATTTTAGCTTGACTGTGTGCTGCAGAGTTTTGCAAGGAGAGAATATTTTGCAAGGGGGGAAGCATAAATAACAGGGGTCACTTCCATATTGGAAAATATGTTTATGTCTAATTTGTAGCCTAGCTTGCATATATAAGAAAAACACACTATTACACATCATAGGAAATTTGTTTCAAAATCAATAGTACTATGTCAGTGTGTACGCTTGAAATAGAGTGTGAAAATGCATTCTGCACATTGTTAGTGATGCACAAAAATATAAAAGCATAAACATTTGCTACACAATCACTCTCCAATCATGCCATAGAAATCCACGATTCACTAACTCAACACGAACTCAACATGCTTTGTGATGAATTCCTGGCTTAAACCTTGGTCAGACGCTACTCTAGCTAATGCTACACCCATTACATTCTACTGTACCCTGTTGACAGAGAGGGCGACACATGAGGGGAGTCCGTTTTGTATTACAAGCACTAGGTTCAACTGTACTTCCCTCTCATACACCTGCAGACGCAGAAGTATTGACCACTGATTTACTCCGAATAAAACTGGAATGCTACTCCGTAGTGTGTGCTAAACCTCCTACAGGAGGAAAAATCACAAGATATACTAAATTATGGTAAATTGGAGTTGGAGGGGTTTTATTGTGAATTAAAAATACCTGCCGGGTAGGAAAGCTATGCTTTATTCCGTCTTCCAGACGGTATGATATAAAAGAGAAGAAATGTAGAAAGCATGTGTGGTTTTAATGACCCTTCCTTCTACATGGTCATAAGTCACAATAAAACCCCTCCATCTCCTATTTACCATCATTTGGTGTATAGTGACCATTCAGTGCTCCTGTGTATCTCACAGGTAGCAGCATGCGAAACGGGAAGAACCCTATGATGACGGCTGCCACCAAGGGGTAACCCTGGTGGTGAGGGTTATACAAAAGAAGCCTTGCGCCGTTTCTCCCTGTAGGTTTAGTACACACTACAGAGTAGGCCTCCAGGTTTCTTCGATCTATATGTAACCAGGAGGACGAGCCCCCTTCTGAGAAATTCCTCTTTTCTCCCCCTATTCCTTCAAACACTGATTTATTCCCACATGCAAAAACTCTGACTTTTATGTTGATTTATGGGCCCTGGGATATCCCCATACTTTCATAATAAACCCCCTAAGGAACTCCAAATGACTTCCGATCATCTTTGTTTCAGGAAATCGACCAAAACGTGGCTCCTCTGCCAGTTGGTGCCCTTTATTCTGGCTGCCCCCGCTCTCAGAGTGTAGGGACAGGAGACCCGCGGGTGAGGCTATGTTTTATCGAATACCCAAACTAAACCGAGGTTCATGTACACGATGTATTTCTCCAAACACCACCAATAATATATTATAATCCATGACGCACATCCATTTTCAGCTAAGATAATGCTACAGCAATACATGCATTGGGGAAATACAGTAAAATTAGGTACAGCCATTGATTTTCAGTTTAATTAATATGAATGGCCAGTCCCAGTGTGCCTCTAAAAGAGACTGGCGTCCTCGTGCTCACCATCAGGCTCCTGACCCTCTTTGTTACGTTTGCAAAAGCAAATTTCTTCCCATTTCTCAAGTGAGTGCATTCATTGAGGCTCGGTTGGCGTGGCACCTCGAGGGTTCTTTTTGTTTGGCATTATGGTATCTTCACAGGTCTCACCCCTCTAATATTGCTTGCCCTTGACACTGAGGTCAGCATCCACTGTCTCTGAGGCAGAGTCACAGGCGGCCCTGGATTGGCCAGAAGGGCACATGCTGGAATTCTATTGGACTTGGTTCTCTGTTGGTCCCTTGGACAAGCTCTGCAAAGGGCAAATAGATCCGTCGCTTCAGACAAACACCTTCCAATCTAGTCCAAACTGGAGAAGTGGGAACCATGCAGCTCCGGCATCACGGAAGCTCCAGCGGAGGTTGAAGGACAGGCCTCTAGGATACTGGAAGAAGGGGTTCGCGTTGTTCAGATTGGGAGGAGCAGGATAATTGTCCACACACACACCTACCTTCCCCAAGATGCAAATGTGGAAAAAAGGCAGTTGCCATGCCGCCACGATCGCTTTTGCACTCGGCATTATAGCGTCGTGCACTGTAGTATTATGGGGCTGCGAGGGCCACACTATGTGTGGCGGGCCACCCGACCCGAGTACCGGCCCATCTCCCTTAGAAGGCACTGCAGCTCAGCGGTGTGCGCTGTGACTCCTGGGAGCAAGGGGCGGCATCCACAGGAGGCATCGCCACTGGAGCCAGCAGGGAGCATCAGCCTGACAGTGCCTGCAGGCCGCCCCAGAGGCAGTGGGGAGTTTGCATTAAACGCCAAGGGGCAGCCTCGATGCGCACGTGGAAAGAGGCGGTCAGTCCCGCGCAGCATTGCAAAGGGCAGCTCTGTGAGGAGTGCGGGTGTGTTTCCCAACCAAGTCAGCTGGCCTGCCAGGGACTGAATGGCCAAGACAACCCTGGGTCGGAGAAAGAACAGTCGCCTTCTGCCTGTCTCCTCCATCGATTACAGCCTGCCAAGCATTCACCTCCTTTCTAGCTCTACATCCTCTTCCCATTGGCATTCCCATTTTTCGGTACCAAGCAGTCCTTCTCTCACACGTCTAACCTTTTTCAGTTACATGACAGCCCTGATCTGTTCTTCTGCCTTTCTCCAACTCGCCATCCTCGCTCACCATCGAGTCAACCCACCTCCTCCTCCCCCTCCAGTGCTGCTCTCACTCCTGTGTCTTCAGAGGTCAAGTCATTTTCTTTCCTTTTTCTTCTCACCCATACATTCTTTTAGCCCCGCCCCCTTGCTTTCTTAACCTCTTCTCCCTCATCCTGCTTTGTCTCTCCCCAGTCATTTGTTCTTCTCATTCTTTCTCTCTTTCCTCCGTTTTCCCCAGTCTGCACCCCTCTCCATCGTATCCTCCGTCACTCGATTCAGTTTATCGCCTGCCTGTGATCTAGAGGTCACGGGTTCAAATCCCGACAGGTCTGACTCATTCTCCCAGGCCCGGTCGAGAATATCAATAACGTTCATTTGGCTAATCCTTGTAATGCATTTTATCGCAGTCTTTGGATAGCTCAGAGTTGGTCAGTAAATTAGAAATGTTATTGGTAATTGCCATCATTACCACTATGATTGTCACATCCTGTAGTTCTCTGATACCCTGAAGAGACCGCCCACCTTAGGTGCAGTAAGAGGAAATAAAAAAGCGTTGGCAAAGCCAATAGGTCTCGCCTTGTTGACCAATTGCCTTTGCCAATGATGTTTTTGGAAATAAAGCAAAATGCTCTTTTCGGGGTAGAAGAAAAATTGCTGTTTTGCAGGGGGAGAAGAATCAAGGGAGAGAGCAACACGAAAGGTGGCCCGCAGATGTTTGGCAGTGCAGAGGAGCAAATAAGGGAGAGAGCAAGATGGAGCACGTGGCCAGGGTACTGCAAGGGGGAAAGCTTATGAGAGACTACAAGCATTGGCAAAGCCAATAGGTCTTGCCTATGCAAGAGCTATTGGTATGTTTTAGCCATGTCGTACAGCAGCGTGGCTGCTATTCAGCATGGCTAAAAGTTAGTGTGGTAAAGGAGAGTGGCGTGGAGTGTTGTAAAGTGGAGTAGAGTGGAGTGTTATGGAGTGGCATAGAGAGTCATGGAGGGGCGTAGAGTTGAGTGGAGTGTCATGGAGTGGCTTAGACTGGAGTAGTGTAGAGTGTTGTAGAGTGTCATGGAGGGAGTAGAATGTCAGAGTGGAAGAGCATAGAGTGGAGTAGAGGTGAGTGGAGTAGAGTGTCAAAGTGGAGTGGAATGGCATAGAGTGTCGTGGAGAGGTGTAGAACAGAGTAGAGTGGCATAGAGGGTGCTGTGTAGAGTGGAGTAGAGCGTTCTAGAATAGAGTGGTGTAGAGTGGAGTAGATTGCTGTAGAGTGGAGTGGCATACAGTGGAGTAGAGTAGGTGATTGGAATGGCATAGAGTGGAGTGGAGTGGAGTGGCATTGAGTGGAGTTGTGGAGTGGAGCAGAGTGGAGTACTGTGTCTTAGAATAGAGTGGAGTAAAGTGGCATAGAGGGAGTTATGTAGAGCATTGTAGAGTGGCATAGAGTGGAGTAGAGTGTTGTGGAGTGGCATAGAGTGGAGTAGAGTTTAATGGAGTAGAGCGTCACAGAGTAGAGTGGGATAGTGTGGAGTGTCGTAGAGTGGCATAGAATGAAGTGGCGTGAAGTACAATGGTGCAGAGTAGATTGTCGTAGAGTGCAGTGGCATAGAGTGCATTGGTTTTGAGTAAATTGGTGTAGACTGCATTGGTGTAGAGTGCAGTGACAGAGTTGAGTGGCGTAGAGTAGAGTGGTGCAGAGTAGATTGCAGTGGCGTAGAGTTCAATAGCATGGAATGGAGTGGCACAGAGTAGAGTGGCGTAGAGTGCGGTGACGTAAAGTAGATTCTTTCAGAGTACATTGAAGTGGCGCACAGTGGAGTGTTACAGGGTGGAGTAGAGTAGTGCATGGTACAGTGCAGAGGTGTAGAGTAGAGTAGCATACAGTGCAGTGGCGTGGAGTAGAATGGTGCAGAATAGATTAGAGTGGCGTAGAGTGAAGTGGTGTAGAGTGTAGTGGCATAGAGTGCAATGGCATAGAGTGCAGTAGAGTGCATAAAGTTGAGTTGTGCAGAGTAGATTGCAATGGCGTAGAGTGCTGTGCTATATTGTTCAGTGGTGCAGAGTCGAGTGGCATTGAGTTCAGTGGCGGAGAGTGCTGTCTTGCAGAGTAGAGTGTCATAGAGTGCAGTGTCAGAGTGCTGCAGCAATGAGTGCAGTGGTGTAGAGTGCAGTGGCATAGCGTGCAGTGGTGTAGAGTGCAGTGGCGTAGAGTGCAGTGGTGTAGAGTGCATTGGTGCAAAGTAGAGTGGTGTAGATAGCAGTAGTGCACAGCAGAGTGTTGCAGAGTAGAGTGGCATAGAGTGTAGACTGGCATATTTGCAATGTGGTAGAGTGTTGCAAAGTAGAGTATAGTGGCGTAGATTGCAGTGGTGCAGAGTAGTTGCGTAGAGTGTAGTGCATAGAGTGCATTGGTTTTGCATAAAGTGGTGTAGAGTGCATTGGCATAGAGCACAGAGGGGTAGAGTAGAGCAGTGCACAGTGGAGTAGAGTGGTACAGCGTAGAGTGCAGAGGCATAAAGTGCAGTGGTATAGAGTAGAGTGGTGCGGAGTAGAGGAAATACAGTGCAGTGGCACAGAGTTCCGTGGTGTAGAGCGGAGTGGTGTGGAGTAGAGTGGCATAGACTGGAGTGGTGTAGAGTGCAGTGGCGAAGATTGCAGTGGTGCACAGTAGAGTGGGGTAGAGTGCACTGGCATAGAGTAGAGAGGTGCAGGGTGCAATGTCAGAGTGCAGTGGCGCACAGTAGATTAGAGCGGTGTAGAGTGGATTGGCATAGAATATAGTGCAGTGGAGTGCAATGGCATACAGTAGAGTGGTGAACAGTAGAGTTGTGTAGAGAGCAGTGGCATAGAGTGCAATGGCGTAGAGTGCAGTTGGTTTTGAGTGCAGTCGCGTAGAGTGTTGCAGAGAAGAGTATAGTGGCATAGAGTAGAGTGGTGCAAAGTAGAGTGCAGTGGCATGGAGCGGTGCAGAGCAGAGGGGAATAGGGTAAACTGGAGTATGCTTTGTGTGGTAGTGACCTGCCATTACAGGCAACACATCTTTAATTATAATGACCATTACATTAACATAGACATACAGTTTTACTGATGAATGTATACACCATACAAACGATAATGTGTGGAAATGTCATCACCTCATGTATTGATTTGTTTTGATCGTCTTAAAATATTTGTTTCCGCCACACTTCAGAATTACCAAAAATGAGCTTCATTTGTGCTGTTCTAATTCTGAAATATACATTTACAGACACTTAAATTTTGTTCTGTGCTAGAAAAATAAATAACATCGTACAGCCTTCCGACTAAGTAGCCAGCATGATTGTCATATAAACCCTCTCACTTTGAAGTCAGAAAAAGAAAAGTAAACACCAAGCTCCCTGAAAAGGCAGAGTCTGACATTTGGCCTCTGCCTTTAACTGTACAGCAAATGTGAAAAGATAAGAACAAGATTTAAAGGCCTGTTTTACAGAAATCCAGTAGTGGTGAAAGAATACAGTAAATAAGGTTTAGGCAAGGGAAGGGACAAACTCAAGCTGGACAGCATAAAACACATAAAGCAAGCAAATAGAAAGCAAGCAACGTGAGTTACAAACCACAAAGGCAATGGTAACCAATGGGCGGAATGCAACCCCAGAGCAGCTTTCTGAATGTCCCCAAGATGTCGTTAGCAAACCAGAAAGCTTTGCTGTGTGGTAGGCTTCAAGCTAAAAACGGAGTGCTGGGCGGTGTTTGGCATAGGGGAAAGAAGCACTGACAATGGGGACAAGCACTCACAGAGCAACATGCAGCATGGAGTTGATTTGCGTGGGGGAAAGAATCACACGAGTGAGAGACCAACACCAAGCATGGGCAGCCAGGGGAACTGTATAGCATGGGGAGAGCAAATGAGGGAGAAAGCAACACAGAGCGCAGGGGTAGGGAATATTTGGTAGGGAAGAAGCCAATGAGGGACAGAGCAGCAGCAGAGAGTAAAGAAGCTCTGGGAGGAGGGTGTTTGACAGGGAGGAAAGCAAACGAGGGAGAGAGGAACACACAGGGCGGGCTTTAGTGCTGGTGGCAGCCTGTGCAACGTTTGTTGGCACCCCCAATGACCACTTCCGCCACGGATTCCCTCACTACCACCGTTTAACAGTGCCCCTTAAGTCTCCATAACCACTCTCTCTCTGAGATGCATTTAATTAGTTTTATAGTGCCACTCGTACCAGTGTACGGTGTCAGAGCACTTTACATCACACACACACACTACACAGAGACAATCAATCATACATGTGTAAATCAGGGTATAGAAAATGTTACATAAGACAGAGGACTACAAGGTGTAGGAGTCACATGTCATCCATACTGGTAGCTAGTATAGTTTAATAGTGCTTGGTCTGGAGAAACTCAGATTTTAATATGTAACACAATGGTTGGGGGTTCTCTTTAATAATAAGAATTGATTTCTATTCAAATAAACCCTTTTTGCAACATTAGGATAATCAAAGACTGGGGAAAAAATCATAACGCTCTAATGTATACCTTGCAGTTTGCATGCAGCTCTTAGATGACAGTTAATAGCTCACTGTTCTATGTTAGGATTTTAACCAATAAACTGGAAGTAACAAAAGGATCTCCCTGACAAAAGCAGTAACTCACTGACCTATTTACATTATATGCACTTTGTGATCTGCATGGTTCATGTTCTTTGCATCAGGTATGTCAACTCTCTGCGCTACCTTACCCAGAGTCAAAACTTCCACTAGACAAAACACCTATCTATCTCCAGGTAGAACATTAATCACCAGAGTTATCTTGACATTTTTATTACTGCCTGAAAATTGCTGGAGGCCAGAAATGTGGCAGCAGGTGCTTTTAAAACCATAATCTACTTGCAAGCACGACGCCCCCACCCGAAGTCAGTGCCTGCTGCGGTCGCACTGGTCGCACCACCCTAGAGCTGGCACTGGGATGTTTTGCAGAGAAAAAGTAGCACTAGAGGTAAAGAACAACAGGGAGCGTGGGGCAGAGGAGTGTTTTGCAGGGAAAATTTGCACAAGAAGGAGAGCAACACAAGCTGCAGGTATTTGGCATGGGAGAGAAGCAAACAATCGAGAGTAACATGGAGCGCAAGGGGTTGGGGGTTGCTGAGGAACAGGATGCATAACTAAGACCTTAGACTTCCAGACCTTAGAAGAACATGGTTGGGTGGGACCTTATATTTAAAGACCTTGGTGGCCCTTTTCGATGTAGGCAGTGAACAACTCTTCTGAAACAGCTGCTTCTGTGTGTGGAAGAAAAGGTCTGGCTGTCCTCATTGAATGCGACACATCGAATATCAAACTACAAAGGCTTTATGTGGCTCTTCAAGATACATTAGCAACATTAATGTCCCCATGCTCTAAAATGTCTATCAAAGCCTTGGGCGTTAGTGTGCTTTACAAGAGAGCAAAGCGTAACATAACAAAGCCTAGCAGAACGTAACAAAGCAAAACATACCATAACAGACTTGCATAACAGTGCATGGTATAGCAAAGAGTAGCATAACATTGCAGACTTACTTAACAGACCATATTGTACCATAAAATAACATATCTTAGTAAAACTGCATAGCAAAGAATAGTATATCATGGCACAGATTTACAAAGGCAGCCTGATACTACATAGTAGTTGCAATTGTATTTATTTAGCGCTTACTACTCCTGATGAGGCATCGTAGGGTTTCTCGGCGAGTAGCCAGTGGTGGGTGCCTCTGTACAGGGATGGTGGGGCGGGAGCGTGGGGGTAGGCATGAAAAAAAATAAACTTACCTTCTTTGCCGCTGCTGCCAGCCATCTCTCCTCCATACTCGCTCTCTGCCACCGGAAGCACCCAGGCTCCTGGACTCTCCCAGCCAATCATGATGCTGCAGGAGCAGTGTCGCGATTGGTCTGAGTAGCCTGTTTGGTCGCTCAGGCAATACCTGGGAGGCTGGGCATGTTCTCCACTGGGCTGTGCAACAGAGCCCAATGGAGAATATGCCAAGTGCGCATGACTGTTTGGCAGGCCCTAGAGGGCCGGGCAAGCCGTCATGCGCACTTAGGGAGGGAGTGCAAATCGCTCCTGCTCCCTCTGATGGCTGCGAGCCCAGCCCCGCCCCACCTGACTTGGCTAGAGTCCTGCAAAGGAAAATAAAATGATAATAACTACCTCTTATTATCATTTTATTTTTATTTTGCCCTTGTCAACGAGCAGTGGGGAGATGCTCCTCCGCCTTAGCGGAGGAGCCGCCACTGCGAGTAGCACACTACTCTGGAACCCAAAAGGATTAGTGGAGGATTAGTATAAGGAAACATGAGTTAATTTGAGCGGCGGACATGAGTCTGTTAGTTGAATTGAATAGGATAATGGAGGGATAGAAGAGGGAACAATGTACAGAATAACATAGCAGGGCCATGGCACGTGTAACATACACATAGCAAGATTCCCCGCCTCAGCATTCTATGCCATTACGGTAGCTTCCACATCCATACACAACAGTATTGCAAACAAAAGTACACAACAGCAGGCACGTACCACGTGCTTGTCCACAGGCGTGTGACAGCCTCGCTCGGACTAATCAAATGTTGAAATGAAAAAGAAAATCCCTTTTTTGCTGAACAATTAACTAAGATCCAAGTACTTGAGAAGCAAGTGCTCGGTTCAGATACCATCAACACACGGACTGCCGCGTGGACGAGACCTCGCAGAGCAAACACTACTTATGAGACAGTGCAGCGGGTTAAAGAAGCGGCTGCACGGCCTCTCTGCAAGCGTGACTCCGTTATGGTCAAATCAAGCCACTCTACCCTTGATAAAACAGGTATAGTGGTGTGTGTATGTAGCGGTATAGTATTGTTTGGGATAAAAATAGCTCCTTTTAATTGTAGCACTCAAAGTCTGCATCTGCAAGCGCTATGCAAACTCTCTGCTATTTTATTGTCATAAGTGCTGGCCATACTTAGATGACACTTTTTAGCCATACAGGGGAGGCAAGCAGAGTTGCCAAGGGTCACACAATACCAGCCTCCGAGTTGGGAGTGGGGCCCTTGAGTTTTCATATTCAGCCCCAGAATCTCCAAACCTTGAATGCCCTGCTGTGCAGAGGATGGAGTGTAGCAAAGAAGTAGTGTGGTGGGGAGCAGTGGGCTGGGGTGGCGCAAGGGCAGATGCTGGTGAGTGGGGAGTCTGGATAAGACACGTTCTGCTCTGGCTGCTCGTCAGAAGCATTGCAGAAACATTAACTTCAATGGGAGTACCAAGTACAACTGCAAGAGAAAGAGGAGTGCTTTAATCGCAAGTACGTAAACACTGTAACCGTGAAAATGTCTAGGAAAACCTGTTAGACTATGCAAGAAAAAACTGAGAATAGTGGAACACAAGGCACTATTCTGAAATGCAAAACCAAAGTGGATGATGGACGGAGTGATGAACATTGCAAGCACTCACCCCCAGTCAACTGATCTGGGTTTAATCCATCATCATTCTTTAGCTCACTCTGCCACCCCTTTGGTTTTGCTTAGTTCGCCCTAAGTTGGCAGGGTATGCCCAGACGTGGGTCCCTTGCTCACTTTGCCACTGGATTCAAGATAGCCTGGCTGATGAGGGCTGTGAGCCCGAAACCGGTCCTAGGATGCTTGTTTCCGGTCCAGGGAAGACATGGCTTGGCAGTTCGGGCTGGACTGTTCACATGAGGCACAGGGTCAGACTGATTTTCATATGGCCATGTCTGAACTGGGGTGGCGGAGTGAGCTAAAGAATGATGATGGATTAAACCCAGATCAGTTGACTGGGGGTGAGTGCTTGTATTGTCAACACTCCGTCCATCATCCCCTTTGGTTCGGTTACTTACCGGTAACATTCATTACTCCGAGTAGTAGCCCTCCCCGTCACAGTCCAAACCACATGAGCACAGCTCCTCCCACCAGAACTTCCAAGCAAACTCTAAGCCCATCCCTTCCCTCCAGGCCACTCACACATCCTGTGGCATATAACCCATGACCCCCCTATCCACTTACTGTACCACCAAGCACAAGATGCCGAACAGGGAGGGAGGGATGGGAACCAGGACTGTGACGGGGAGGGCTACGACTCGGAGTAATGAATATTACCGGTAAGTAACCGAACAGTACCTCCTCGTCAGCCCTCCCCGTCACAGTCCAAACCACATGAGCAGATACCAAAGCAAGAATCGGCTTCACTCAGTAGCAAAAACAGACTTTAGTAGCACAAGCAGAAAGTCACACCACCTGAGCAGAACGCAACACCGCATTCCCAAACCCAGCAGGCTCAGTCCCACCCACCACCAAACGATAATGGGACATAAAGGTGTGAGGAGGGGGGGCGTGGCTAACTGCCGAGCATGGCGGCCGCACAGTAAGCGAGCTCCGTGCCCGGACCTGCTATATCCTGTCTCATCCTAGCAGTTTCGGCTCCCAACGGCCGCCAGACCTCTTGCCGATTGTGCCCTTACATGCCGGAGGGCACTCACCCGATGGTTTGCTGCTGTGTTCCGCTGGCCTCTCCGGAACACCGAAGAGGGCCTGGCTGCTGGGCGTGGGCCGCGGAGCCGGCGGCCTGTCCCCAGGAACGAGCGGAGGAGACGCCGGCGCTGTGGTGAATGCCGAGGCCGGGACTGGTGAGACACTCTAAGCTCGGCCACCGTTGGGGACCCCCCGCGACCAAGGAGGGGGGGCGACGCAGAGGAGTGAGCGGCGCAACGATCGGGCCTGGCCTGCCGGCTGCTGAGGCCCTAAGTGGGAGCGACCCTGCCAAGCGGCCTGCCTGCCTCCCGGGTGGCCGCGGCTGAGCGGGGGCCTCCGAAGACCGGCGCTGCGGACCATTTCATCTTTGCCGGCTGTCCCTGGAGTGCTGGGGCCGGCACTTGTGGAGCGGTGCCACGTCTGCAGCCGATGCATGCCTGCTGACCCTGCCGTACTGGGTAAGAGTGACGCTGCATGTGGGCCCCGCCGCAGCTGGAGACCTCAGCGCTGAACCCCCTCCATGCTGGCCGATAACATCCACAAGGGGTCGGCTTCCCTATAGACACTTGCGGCCTGATACCTGCGTGAGCGAGCGGAGCCTGTCCCTGTCCGCTGCCACCCCCTTTCTGAATGCTGCGGTCCCGCTGGGGGGAGCGCCTAGAGGATCGTTGACTGCAGGCCACCCATTGTGTTGCTGATGACGTCTGTTTGCTGGGGGCTGTGAGCGTTGACTACGGATTGCGCGCTGACCTGCTCCCCCCTATAACAACGTCCTGGACACTGAGTGCCTTGCTGGACACCGGCACTGTTTTGAGGCTGGCATACGTCTGGACCAACATGCTGGGGTTGGGAGCGTGAGGACCCGGACTTGCTGTGCTACCCCTGTGGAAGGGGGAGAGCCTATCTGAGTGCCTGTGGAACCCCACCCAGCGTCTTTAGACCCACTACGACCTGCTGTGAACACCTTGACTACACGTCCTCTCTGTCCCTATCCGCCCACAAGTCGCGGTGCACACCGCTGGGACCCCATTGCAGGACTGGGTGCGGAGACAGCTCTAAGCAAGCCCGGGCTCAAGGATTTGCGGGGCACTGTCTCCTTGAGAGAGTGTCTGAGAGGGGGCACCTGTGACGCTGTTGCAACCCCCATTTAGACCCCCCCTACCTGTGTAACACCGGGAGCACGACACCGACAGAGTGGGGCACTGCTGGCTGACGTGGGACTGTGGTGTGCCCAGGGCTTGGGCCCCGAAGATTACCCCCCCAACCCTCTCACGACTGTTGGCTGGTGAGCCCCTTGCCGACCTCGGGTGTGGCCTAGGTGACGCAGAGAACGCCCATTGACAGTGGTGGGCGGCCTTGCCATCCCCTGCAGCGGCAGTCAGCTGCTTCTTTGGTGCCTGCGGCTGGCGCCTTATGGTTGCGTCACAATGGGCCGCCCCAGGGCCAAGGGGACGGATGCTGGCGCTGCTGACACTCAGCAGATAGAAGACACTGCACCCGCTACACAGACGCCCAACAGCATCCCGCCCACTGACTTGGGAACCCCTCCGGACAAGCTGGACCTCATCCTAAAGGAGGTGCGTGACTCACGGAAGGCTATCGAGCAACAACTTGGAACTCTGACAACGGGGTTCACCCTCCTTAAAGCCGACCATGACAAGCTTGCCACTGCTGTCAAGGATAACGAACTTACACTTACAGAGCTGGTGCCTCAACACAAAGAGCACAGTGTACAAATTGTGCAGCTCCAGAAACAGGTTGCTGAACTACAGGAGAGGGCGGACGACGCAGAGGGACGTGCCCGGCGCAACAACATCCGTGTCATAGGCCTGCCGGAACGACGCGAGGGAACGGACGCTACAAGATTCATGGAGCAGTGGTTCAGGGACCACGTGGCCCCAGAAGGCCTCTCAGAACCTTTCTGTGTAGAAAGGGTGCACAGAATCCCGACTGCAGACCGGTGGCTCGCCCCTTGATTGTCAAAGTTCTAAACTTTAGAGACCGCGACACCCTGTTACAAAAGGCGAGAGAACTGTCCCAAATACAATATGAGAACCAGCGGGTATCCCTGTACTCGGACTACACTGCCCTAGTCCAACGCAAGCGCTCTCATTATCAAGATGCAAAGAAGAAACTCAGAGCACTGAATGTCAAATATGCACTGCTGTTCCCGGCTAAACTAAAAGTGATCCATGACCACAAAACACAGTTCTTTGAAACCCCTGATGAGGTGGAAGAATGGCTCGAAATTATGTTGCCCCCGTCGGGTCTGGCCCCTCTTCGCAAACAGCCACCGCCTCTCCGAAGCCAAGACGAGTCCGCAAATCGAACCGCCTCCGGGGAGGGCCTCGCAGCAAAATCCAGGATTCCCACACCGGATCAGGCCCTACGTGAGCAGACGGAGGCACTTGAGACGGCCACCAGGTTCAGAGATGAAGCCCATCCACTTCTATCGGACTCCTCAGAAGACGGCTCGAACCGTTCGGACTCAGAGTCCAGTATTAATTTATTTAGCAACATTACACCTCAGACACCTGACGGTTTCCTGGGATAATGCTTAGCTGTGGTCCATGTTGGGGCAGGCCGCATGTCAATTCCGCCTTTTAGTTTATGTAAGTCTTGAAATTAGCAAATATGGCCACACCCACAGTTCCGAAACTGCGAAATATGATGTTGAGAGTGGTCCGGGCCGCATGGAGCTCGGGACGCTCTAACCTCACTAGGCAGCCTGCAGAAATGCACCCCCCTTTAGCGAAAGCAACACATCCACTGTTCCCAGTTTGCACCGTTGTGCATATGGTTTGGGTCAGCACAGTTCGAACAGCTGGCCCGAGTATTGTAGAAGGTAGTTTTGTAATTTTCAGGTTCTGGCCCACCACTTGCGCTACCTGAAGTGTTGCTGCTCCTCCAACGTTGCGCATGCGTTCCATATTAGTACACCTCAGATACGAATGCAGGACAGCTACACTGTGATTACCTGGAATGTACGGGGCCTGGGGTCGGTCCACAAACGACACAGAGTTCACGCACAGTTAAATAGGCGACGTGCACATATAGTATTCTTACAGGAGTCCCACCTGACTGCCGCTGAGGCGGCTAAACTCCGCAAAAAATGGAGGGGGCAGGTTTTTTCCATGTCATATTCTGCCTTTGCCAGGGGCGCGTCCATATGGGTTAGGAGTGGGGTCCCCTTCAAAGCACTGGCGCAACGGGTGGATCCATTGGGCAGATACATCCTAGTGAGAGGCACACTGGATGGCACACAGATAGTTCTAGGCAGCATATATGCGCCCAACTTTGAGCAGGATAACTACCTCTTGAGCCTTAACCCGGACCTGGCACCCTGGGCTACATGCCCGTGGATACTGGGAGGGGACTACAACACTGTAATGGACCCCACCATCGGCAGGTCGCACCCCCCCCCCTTGGAGGAGCCAATACTGTCCGTCAGGCGGAGGCACTGTGTCGCTGGACCGAGGGTTGGGGCCTAGGGGATGTCTGGCGCTTGAAATACCCCACCAGTAGAGAATATCCCTTCTTCTCGCACCCACACCAACTCCACACTCTAATCGATAGGATCCTTTGTTCCAACCACATCACAACTCAGGTGACACATGCAACATACTTGGGCAAGACACTCTCCGACCATAACCCCCTGGAGATCTCTCTCGCCTGGGGCAGAATCCCTACCCCTGTTCCTACCTGGAAACTATGGCCCTTAATGCTCGAGGATTCCGTCTTCCGGGAGGCCCTGACTGTAGGCATAGATCATTACTTCGCAGAGAACACAGGAACCGCATCCACACCTCAGCTGGAGTGGGATGCATTCAAGACGGTGATCAGGGGGATAGCCATTAGCACCACGGCGGGGGCGTGACAGGAAATACATAACAACTTGAAAGAAGTCGAAAACTCCCTGAACAGTCTCAAACAAGACGCAGCGCAGGAACCCACTAAGGGACCACTCTAGCAGGATGCCCGAATAAAACATGCCGAGCTACTTGACACACTTAGGCACATTGACTACACCGCCTACACGCACGCGAAACATGCTGATGCCGACAAAGCGGGCCCGCTGCTAGCGCGCATACTCCGAGATGACCCCCCATACACCCCAATACATGAGATAACCGCTGGTACTGGGGACACGGTAGATACACAACAGGATATAAACACAGCCTTCTGCGAATACTACCAGGCTTTGTACCAGGCACCCCCCCCCCTCTAGTGGAAGAGGCCCTTGATGCTTTTTTAACTGATGTACCGTTCCCAAAACTGGCCAAAACAGCGCAGGACGCTCTCTCTGGCCCTATCACAAGGACCGAAATTAAGGCAGCCATTAGGGACCTACCCCGGAACAAGGCCCCTGGTCTGGATGGCCTCCCAGCCAAATTCTTTACCACATTCTCGGACTCTTTGGTGCCGCAGCTAGAGCGGCTGTATAACACTGCGATGGCCACGGGGTCCCTGCCCCCCTCCACCAGACAGGCGCTGGTAGTGTCCCTCCCCAAGCCAGGACGCTCGGCGACAGATCTGTCGGGTTACAGACCTTTGTCCCTACTCACAACCGAATATAAAATACTGAGTAAGATCCTTGCTGGCCGCCTACTCCCTTATTTACATAAACTAATTCACCCGGACCAGTGCGGGTTCGTGCCGGCGCGGAGTACCTCACTTAACATCAGGAGACTGTATCATGTCATGGCAGCCACCCCCCCGGCGAGAGGTAACGCAGGGTGCGTCACCTTGGATAGGAGACAGGCTTTTGACACGCTCAGGTGGGACTACATGTTTCGAGTACTCGAAAGATTCGGCATCCCCCTGGATTACTTGAAGTGGGTCAGGCTCCTGTATACGGACCCCACTGCGAGGGCCCGTACGAGACGGCATATCTCACGGGAATATCCGATTGGAAAAGGCACCCGGCAGGGATGCCCTTTGTCCCCCTATTGTTTGTGCTGGCCCTGGAGCCATTGGCTCTTAGGGTACGGCTATCGGCGGCGCAAATGGGAATACGCCTGGGGCAGACGACACACACAATCTCCGCATACGCGGACGACATTATTCTATATGCCGATGATCTAACCTCTCTCACACCCAGCCCGGGCATCTTTGCCTCGTTTGCGCAGCTCTCGGGCCTTCGCATAAATGACAGTAAGTCTTATGCCTTCTTCTTCCACCAAGGGGAACACCCGGAGGCGATCCAATTCGGCTCCCACTCCTTAACTGTTGCCGCACATACGTTCAAATATCTCGGCATACAGGTCTATCGAACTGCGCCGGACCTCGTTGAGGGTAACCTAGGTAAGGCTATAAGATCTCTCCGCTCGCAGGTCACCTTCTGGTCCTCCCTACCACTTTCAGTGATGGGTCGAGTGGCGATTTCAAAAATGGTAGTTCTACCCCGGCTACTGTACTTTTTCACTAATCTGCCGGTTGTGATTCCGACCCCGCTTCTTAACTCCCTGAACACTACACTCTTCGCATTAATTTGGGGGTCCGGCCGCCGTAGAGTGGGGCTAACCAAGCTGCAGTTGGACACCGATAAGGGTGGACTAGGTGCCCCGGATTTTCGGGCATACTGTTACGCAAGCCAATTACAATGGCTCTCGTATTGGCTGGCTGGACGCAATTTATATGAAATTGATTATTCCCCCGCTGATATAGACCGAGGGCAGTTGCATACCTTGCTCCTACACCGTTGGCTAAGACCCCGGCCGACACCCCGACGCTCCTGCGCACGGCGCTCATATACTGGAGAAAATCCATACATTACACGCGTAGCTGCCTTCCTTACTCTGATACCACACCACTTCTTGGAATCCCTACCCCCACTGGCCTCCTCACTAAAAGACGATTGCTTCCCTGGACGGAGGGTGGCGAGACCACTGTGGGGGACTTATTTGATGAAGGCACACTTATGGATCATGGTAATTTTGTCCGACGGCAGGGAGTCACCTACGCATTGTATCTAATACATGCCGTAGTCTTGCAATATGTAAAGAAACACTGGGCCCCCCATATAGAGGAACCCCCGTGGCATGAAATGGTCTTCATGACCTACCTAATGGGAGAACGCCGTCATCTCACCAAGTGGCTCTACAAAGGTATCACTACCCACACTAGAATCCCACTAACGGACTTGCACAACAAATGGTCCACGGCCCTTGGCACAGACTTTACGGATGGGGACTGGAGCAGGGCCTTGGCATACCCTAAGAAAATCCCGCATAACGCCAAATTCAAATTCATTCAATTTATGGTCTTACATAGGGCGTACCTTACCCCACATCGGTTGCAACGTATATTCCCGACCACACAGCACTGCTGCCCCAGATGTAAATTAGAGGACGTTGGCTTACTACATATGTTGTGGCGGTGCCCTGTGCTAGTGCCTTATTGGTCAGAGGTACTTTCCTTGCTCGAAGCCGCAGTTGGGATTCCCGTCCCGGGCACACCCGCAGTGTGCCTCTTGGGATTGATACGGCACCCTAAGACGCAGAAAGTGCAGCTTCGCTTCATAGACTTATCTCTACTCCTGACTAAACGCTCCATCAATATGAGGTGGAAATCGGTCACACCCCCACAGCTTTATGTATGGCACAGGGAGGTGGTGAGATGGGGTGGTGCAGAGAGCGCAGCTATCCGCCGGGAGGAAGCCCGGGGATTGCGTAAAAAGACCATCTCTCTAGAATGGGACGGCATTCTGGAAGCGTTCAAGGCCCTGGCTCCGCCGCCTGTCCCGGTAACTCGGAACTAATGGCAGCTATGTTACCCAGCCCCGTTTCCAGTCCACGTTAACACTGATTTACATTCCACGTAGACCTTGCATTATACAGTGTATGTTTACATCTTGAACATTTGTGTGCAACTGGGAGTAGCTAGCGGTAAATAAGCTGTAGGTGGGTGGTGCCAGACGAAGTTGGGGTGGGGGGGAGGGATGGGATAATTGCATTTATGTGATACACAATTCTTTTATATTATGGTGCAACTGCATTGCACCGCGATTACAATGTGATGCATTAATGTGTATAATTACAATAAGATGTAACTGACGGGATGAAAATTGAAAATCAATAAAAATTTGTTTTAAAAAAAAAAAAAGGTTTGAGGAGAACTCCAAGTAGCAGCCCTGGAGATCTCGGCCATTGAAGTCCCTTGAAGACAAGCCCAGGAAGCAGCCACCCCCCGAGTCGATCTCCCCTGAACCAACTCAGGTGCCAACACACCACAAGCCTCATATGCAGACCCCACAGCCCATCGCATCCACCGACTGAGAGTAGCCCCAGAAGGCTTCAGACCTTGACCAGCCAGCCCAAAGGTCACAAAAAGGGAATCCACCTTACGGAAAGGGTTAGTACGCAGCAAGTACACCTCCAGAGCCCGACGAACATCCAAACAGTGCAGCCGCACCTCAACCTCAGAAAGAGGATCAGGACAGAAAACAGGTAAAACCAGATCCTCCGAGCAGTGAAACGAGGAAGGGACCTTGGGAACAAAGGAAGGATCAGGCCGCAGAACAACCCGATAAGGAAAAAAACGCAAAAAGTGCTCAGAACAAAGCAAGGAGCCCAACTCACCAATCCTCCGAGCCGAGGTAATAGCGACCAGAAAAAGCACCTTGATCGTCAAAAACCTCAAAGACACCTCATGCAGAGGTTCAAAAGGAGCCCCCTGCAAGGCCCTCAAAACCAAAGGAAGATCCCAACTAGGAGCAAAGGACTTAATGACAGGTTTCTGGAGGAAACAACTCCTCAACAAACGGGACACCAAGGGGACCACCGGCTCACAGTCCGACCCCCTAAAGGCCCAAACAGCCACCCATTGAGCCCTCAGGGAGGACACAGCCAGACCCAAGTTGAACCCATCCTTCAAGAAATCCAAGATATGCACCGGATCCACCTCCAACGCAGACCAACCCCGTGCCGTACACCAATCCAGAAAGGACACCCAATGTCTGGCATAGGACTTGAGAGTAGAAGGGCGCCTGGACCGCTGAATAAACTCAGCCACAGAAGGAGAACACCCTGAAGCCACGAGGTTCAGCCTCTCAACAGCCAACCCGCCAGCCGCAGGCGAACCAGACACCCCCGAGACAGAGGGGGAAACGACAGGGGACAAGGGACCACCGGTAACCTCCAGCAAGGCCCCACCGCCAACCTCAACAACTGAGGGAACCAAGGCCTCCTGAACCAATCCGGAGCCACCAGGACCACAGAGGCCCGATCCAGCTTGACTTTCAGCAGGACCCGCGGAATTAGAGCAATCGGGGGAAAAGCATACAACAGACCCCCCTCCCACCGGAAGGACAGGGCATCCACCCTCCAAACCGCGTCCGACTGAACTAGAGAACAAAACCTCTCCCTCAAGGCGTTCCCCGGAGCTGCAAACAGGTCCATCTCCGGGACCCCGAACCGGGCCATCAGGCAACCAAACACCTCCTGTGACAGGCACATGTCGGACAGGGAGGGAAACACCCTGCTCAGGCGATCTGCCTCTGAGTTCAACACCCCCGGCAGATGCAAAGCCCTCAGAGACAACAAGTTCGACTCCGCCCACTGGCAGATCTGCTGAGCCAACAAGTTGAGGGAAGCCACCCTCGCAATTCCCTGGCGGTTGACATAACACACCACCACCGTGTTGTCACATCCCTCTGGAGGACCCAAGGCAAAAAATGAGTTAAGGCCAACTGAACCGCCTTCAACTCACTCCAATTTGAAGACATTCCTGCCTCCAGTACAGACCAAAGCCCCTGCACCGACTCCTGAGCCAACACTGCCCCACAACCCAGTTCGCTGGCATCGGTCGTCAGGACCAACTTCTCCTGGGACACAAAGGGCGAGCCCTGCAAGAGGTTCTGATCCACCAGCCACCAGGACAATTCCTGTCCAATGGCCACACCCCCCGGAATCAACAGCTCGTAATCCAGAGACGTCGGATCCCAATGCCCCAGAACATGATTCACCGCGGGGTACGAGTGCAAACGGGCCCAAGGAACAATCATCACAGTGGCAGACATCAGCCCCTGAACACGCAACCACTGCCGAGCCATGGAAGACGGAGCCCCCAACACCCTCCGTAGTTCGCGCACCAGAGTCAGTCTGCGGGGTTCGGACAGGAAAACCTTCCCTAACTTGGTGTTGAACACCCCCCCAATGAACAACAGTTCCTGAGTGGGGCAAAGATGGGACTTCTCCAAGTTCAGAATCCACCCGAACTGCCGAAGGAGCCTGCAAACCTCCTGGGCATGGGCCTGAGCCTGAAGGAAAGAAGAGGAAGAAATCAACCAATCGTCCAAGTAAGGGAACACCTGGATCCCCTAAGCATGCAACAACCCCACCAAGGGCGCCAACACCTTAGTAAACACCCTAGGAGATGCTGACAGCCCAAAAGGCAATACCTGGAACTGGTAATGATCCACTCCCACACAGAAACGCAGGAACCTCTGCGAAGCCGCGTGAACCGGCACATGAAAGTAGGCGTCCCGGAGATCTAGAGAAGCCAGGAAATCCCCCATGGACAGGAAGGGAAGAATCAACTGTAGAGACACCATTTTAAAGGACCGATGAGGGATACACAAGTTCACCGCTTTCAGATCCAGGGCAGGCCGGTAGTCCCCATTTGGCTTCTGGATCAGAAACAGGATCGAGTAAACCCCCCCGACCCTGCTGACTCAAAGGCACCCTCACCACAGCTCCTTTCGAAACCAAGTCCTGAACACCGTCCAACAGAGCCCAACACTTTGTCCGAGACCTGGGAACAGGGGTAGCTCTGAACACATCCACCGGAGGAACTCCTAAATTCGATCCTGTAGCCCAGCCGGACCACCTGCAGGACCCACTGATCTCGAACGAATTCCTCCCAAACAGGAAAAAAAGTTGTGAGGCGGCCCCCAACCGGCACCCCCAGTGACCTCCCCACATAGTCACGACTTGGAGGGACCGGAAGAAGAGGAAGCACCCTGTTGACCCCAGGACTTGTGGAAGGAAGGGACACCCCGGCCACGTCCCCTACCACGAAAGGGCTGGGCTGCCATTTTAGATTGAAACGCCTGACCAAAAACCCGCTTATAACTCGCAAACTTCCCCTTCTGAGAAGAGCGGACCGGAGCCAACAATTTCTTGTCCTCAGCCGTTTCTTAATCAAAGCTTCCAACGGCTCACAAAACAGTTTAGAGCCCGTGAAGGGAAGCTTCATCATGGCAGCCTTCTGAGCAGCCTCCGCCTTCCAAGGCTTAAGCCACAACTGCCTCCGAGCAGCCACCAAGGCCCCAGCCGCCGCCGCCACCGCTGCACTAAGCCGAATCGAAGGACAAATCCATCAGGAAACGCAACTGTTGCTCCAACATGGACAAAGATTCTGAGGGATCCTCATCCTGCAAGAGCTGCTCAGAAATACCCTGACAGTGTTTTAGAAGCGACTGAACCAGATAGCTGGTGTAAGCCGCAGACCGAACAAAAAGATTAGAGGCAGCAAAGGACCACTTCAAAGCCCCCTCAACCCGCTTGTCCCCATGATCCGAAGGAACCGCATCCTCGGACACCACCAGGCTCTGAGATGCCATACCAGCCAGCAGGGAATCCACCTTCACCACAGCCGGGAACTCATCAGCGAACCCCTGTAAAGGATACCTCTTTGCCAGAAACCGGCGAAAGGCATGTTTGTCAACATCCTTCCATTCTCCTTCCAGCACATTTCTCACAGACGTATGCACAGGGAGGCTTTCAGGCTCCTTCTTCTGGTAATTGGCGAAAAAGTCTTCCGACTCTCCACCCTCCAAGGGACTAGGGAACCCCAAATTGTCCCGAACATGTTGCAGAACACTGTGAAGGTCTGCCCCCTGGACAAAACGACCCTTCACCTCCTCATCCGAATCCAAGTCCGGATCCACATCTGCTGAGGCATCCAACTTCTGCCTCTTAGGCCCCTTGGGCTCACGAGCCATAAAGGCCGCAGCCACTGCCGCCTCAATCATCTTCTGCACATCAGCCAGGGAAGGAGTAGTGGACGACCCAGCGACCACCACCTCCTCCTCACATCTGGGCACACTCACGTCTGAACTCTGACCCTCCATGATTGATCAGGAGAGCAGAGAAATCAGCCTCCAATAAATACCCCAGATCAATCAAACCAAGACCCCCAAGGGCCAATCAGGGAACACCACCCAGACCCACAGCCAATCCCCAACAGGACCGCAGGCCGGCCCCCAACCTGGCCAATCAGAGACCTCTCCATACCATAAAATGAAAGACTGAATCAGTCCCCAGCTGTAAGGAAACCCGAACCAGCCCAGAAGCCCCTGCCACAGGACCAAGGGAAACACCCAGGTAAGGCACCCAGCCACGTGTTAACACAGCCTTAATAACGAAGAAGAACCCACAACCCAGTTCAGAACACATGGCCATGTGGGGAAAAAACTGTGACCAGAATCCCCTAAGCCCCGGCGACACACACACACCTACCTCCTCCCCCAGGACAGCGTAGAGAGAGACAGAGACGCAAGCCGCCCCCTCAAGCGAGGAGAAGCGGAAAGCCCCAGCGGCCCCAACAACAGGCAGCCACAACAACCAGCGGGGACCCAAAGTCGTTTCAGAACACATGGTCCGTCCTCCGCCAAATTATCCAAACGCCATCGGCACCACGCGGGTTCCACGGGGTGGAATCCACCATTAAAAAAACGCACACAGGAGTCACCGCCGGCAACAGAGGGGCACTCGGACTCGAAACGAGAACCGAGCCCCGGTGCAGAAGACCACCGAGGAGGAGCCGATCTGCCACGCCCCCGGCGCGCAGAGAAAGGCAAAGCTGCGCCCAACTCACCTCCCCTCCCTCCCCGGGTGTTCTCGCTAGAACAGGGAATGAACCCGGAAGAGGGGAAGCCACAGCAGGGTGTCAGGCACAGGATCACCACTAACCTGGAACTGCTCCAATTCCGCAGGAACGAAGAGGAGTTCCCCCCACTCCCAAAAGATAGCGCCCGAAATGAGGACAGAGTAACTCTCACATAAGATCGCTCTCTCCAGGAGGTGTGGGGAAGAGATTCTGAAAGGTGACTGCTTCTCTCTTCCCCCAGTAGGCTCAACAGGTTATGCTAGAAAGGCGGGCAGGAAATGGAGTAGCCTAAAAGGGAACAAGGAAATCTATCAGAGTCTCCTAGTCTCTATATCAGGTGAGTATAACAATCTACTGAATGCATGTTCTGTACAAACGAAGAAATCCACTTACCAGCTGTGTGTCTCCCAGCTCTGTGAAGAATTAGCAGAGTTAACGTTACTCCCAATTGCAGCGCAGGTAAATACTTCTTTACCCGCTGCTTAAGGTAGTCCTTGAATTTTCAAGGGAAAAGAAGTCTTTAGTAATTCCAAATAAAAAGTAACTTGAGGCACGAAGTGCTATCATTCCATGGGGAGTTCCAAAAATAAAACACAGAGTCAAAAACAGATACTCTTCATGGGAGCGAGGGGGTCAGGGGATGTGGGTAGAAGAATATAGCAAAAGAGATCTGAGGCGTAAGGAGGACAACCAGGAGTACGGGAATCTTGTTGCCTAGACCTCGTAGGAAAACATCAGCATGAAAGAGGGCTGAGACGCTAATGATTATATGATGTGCTGGATAGGAGCGTCACCACAAAAATGCCAATAAGAAGATACCAAAACCGAAGGTGCTACCAGCGGTATTAGGCTTTGAATGCACTCGCGTGGCAGTCTGAAATCCGCGGCTAGCGTCTTCGGCTGAAACGCGGCCGCGAGTCACTTTCATGGATTGGAATACACTCTTGTGGCAGTTGAAAAATCCGCGGCTCGCGTCTTCCGTAAAAATGCAGCCGCAAGTCAAGTTCAGGGTTCGGAGGCAGGAAACAAAGTATCTCTGGAATCGGGCAACAGACGAAGGTCTGGACGAGCAAGGCACACAGGAAGGAGGCGTGGTAACAGGTCAGGAACTGTAAGCCAAGCAAGGGCTTGCTCCGCTGACGCTGTTTAAAATAAATAAGGGAGCGTGGACAAATGCCTCACTGCGTCCCTGGAAACACAGTAAGGGATTCTCTAAAAAGAGACATTCATTTTCACAGAACAAGCATTCCGGAGACCTATATCCTGTTCCAGTTAATGGAACAAGAGGCCTGGGTCCTGACACAGGGGCCGCCACCACTCCAGGCAGTCCGAGCCCCAAACCCCAGTCCCGCTAAAGCAGGGACTTTAAACGCACACAGGCAGGTACGTAGGGAAACCAACGGCCGCCAATGCAGACCGCCGCACACTTACCGGTGGGAGGTGATGCAGGCACCCCCCACGACGAGTCGCGCCCAGAACATCTTGTATCCAGCAGAAAAAAACAACAGGATGTGGATATGGGGGTCATGGGTTATATGCCACAGGATGTGCGAGTGACCTGGAGGGAAGGGATGGTATTAGAGTTTCCTTGGAAGGTCTGGTGAAACATTGCATCTCACCTGACGTTAATTGTGTGCCATTGTCAGTCAACAACATGTGAGGGACACCTTCCTCTAAGAACAGTTTCTCCAACACCTCAATGGTAGACCTAGTTGTGACATCCCTCATGAACTTAACAAAGAGCCATCTTGAATGGACATCAATAATAACAGCAGCAAAACGCATGTCCACAGGTAGTTCAGAGAGTGGACCTATAAAATCCAAACAAATGGTATACAACGGTTTTCCTGGATCGGTGATTTGACCCAAGACACTCTGGCTACCGACTTTTAATCTTTTTTCACTCTCCTTGCAAAAATTACAGGCTTCTACCCATCTTCTGATTTGATCGTCCATCCCAGGCCACCAAAATTCCTGTTTGATCCTCCTGATGGTCATCCCTTGCCCCAATGACCTTTGTGGGCTAGTCTAAATATGTGCAATCTCAGACCACAAGGAGGTACAAATCGATCACCCCTCATAACTACATCAGAACCAGATACAGACAATTCATCCAAAAGTTTCCAGAACGGCCTAACAGAAACAGGCACCATGGTTTCCCGGGAAGCCCCCTTTTTAATCAAGACTATGACATCTCTCAAGGTAGAATCTAACTGCATTTCACTTATCCATTGAGCTTTAGAGAAAGCTCCCAGAGAACACTCACAAACATCACTCACGAGGGCAACAGCTTCCTCGGCTTCAAGATTCTTCACAACATCTTCATCAACATGCTCCCAATCCAACGACATACGAGACAAGCAATCTGCTTGCACATTTTTCCACCCATGAATAAATTCAATGTCGTACAAATATTCTTGCATTCTGGCAGCAAATCTGGCAAGACGTGCAGAGACTTTCCCAGCTCCCCCGGCAGACAAACTCTTCATCAAAGGCTTGTGGTCGGTCCTCAAAATAAATCTCGAACCCCACAAGTATACCCTAAAATACTCGACTCCCCAAGCTGCGGCAAGAGCTTCCCGCTCAATTACAGAGTAGTTTCTCTCAGCTTGGGTGAGAGTCCTAGAGGCAAAGGCTATAGTTTTTTCCACCCCACGCTGAATTTGGGATAGTACCACACCAATGCCAGTAAGACTAGCATCAACGGTGAGGAAAGACTTGCATGCAGAATTGAAAGGAGACAATATCCCGGCATTGCAAATTTCGTTTTTGATATTCAGGAAGGATTCTTCTTGTGGTCTATCCCACACGTATTTATTGCCTTTGCGTAACAAAACCCTCAGAGGCTCAGAAATGTCGGCAAATCCTCTAACAAATTTAGAATAATATTCAACAAGGCCCAAAAAGGACCTGAGTTGATCTTTGTCCTTGGGAGACGGAGCATTTTTAATAGCATCTAGCAAATTCCGCTTGGGAGCTATACCACCACTAGAAATGGTGTAGCCTAAATACTCAATCTGTTCGGTTAAAAACATACATTTATCTTTATTGACCGTTAAACCAGCATCTTCAAGTTTCCATAACACCTGTCGTAAAATGGCATTGTGTTCCTCAACAGTCTTCCCAGACACTAAAATGTCGTCTTGGAAGTATACTACACCAGCCAAGCCCTCAAACATGTTGGACATCATTCGTTGGAAGACAATCGCAGCCGAGGCTAGGCCAAACGGCATGCGAGTGAATTGGAAAGTGCCTTCCGTCGTGATAAAAGCAGTGAGTGACTTGGATTCGGGGTGTAACTTGATTTGGTGGTATGCACTTCTCAGATCTATCTTGGAAAAATATCTACCACCCCCCACAGATTGCAACAATTCGTTGATTTTGGGGAGGGGAAAAGTGTCAATAACAATGTCACGATTAAGTGACCTGAGGTCAATGCAAAACCTCAAACGACCATCTGATTTAAGCGTCAAAACAACTGGAAAAATCATCCAAGAGGATGCCTCCACTGGTTCAATGACTCCTGACTTTAACATATCTTGCAGGAGATCTTTAAGACCTTGCCTCACGGATAAAGGTACTTTTCTGAGCTTGTGTTGAACTGGGCAGGCGTTAGGCTATAAAATGATTTTGTAGAGATAACCCTTGACACACCCCAACTTATCTTCAAAAACTTTATGGGCATCTTGTAAAATGTGATCAATCTGGATTTCATCATCAACCACCATGATTTGGTTGGGGGACCTTGGGTTGATAACAATATGCAGATCATATTGGTGCATCCATCCAAGGATAGGTGGACCTTCTTTAGCAATGTAAACCTTCCCTTCAATGCTTCTTGTACCAAATCTAATGGGGCCGAACATATAACCTAAGATGTCAATCGTTTGACCTTGGTATCTAACAGGATTGATGTCCTTGTCAGATAAAGCAACACCTTTCCACAATGAAATATACAAAGACTCGGGAATGATTGTAAACATGGAGCCTGAGTCTACCATAAGGGTAACATCCTGCCCACACACATTGAATTCAGCAGTCGGTCTCGTTAATCTACGAACGTCTTGACTGACTCTTGCCACTACACAATCAGTGGATTCTTGTACTATAAGTACTCTATTCACATTTTGTTTAAGATCCATGCACTGTTGTACCACATTAACTTTAAACCTATTTCTATCAGAACTATCAACTTGTCTGCACATGCGTGCATAATGTCCTTTGCGGCCACACTTCCTACAAATTTGGTCTAAGGCAAAAAAAAAATTGAAATCAGCCATATGGTACTGACTCCCACACCGCAAACACTCTCTGCCCTTAATTCTGGGTGAAAAAGTAGAAGGACTACTGCCCTTTGTAAATTTCTTTGAAACTGCATTAACATCAGTAACTTCTTCTTTGCAATCATTCCCTACATTGCCAATTTGAGATAAACTTTTGTCCCTTCTCTCTAACTCCTTAATGCATTTCTGGGATTCCTCAATGACTTTGGCCAGGTCCACAGCATCTTTTAACGAGGGTCTTTGGCAGCCCAAAGTCGTTCTTGAATCTTTCTTTCACGACATTGTACTATAAGTTGATTACAAATTAATTCATCGGTCATGGTTCCAAAGCGGCATTTCACAGAAAGTTCACGTAATCTGGCTACAAAGTCATCAATACATTCACCCTCAGCTTGTGGTTGAGTGTAGAACTTATATCTGCCCATAACTAAGTTGACTTCTTTAGCAAATCTTGTTTCCAGTCTCTTGATAGCTTCTTTGTACACATCATCCATGGGTTGACCATTGGGACCCATGGCTACTGGTGAATATTTAAATACACGCTGACCTTCACTACCTAAAGTGCTGAGTAATAGTGCTTTTTTCCTATCAGGTGAAAAATTTTGACCATCTAGAGCAGTAATATAATTGTCTAACATTTCTACCCAATCTTCCCAGACAATGACAGGAGAGACTGGAAGAGGAAGAAACATAGGAGGTGGGACAACATTGGAATTCATGGCTGAAATAGTGAGTAACACCAGCAAATGTGTAGTAGAAAAAAAAAACAGTTATAAAGAAACAGCACAGACTAATCAAAGATGTGCAGTATGTCTAAAAAGTGACTGCACAACAATGAATTAATAACAGTAAAAGATGTGTACATTGACCTTGAAGCGTAAGAGAAATGCGTAATATTAAATACTGAAGTATGTGCAAGGAAACAGTCAAAACAAAACCAAGTACTCAAATATAGGACAAGGTGTGCAAATCACCATGAACGGAGCTGCACAAAAGTCAAGATCAGGGGTGCAGATTAACGTGAGTCAAAAATGCTGTAAGTGCGCATTTAAATTAAATTGAAAAAAATACCAATAGGATGTTGAAATCTCCGGCGTGAAGCGCTTTGCGAGAAGAATGAGAAAACTCGCAAGATGGCGGCACGCAGATGAGGTCAAGACGTTGCGCACGGTGTACGTGATGCACGTACTGGAAAACTAGCGTACACCGTGCGTTCCACAGAAGAAGAGCGTTCCAAATAATGAAGTGAGGAAGGCTCAAGTAATAGCGCGCAATCCCAACGTTGAAGTGAGGAAGGCTCGAGCAACAGCGCACGATCCAAACGGCAGCGCTGAGCTCAAGAGCCGAACAAACAAAGGCAAACATTACCTTTAAATGCTCCGAAGAACAGGAAACCAAACCACAGGAGGTGCCGCAGGGTACACCAAGCGATGTCCAATGGAGAAAAGAATAAAATTTAAGACAGCCTGCTTGGCCTACAAGGCCCTTCATGGTATAGGGCCACAATTTTTAAAAACACATCTGAAACGGTATGAGCCATGCAGGAATCTGAGGTCTGGGCAGGCAAAATTGATACAGGTCCCAAGATTTAAGCAGGTTAGGTGGGGGGGGAGAAGCTTCTTGGTGCAGACGGCCAAGACCTGGAACCTGCTCCCTATCACAATAAAAAATAGCCCCTCGCTCCTATCATTCAGGAAAGCTGTTAAAACCTGGCTTTTTACCTCTTAGTTAAAGCTCTTTATCACCGGCAGTCTCTTGCTACATCGACTTAGCGCCAAGACGCCCTTGGGCATTCGCGCGCTTTATAAATTTCCAAATCAATCAATCAAATCATGTCGTGAGGAGCAGGAGATGAAGTGAAGAAAACGGGCGAGCCAAAGGATCACCAGGTTGTGCTCGAGATACACAGGAACACGCGAAGGCACAGGATCATCGCCAAAATTGTTAAGACGAGCCGTGGACAAATCAGACTGGAGGCGGGATGCTTCAAAGGTAAGTTTACTTCTCAGCACAACCTGGCATCCGACCACCTCGACAATCCAGCAGCAACTGAAAACTATTGAGTGCCGTCAGCCTCACATTCTATGGAACACAGAATAAAGAACGTGCATGACAGAGATATGAAGCTCCACGAGGGAAGCAGGTAAGTGACATCATAACACTGTGCTCATGTGGTTTGGACTGTGACGGGGAGGGCTGACGAGGAGGTAATGACCTGTTCATAGGGCCCGCCCGGGGAGAAAGGCTGAGTCTGATTTCAAACTGGTCCCTCGCTGGACAGCACAGGTACCTCTGTGGCTTCAGCCAACACAATCCCTCTGAACATACCAGCTGTAGGTGCAAGGGAGTAGAGAGGACAGGGGCACAGTGAACCCAAGAAAGGCCACTGAGGTGTAGTAAATAACAATCACACCTATTAGAATTGGAAACTGATCTAAAAGAGTCGTTAAAAAGCAAGGACTGGAAAACAGTCAGTCTCTCTTCCTCAGCGATACAGGCCTTCAAGGCACCGGCCAGTCAATACATCTCCCAATTTTCCTATATGACAGCTATTCGAATCTGCAACACTGTGGCTATAAGTGTTATTAAATATATTATTAATGCTGGTATCACAGTCGTCAAGGTATTAAAATGACTAGATCACGGGGGCATTATCCTGACTCCCCAACTTCGAAAACAGCTTTAAGGTGGACAAAGGAGGGGGCTTTGTGATTCCAGTGGCCACAGAAACACAACAATCTGCTTGACGATCTTGAGGCTGGCGTTCTGACATGAGAGCGAGGCAGATTTAAAAGAAAAATGCCCAAAACAACAAAGCATTACATCACATAAAAACAAGCATTGACAAAGCCAATGGATCTTGCGTATGCAAGAGCTATCACCTTTGCTAATTTCTTTTAGCCATGTTACAGAGGAGCGTGGCATAGCTAACATTTATAAAGAAGAAATGCTATTGCACCCCCTCACTAGCTGCGTCATAGCACATTTTTTTCTTACAGCGGGTGGGGTGGGCAGCACGGACAAAGGAAGGGGAGTGGGTAACACGGACAAACAGAGGGTAATGGGAGGGAAAGAAGCAACATGGACATGGTGGGATGGTAGGGGGTGAAGCAACAAGGACAACTGGGGTGTGAGTGGAAGAAGCAACACAGACAATGGAGCAGTGGGGGTAGAAGTTGAAGAAGCATCACAGGAAATAGGGCAATAGGAGAGGAAGAAACAACACGGACAAAGTGGGTGGCAGGGGAAAGAAGCAATACCAACATGGGGTAGGAGGGGAAGAAGAAACAATGGGATGGGAGGGAAAAACACCAAGGATAACAGGAAGAATAAAAAATGAAAATAGTCCTTAAATCGCAGCGTGATCAGCAGAAAAATAGCAATCAATCTGAAGCAATCCGTTTTTGGCCCATGCTCCAGCCAAAATAAGAGGAAGCGAAGCCAACATGCATTGGCCCATTAGAAGGCAGCAAATAGCAGCAACAATGAAGCCTTTGAATGGTAAACAATGGGTGGGGTGCAAGCACCTTGTTGTATACAATATCTCTTGAAAGTGCAAGCGCATGCGGTGCATGTTCTGTCACAAGCAAGACCTAAAAAATGGCTCAGATTAACTCAGATTGTCAATGGAAGTGAGGCAAAAATAATGCTATCACTGCAAAAGACAAAGGGGTTGGCATGAAATAGAGTAATGTAACGTAACAAAATTAACAATTGATGGATGGAATGCTGAACAATGTCAAACATGCGCCCCCAGTACAAAGTTTGGGGTCTAAATCCATTGGGTTTTTTTGCGCACCAGGCCATTCCAGTTTGGACCCGGTCATATGCAAATCAGCCTTGACCCTGCTCCCCATGGGAACAGTCCAGTCCGAACTGCCAGGCCAGGTCCTCCCCGGACTAGAAACAAGCATCCTAGGACCAGTTTCAGGGTATCACCCCTCATCAGCCAGAATAGCTTGACTCCAGTGGCATGGTGAGTACGGGGTCTGTGCATTTGAGGTATGCAAATGTGTATAGCTGGTGGGTTGCATATTTGTGATGTATGCTTGTGTTCTGTGCAAGTACAGCTGTGTGTGCACTTGATATCGATGCATGCAGGGGGTGTGTACGTGGAATGTATGTGTGCATTATTCTATTGTTTATTTTACTCTTCATTTCGGGTTTGCTTTATTCAATGCTTTTTTCCTCTAGCGCTTACCTCTTTCTTATTCTTAGAAACATATTTTTGTTATAGCACAATGGACTGACAGAAGATCTTTTTATTTGAAAAAATATTTAAACAGGAATATTTGTCCGAAATCAATATACAGATGGAGCTCAACGGGGATAAAGGACATCAGACCTGCAGAATGTTTACCTTAAAGTTTGTATCTTTACTATTCAGACTTTGTAAATCTCAGAAGAAAAATGTGCAGCTAGAAGTGGCCCACGCTCAGAGTCACACAGGCCTTTCTGGAAAATAAAGGTTTGAGATTTATTTCAGTGTTGTGTTTTGTGCAACTGGGTTCCAACCTTAGTACAATTCACATATGCTCAGGCTGAAGTGTACCAGGATATCTGTCATCAGCATACGGCAATGTCTGTACCTGCGGACCTTTTTAATAAAAGTGCTTCTAAAAGCAGCTGAAAAGCGAATATGGAATAGCTCATAGCTGAACTACCCATCACGGAAAGATGAAACAAGGGCTGGACTGGCTGTAGCGGGCATTGGGCGTTTTCACGGGAGGCTAGAAGGGTGGGGGCCAGTTTTGAAGTGGTGGGGTGCGGTTTTGGGGCGGTGGGGGCCGATTTTGTTACTGGGGGCTGGTTTTGCAGCGATGCTGTAATATCGGCCCCCAGTAACAAAAGCAGCAGTGCTGGGGGCAGGTTTTGTTAAGCGGCAATGCTTCACGCTTGTCCCCCCCTCCCCACTCCCGCCAGGGGCTGGGGGCTGCTCCGACAAAATTGCCAGGGCTGCTTTGGGATCTTCATCCGGCCCTGGATGAAACGCTGAATCCACCTGGCAGGTTTTCGAACCACTAGATTACAGATACATTTCGGTTGCCGACACAGAACCCACCTACCTATCTTCACAGCTAATAACCTTGCGCAGGGTTTTAGCCCAAACACAAGGAGGTATGGCTGGCATACCAACAAGAGAAAAGGGTCTTTAGAAGGTTATAAAGGTCATGGCGAAGGGCAATGCGAGAGCTGTGGTGGGAAGGCTGCGGGAGAAAGCAAGACGAGCATGGGGGTGTTTTTCAGAGGGTCACAAGAAGGAGAGAGCAACTCGGAGCACAGGTGTGCAGGGGAATGCTGGCCATTGGTGAGAAGCAAATGAGAGAGGGTAACTCGGAGCAAGGGATGTGGGGAGGACACAGGGTCGGATTAGCAAAGCAGGCAGTCGTCCACTAGTCGATGGGCTGGTGCCTGAGTGCCAACGTGGGCCCTTTTTAATTTGGAAGAGAGAGCCACTGCCAGTCACTCAGTGTCCTACTGTCCTCCCCAGTCCCTGCCATACCTCCCTGTCCAGGCCACTGTCATATGGGGCCGGAATGGGCAGGCAGGTTATAGGCACACAGTGCTGTGCTTAGAGGCGGGGAGAGAACACGTGAGATTGCAGCGGTGTAATTGAAAGGCTGGTATTGTGACTGAATTGGGTTACCTAACTTGGCCCTCGTGGGCCCAATTCAGGGACTAGAAGCAGTGCACTTCCTCTACTCCTCCACCTCTGGACCGTCACACTGAGGCCACAATGGACGGGAAAGGGAGGTGAATGCAGTAGCCTCACTGGGGGGCCAAGTATTGACCTGACCATTCTCACCTCAGCCTCTGAGCCCGCTCATTGCTTAACATTCATTGGCTTCATTGTCACTCTTCTTTGCTGCCTTCTAATGGCCAGCATGTGATGGCTTCACTTCCTCTTCTTTCAGCTGGAGCATGGACCACTGATTGCTTTAGCTTGATTGCTGTCCTGTCGTGTAGTTCCTATAGTACCCATGCAGGACCTGCACGTTTGGATAACATAAACTGTGGGCTTGGTGTTAGACTGACTCTGTGCACCCCCAACGCATATGTTAGCCGGATTTGCATTAGCTAGCTCACAGTGCCACTAGAATCTCCTCTTATCGGGGCGAGATTAGTTTCTGGCAACCTTAGATCATGACAACCCTGATCCCTCAGAATCGTGGAAACAATGTACTACTTTTCGCTCAGTCACTCGTGCTTACTCGTTCGGTTTGTCTCAGAGAGTTACACAGAATAAACAGTCTGGGCGTTTCAATAAGTATTTATTGAACAATTGTTATTCTAGTGTAAAATATATGTGCTGCAGCAACCAGCAGACAATATCAGAGCTATATTATCAGCAGTACGATAAAAGTGAAAGGGTAGTACAGTTCTACCATATTGAAGAATCATGAATGCATACATGAATATAAAAAGCATTATAAAGAGTGCGCGTACTCCTACAATGCCTAACTAGATGCACCTAAGTGTACCTAGCATGTGTGTAGGTCTAAAAGCCTAAGAGCCAAGAATCCTTCTAGGATTTAGTCGAACCCCATTACCTGAATAGAGAGAGTGTGGGACCCCGTTCTGGTCTCGAGTTGGACACCCCGGAAGGGCTGTGTTAGACCGCTGTCAGCTGGAGCGACTGCATGCAGGAGCCTCAGCATCTCTGGTCAGTGTGTCAGCATGGAAGTCTCGGTTCCCTCTATCTTACTGTGGCAAGATGTGGTGTATTTATACCCTAAAGTGTCTCGTCCCGCAGTATGGTTTGTATTGGTCTTTGTTAGACATGAGGAAGACGTCTGGGGTGAACTTTGTACATACATATTATGCGGGAGATGTAGCTGGTGAATGCTCATGCATAATTTATGAGTACATTGTAGGCCTGTGTTCGGGAAAAACCCTGCAGTGTTCTAACCACAGACTAGATAACATTCAACCCTCAGAGCTCGTTGTGTACTGTAGGGAACTAATGTAGGTGAAAGATCATGCCTATATTAGGGCATAGGAGATCATGACTATAATAGGGCATAGACGATTATGACCATAATAGGGCATATTCGAATATGACCATAATAGGGCATATACGATTATGACCATGTACGGCATATATGAACGTGTCTATATTAGGGCCTCTATACGAAACATAACACCCACTCCACTTTTGAATTGGATGACAATGACCATACTTAAAATCTGGACAATTTAAAAAAAATTCTTAAAAACATGGTTTTAAAAGGACATTTAAAAAGTGTTTAAAAATGTTACAAATCAGCTATTCTTTTGTTGCCACTTGAAAAAGTCAATCCTGTCTCACTTATAAAAGTTGCATTACTACAAGCAGAAGAAGGCCATTCGTTCTCAAGTGAAAAGTGTCAATTTAGGAAATGTTCCAAATTTAGTTCGTTTATTTATGAAACGAAGTGGAGAAGCCGAATTCTTTCCCAGGACGCGATGAGACAATTCAAGATTAAGTGTCCTGGCTTGGAGATACAGCATTATCGGTGTTACCTACTGCAGATGACAAATCCAACGCCTCGCAGAGAATGTCAATCGCACATAGATGGAATTCAGCACTGCCAACAGTCGGTGCTGCGGCAGCTTGTGCAGCAGTTGTTACCTGAGTGCCTGTGGAGGAGCCACCTAACCCAGCAGGAGCAAACGGCACCTGTGGATTCTCAAGGAATGCGTTAATCAGAATTGGAAGACGCTGGGGACAACGCAGAGCCTGGGCCTTTAGGGGGTCCAGCATAGCATCCATGTCCGGAGGCGTATCTGATGGAAACGTTAGACAGAGATCGAACGTGCATTCTTCTCCGCAAAACAGGCATCGAAGAACAGGTAAGATGCAGTCCACCCAGACTGGTCTATACGATAGGAACCAAGAGGCGTTCAGTTCTCTTAGGCATGGTATACCCAGAAGCTGCACCATGCGTTCACGGTATTTCCGCTCCATGAGTATGTTCGCCATTTCCTCGGAAATTGGGCCGTCCATTGCGTAGCAGTAAGATTACAATCAGGACTCCTGCAATTAGGAACAGGATAAGCGGGAGACCTCCAAACACGCTTCCCAATATGGAGTGTATAAAATTTGGGATTACTCCGAGGACTGTCTGAAAGGTGCTTAATAGTCCTGACCCTATGGTCTTAAATAGGTGTACAATACCGCTCGTATCAGACATGTTAAAGATACAACCCACCATTTCTGCGAAATGAAAGGGGCAGTTCGTACGTATAAGCGCCTGTATCTCAGTCGAGGTCCTTGCAACTTGAAGTTCAAAGGTTTCTCGAGCGGAGGTTAAGGGCACAGGTTGCTGTAAAAGCATGGCTTTCAGTCTTCTCAAAGTATCAAATTGTATAAAGGAAACATTCAACGAAGGCCATAACGGCGCCTCCCTGACTGTGTTCAGTGGCGGAAACAATACTTGCATAGAGCAAGTAACCCTGGAGTTAACGGTGACCAGAAAGGCGACGCTCGGAAGCATCCCACAGCAACCTTGATCGTTTAGCATCAAGTAACTCCCATTCGAGAGCAGCTGGAAAACCGGTGTGATCATGTCCGCTGTGGTCCCTGTAATGTGACAAGATAGATTCGCTACCGAACCACTACATGCTCCGTGCAGAGAAATATCCTGACACATGAGAGAACCGCTTAAAGCGTTTTTGCAGTTTGTACCACTCAGATACACTTCTCGATCCCCATTCCGGCATTGATATCTATATGGTAACTCCCAAGTTTCCTTAATGTAACCCTTACCCATTCTTTCATATTTGCCTGCCTGCCATTGCTCAAGGCAATATTGAAACTGAAACGTAGTGACCAGCAGAGTGATTTGGCCATGAATTAGCCATTCAGTTGATGGTAATTCGGCTACAGTGAATGGTAACCTTTCCAGTTTCTCAGTACGCAGCATTGTATATTTGGCTCCTCTTTGTGCCATTTCTGTCTGTTTATCAGTTAGATTGTATTCTGAAAACAGAGACGTGGTGTTTATAAAACGCCAGGGCACATAGCCTGCGCGCAAAGATTGCAGCGTCCAGCTTAACATCATAATAGCACGCAACTGAGATTGCCCGTGTTGTAACAAGGCCAAATCTTGTTCTAAAATGTCGATTGCCAAAGATACAATGTTGCCTAAGGAGTAAATCCTGGAGGTCAAAGTTGTTAACCCATTATCCACTACAGCTAATGCCTTCTCTAGGTTAATACGGTCTATTTCCCATATTCTTTCTGCACCTCCTGTTGGGATATTTTCCAATTTTCATTATAATAGGCACAAATGCCAGCATACACGAAACGTTTCTGACGTATTTTCTTTGGGCCTAGCAGGAAATCCCTAAGGTCCACATCAGGTGTGAGTAAGGTCAAGTGATGTTTTACTTCTGTGAGTGTTGAGGTCTCTAGCTAATCAAGGCACAACTTCCCAACACTATAGGATGTCACAACCCCTGGGTGTTGTCTCACTACATAGCGTGTATCTAGCCTACTGATACTAAACCCCTAGCTATACCTAGGAATCTCTGTTGACATGTGTTTGTGTCAATGGGCCAAATCAGCCATTCTGTCCAATTGGGATCTGACCTGTTGTACTGGAGAATGACATCTAATCATACCCCATGTGTAGTTGAATTCTGCCCCCCACCCATCTGTGATGGTGATGGAAACCCAGGTGTGTTCATTTCCTTGTTCTTGGCTAGACCAAGACAGGATGTCATTTAGAAATATCATCTGCTGTGGAATGAGGCATGCTCTAAAAAGCACTTCTGTTCCCTGGACCTGCCAGTCCCTAGAACCCTTGATTTTAAATCTATAGTGTCCTTCCATAGGTCGAAACCCTGTGTAGACAACTGGGCCATAAAGGAAGCAGAGTAAATCTGTTTGGTGTTAGTCAACATAATTTTCAGTGCTGATGTTGTTGCCACTTTGTAATAAAATGACTTCGGGTCAGATGTATTAAACCCTGAAAAGTATGCGAATTTCTGTGCAAAAGTTTGCGAACTACCTTTTGGAGGTGTTGGGCAGTGTTCCCACTGGTGGTATTCAAATACATTTCTAGGTGTTATAGATTTGTGCAAGAAATGATGATCATAATGTTGGTCACAGTACAATGTATCATAGTCTGAAGTACCTTCTAACATTTCGTTATTCGGAAATGCTGCAGTTTTTTCTAAATCAGACATCATATTATTTACAGTTTCAGTGTCCCAATCATCAGACAATGTACTGGAGGTAATGATATCACTTAAAGAAATTTTAAATACATGTTTAAGCTTTAAAAGTTCAGTCGGACCGAATATATCGAAATCAATCTTGTCCCATACTATACCGTCCGGTATAGGAGCTGCTGTGATGTTCACTGAAGATAAGTCTCTTGGTTCACGATGTGAAGACTGGTGTGGTTTTAAAATCAAATTGACTCTTTGGGCTGTAGAGCTGTGCTGGAGATATCGTCCATTAATAAGCATACTAAAAGTTATTGTTAAACCTAGTCAGAAAAGAAAAAAGAAAATCCCAGTGATATACCATAGTTCTATCCAAGGTGACACCAGGTAAGTATTTCTAAAAAAGTGCAAAAAGTCAATGAGTTTCTGTTTGTGTGATTTTTGGGCTGGCGTCGTTTCCGGCTCGCTTGGATCCAGTGAAAACGTATCAAAGTTCATGAAATAGCCAGAAGGAGTTCGATCAATTGTTGGAATTGCATCAGGATTTGTTGAAATTGGATTTTGCTCTTGACGAGGCATGTTGACGTAGACGTCTGTAGTCGGTCTGATTGCAACTTGGTTGTTAAGTTGATTTTCTTCTTGAAGTTGAACTTCTTGTTGAAGTGGAATGAGTTCACACAGCATTGTTGCTTAGTCCTTTATTCCGTACAGGTGGCTCTTCAAACGTGATGAGTCTTTCTGTTTGAACTTGTTGGATTGTAGCGAGAGGAGGGCGTCTGCTACTGTGGAGTCCACGGGGCCTACTGTTTAGTATCGGCCACATAGTGTGGTCTTCTGCCGGCAAGAGGCGGCAGAAGTACAGTTCTTGTGCCTTGGATTGCTAGGACCGGTACAGCTGTTCTGTAGGATGGTCCGAATTCTTTCTTGTCTGCAATCTTTTCTCTGACCAGGTCCCCAACTTTGGGATCCAGACAGGTCTTGCCGTTACTGCCTTGACCTCCTCAGTGGTGGTCTGTTTTAAATGGACGTTGCTTTGTTGTGTCCTGGATTCATTTAGATCCTGTAAAACAGCCAAACGATCATGGATATCAAATGATTTGTCATCCGCCACTGTGCCTTCACAATCAAGATCAGGTACCCACATTTTTGTCCCAAATAGGACCTCGTAAGGAGTGACACCCCCTAGAGAGCTTCTTGGCTGGTTGTTAATTGCTCTTTGGACCCCATAAAGGTGACTGACCCAACTACCGCCCTTGCCTAATACCCTAGCTGTTAAAGATTGCTTTAAGTCACGGTTTTTCCTCTCCACAACCGAATTTCCCTCGGGATGGTATGGAGAGGAGTACCGCAATGCTACGCCCATTCCTTCCATGGCCTCTTTGTAAGCCCGAGAGCTAAACCCCGGGCCACGGTCAGAATGTAACGTGCCAACTGCGTATGTGCCGATATAGACTCGCAAATCTTTTATAACAGTTCGAGCGTCAGCCGAGCGCTAAGGCCAGACCCATAGGAATCTGAAGCAAGAATCCACTGCAACCATGATATATTTCTTGGCCCCATCCGATTTTAGGGGTCCGCAGTGGTCCAAATACACACATGCGAGAGGTTTGTCTGATTTTAGTAATGGTGTCTGCGCTGGGCGTGCTACGGTGGAGCCTTTCATCTGCTGGCAGATGTCGCACTTTAAGACGTAGTCTTTGGTCTGCTTTGTTAACCCTGGCCACCAGTAGCGCTGTTTCAGTAAAGAAATAGTCGCTGTGACGCCTGTATGCGCAGAACCCAAACCCTCGTGTGCTGCTAGAATTAAGCCTTGCCTACGATCCATATTTGGTGTTACTCTATCCCCCACTCCAGGAATCTGAGCATATGGAATGTTTTGTGCATCTAACTTGTAGGAGTACTTGAGTGGAAATTTTTTAGGTACTGCTGTGCTGCAATTGCCTGAAGCAATGACAGCTACCATAATCTCGCCGTCTATTCTTGTTTTTGAACGAGTGATTGCAGCTATGGACGCTGTGCGTACAGCTCCCTTTGCGGCTTTATCAGCCAATGAATTCCCTTCAACGTGAACGCCATCACGCTGATGACTCAGTGTATGTATCACGTGAGCCCTTGGTAGTTCGTTTCTCAGCTCCACTACCTGTTCCCATAGCATTTTATGCTTAATTGTGCCACCTTTCGCGTCTTTAAACCCGTTTGGTTCCCAATGATGTAAATATTCATTGTACGACTGTACACAGTAAAAGGAATCACACAAAATTAGTGTGGGGAATTCGTGTTCCGTATTTACGAGTGCCAGTATTAGTGCTTTTAATTCTGCCAACTGAGCCGTGCATTCTCCTAGAGATTGCGTTTTAGTGCAACTTGGATGGAACTTTCCATCGCGCATGCGACCTTTAACGATTGCACACGCTGCACTGTAAGCTTGCTTACTCCCTATGGCCGGTTGAGCAGATCCGTCAGTGTAAATAATGTATTCATGCTGATCTAGAGGCAAAATCTAATTTTGTAGAGGATATTCTTGTTTGTATTACAGAAATGCTTGTGTTTTTAAACTTGGATCAAATCTGTATTCAACATCCATTGCAGTGAGAGAATTAGCCCATTGTATCCATCTGGGATGTAAGGCTTTCGCATTTGGAATGCTAGCCTTCGTAACAGCCTCTAAGGCTGTTACTGGGGTCACGACTATTATGCTCTTTCCCTGAGCCAGAGCTCTTTCTCTTGCTACAGCGGTCTGCACTGCTATCAGGATTTTTTCTGTTGAAGTGAAGCGCATCTCTGCGTTTGTGTACAGGTGTGATTTGTATGCGATTGGTACCGTTTCGCCTTTATTGAAAGTTAAATAAGTGTACCCGCATTGACCCGCTATTACTCGGATCACTAAGTTGCGTACGTTTACGCGTGTCTGTAAATGTTTTGAAGCTATCATGTCTTCCTGTAGTGAACGTAGGATATTGGTATGTTCCTGTGTCCATTGTCTGACTGAAAAATCAGGTTTTAAGTCGTAGAGAGGTTTTACTCTTTCTGCGTAATCCAAAATGTATGTTCGACCAAAATTTAGGAATCCCAGAATTGATTGTAAATTCTTTAATGATTTTGGAGGTTGGAGCTGTGCACACTTTTCTAAAAAGTTAGCTGCTAGGCTTTTTCCTTCACTTGACAGCTCATATCTCAAAAACAGGACATTGAGATGGGCAATTTTTGATTTTTTTAAATTAAATTTATAGCCCTCAGAGGCGAATCCCATAATAATGGTGCTCACCCTGGTCAAGTGCCTCGGTAAGTCATCGTCCGTCAGATAAATATCATCTACATAGGACAATGCTTCTTCATCCAAATTTTGGAGTAACTCTGTTACCCTTGCTAAAAACAACCCCGAGCTATTCTTATACCCTTGGGGGAGTCGACAAAATTGCCGTTGTGACCCTAGCGCTGAGAATGCGGTCAAATACCTGCTTTCAGGTGCTATATTTTGGCAGAAAAATCCATTTGAGATATCAAGTGTTGTTTTGTATTTTTGTCGCACAATGTTATTCATTAATGCGGCACTGTGTGCATTTTGAACTGCAAATGTCTTTGTGCAAGTGTTTAAATGTCTGTAATCTAAAACTAAACGATATGTGTTGTCAGGTTTTGATACGGGGAACAAAGGATTGTTCATTGGTGAGGTGCAATTTTCTATCACCCCCTGGTATTCAAGTTGATCTAGGATCTCCCTGACTTGTTTTTAGCTTCCTGCTTTATAGGGTATTGCCTTTGAGCATTTGGGGAACCTTTTAACGGGATCACGTGGCGAGTTGAATCCTCATCCCAACCAGCATGATTTTTGTACAATGCTGGAGCTAGGGCAACCACCCACTCCTGCGCATATGCATGTTTTAAATGTATGGGAACGAGGTCGGAAAACGCTGGAAAAATTATCGTTTCTCCCTTAGGGCACTCCATGATGAATGCTGGCGGCCAGTCTTGCTCTGCTAATAGGATGTCATATCCAGATGACAGATTTTTCCAAAATAGACCTTTAATTTTCCTGGGCTTGTCCCCCTCCATCCGGAGTGTTATCTCATGTAACTTATGTGGGACACTTACCCGAGTATCAGGTGTTTCCACCGTGATATACTCACTCAACTCCGCTGTCACCAGAAATTCCTTCAGGTTCTGGCAGGCTATTGTTACTTCTGCCACGCTGTCTAGCATCGTCAGAGCCCATTCCCCGTTCAGAAGCTGTGTCCTCAGAATTCTGGGCATGTCTGATCTTAAGACCTGCTACCTTCTTTTTGAACTAAGGTTTTTGTTTATCTTCTTTTTTAGGTGCGTAGTCCGCAGCGCGTTGCGTGTCTCTGGACTTTGTACGCTCCTCTGACCGTCCTTCCCTCTCTGAGTTTTTTGATGAACCCTGAAAGGAACGAGAGGAACGTGTATCAGTATCCTGATACCTGTCAGGTTTTTTAATATTATCCCTATTCCGGAGGTTATACCTCCTTTCAGAGGGCTCCTGTTGAGGAGACCTACCTCTGGATTGAGATCTGCTGTCTTTAGACTTTTGTTGTTTTTTATTTTCCCACTTCTTTTTAGAAGAAGTAGGTGTCTGCTTTGTAGAGTCCTTTTCAGAACTGCCCACCAGTTGTGGTTTTAATGCTTTCCCACCTAAACTGTCTCTGCCTAGTTCTGCATACGCAGTTTCAATTATTTTGGGTAGTTCGTGTGGTTGATCTACTGGACTGAACTCCCTTAGGCGTTGGCGGATCACCACTGAGGCTGCTTCCCCCTTAACCGCTTCGCTGTGGCCGGAATTCCGCCCAGGTGCTAGACATTCCGATCGCGGGCGTGGCTCGGACGGCCCCCGTGCGTCGTGAGCACATGCCCACCGTGACTCATGACGGCCGGGGGCCGTCATGAGCACGGAAGAGGTTAATGTTAGCTAGTATTATGGCTGATACCTGTTCGTAGTTACCTAGTAACTTCATCTCTAAGTTAAGGGCAGGCTCTGCTCCGTACTCATTTTGTATCTGTCTCAATACATCAGGTACTACTGCTAATGACGGGATACCATGCGTTCTGGTATATATGGCAGCAAAGACTGTACCCCAAGAGGTGCAGTCCTCTATTTGTGGTGTGATCCCCATGGGCAAGCAGATTGTTAGTATTCTGTGTTTATCACAGGTGGTAGTATTCGGGAATACCGCCTCCAGCTGAGTTATTTTCTGAGCTATCCAGAATGGTATTTGTTCGCGTTTTGCGGGCATTTTGCCCATTACCGCATGTAATGTTTGAGGAGTAATTTTATTTCCTGTACCCTGAGCTGGAGTACTATTTGCTGCACCTGGTGCAGGTTGGATTGTTAAAGTCCTCATGACAAATTGTGTCAGGTTTCTGTAGATTTTAATTAAATCTCTGTGTTGTATGAGTAAGTCTGGCTGTGGCATTGTGTCAATGTTAGGTTGCGGTGTGTAAGCCGCTAGTATTGGCCATGTGGCCCCGTCTCCTCCGAGCGGGCCTAATCTTACTCTTTCTCGTATGTGGGGTAGGGCGCCATTAAACCAGTAATAATGTTCCTGGTAAGTGAGTGGAATCTCTATGTCCTCAAATGGACAATATTCCCGTGGTGCATCTCCTTCTATATAGTAGTGAAATGTCTTTGTTATTGCATTTGCTGCTGGGAGTGTAACCCATGAATAGAATACCTCTGTTTTGTTTGATTCGTGTGCCTCAATCACGAAAACCACAATGCCACCCTTGGCTTGTAAGCCATTTTCTAATAGTCTTATTGTGACTGTCCTTCTGAATTTTGGTGCAATCTGTATTGTATCCTCAGGATCTTCTTCCTCGTCTGACGGGGGCAGTGGCATTTGTAGTGGATCTAAGACTGTGGTAGTCATCGTGTATAGAACACAGACTAATGTTTCAAAGAAACTATGATAAGGTTTTAGGCACAATTTTAGGAACACTATGTCCTTTCAAGCTTGAATAATCAACAGCCAATAAATAGTATTTTCGTACTACTCAGCTGCGGCGGATTTTGTGCCCACCCACTCCAGATGTCTCTGGGGTTTTGTGAGTAGGTTCTCTGAGAATAGCACGACTGAACTACTCAGATTCTACTGTTAAATAAGTACCCAACCAACGTTGGTGGCGCCATGTCGTCTAGTTCCTATAGACCCCATGCAGGACCTGCGCGTTTGGATAACATAAACTGTGGGCTTGGTGTTAGACTGACTCTGTGCACCCTCACCGCATATGTTAGCCGGATTTGCATTAGCTAACTCACAGTGCCACTAGAATCTCCTCTTATCGGGGAGAGATTAGTTTCTGGCAACCTTAGATCATGACAACCCTGATCCCTCAGAATCGTGGAAACAATGTACTACTTTTCGCTCAGTCACTCGTGCTTACTCGTTCGGTTTGTCTCAGAGAGTTACACAGAATAAACAGCCTGGGCGTTTCAACAAGTATTTATTGAACAGTTGTTATTCTAGTGTAAAATATATGTGCTGTAGCAACCAGCAGACAATAGCAGAGATATATTATCAGCAGTACGATAAAAGTGAAAGGGTAGTACAGTTCTACCATATTGCAAGAATCATGAATACATACATGAATATAAAAAGCATTATAAAGAGTGCGCGTACTCCTACGATGCCTAACTAGATGTACCTAAGTGTACCTAGCATGTGTCTAGGTCTAAAAGCCTAAGAGCCAAGAATCCTTCTAGGATTTAGTTGAACCCCATTACCTGAATAGAGAGAGTGTGGGACCCCGTCCTGGTCTCGAGTTGGACACCCCGCAAGGGCTGTGTTAGACCGCTGCCAGCTGGAGCGACTGCATGCAGGAGCCTCATCGTCTCTGGTCAGTGTGTCAGCATGGAAGTCTCGGTTCCCTCTATCTTACCGTGGCAAGATGTGGTGTATTTATACCCTAAAGTGTCTCGTCCCTCAGTATAGTTTGTATTGGTCTTTGTTAGACATGAGGAAGACGTCAGGGGTGAACTTTGTACATACATATTATGCGGGAGATGTAGCTGGTGAATGCTCATGCATAATTTATGAGTACATTGTAGGCCTGTGTTCGGGAAAAACCCTGCAGTGTTCTAACCACAGACTAGATAACGTTCAACCCTCAGAGCTCGTTGTGTACTGTAGGGAACTAATGTAGGTGAAAGATCATGCCTATATTAGGGCATAGGAGATCATGACTATAATAGGGCATAGAAGATTATGACCATAATAGGGCATATACGAATATGACCATAATAGGGCATATACGATTATGACCATGTACGGCATATATGAACGTGTCTATATTAGGGCCTCTAAACGAAACATAACAGTCCTTCTTCTAATTTCAGTGCGATTGTTGTACTACTTCTATTTTTTTCTTTCTGTTGTCCTTGTTGAATCTGTTGCTATTTGTAGCTATGTTTTACTCTGCCACACACACTTCAAAAAAGCCCCTTTCTCCTTTGAAATGGATGCTTATTGCGACAACCGATGTTATCGGCTTCCAAATGTATTTTCACTAAGACATGGACATGAGTGTAATTGCTTTCTTTCTTTATTTTTTCCTGCATGGGAAGATTAACTGATTTGCTCAGAATCACAGAGATGTTGTGCTAAGACATAACAAGCATAGGCAAAGCCAATAGGTCTTGCCTTTGAGACTATTGGTTTTGCCAATGCTCCTTGTTCATGTTGTGCAGCATGGGCATTGCCGACTTTGGCAATGATTTGTAACCATGCTGTATAGCAGTGAGGCTGCTGCACAGCATAGCTAAAAATGATAATAATAAAAAGGACTTTGATGCACCCAGACTAACACACTTTAAAAAACAGTGCATTAACCCTGGCTGCATCTTAAGGCTTTTTCTAATTAGTTTTAGCCACACTGCACAGTGCTGCTGTACAGCATTCTTCAAAAACATTGCCAATGCTTGTGTTACTTGCAGTTAATACGTCACTATCCTTCCTCTGTAGTATAGTGGCCGTAGGATAGAACCAATCTTTCTTCAGTCCAAGGTTGCTAAAAAGGGTTATTTGCATAGTAATAAAGTCTTATTAGTGCAGACAACCACAATCACTGCATGTTTTATATCTCAGCTGTTTTTCATCAGATCAAGCACTCTTAATACATAATGCCTACCATTATGTCGCGCCTACACCTTGAAATCCTGATTGTTTTGTGTAACATTTCCTAAACATTGATTCACTTAAATATAAGATTCCTTGTCTCTGTGCAACATGTGTGTTTGATGTCAGGCATTTTGATACCCTACATTGAGATAAGTAGCACTATAAAAGAAATTACATTTAAAAAAAATAGATAAGCGAGTGCTAATTAAATGATTAGTGTACTTACTTATACAGAGAGATACCGCTGACATTTTTACAGTGCATGCATGTCTCTTACATACAGAGGTTGAACAGAGTCAAACATGCCTCCAAATCATAGTTTCACTTAATTACTTGTGAAGTGATAACAAGCTGAATGCCTTTGCTTCCCTCCATTGTATTGGTATCTAGGTGTTAGGCTCCAGACAAAGTGTGGGCTCTGCAGACTGTCTCCAGGCATCAGCAAATTGAACTGGGACAAATTCAGCAAGCTTCACTGGGACTGGCCGGGATCCCGCTATTAACAGCTTCATGAGCCACGATCCAGCTGCTTCCTCCCTCCCTCACTTCCTGCACTGTAGCCAACTCTATGATACTCATTTTATCGACCTCTTTACTATGAAAGGATGAGTGAACGTGTCAGAATATGAATCTGAGACCATGAGGTCAAACACAGATCCCTGCAGTGGCTGCATTAGCTCACTGCACCATCACGCCCTGCTTCTCATTATGAGACTTTGCCTGGGCTGTGATGATGTCATTAAAGCACAGTTTTCTCTGCACTTTAAAGTGCAGGAGGCAGTCAACGCAGGTAAAACCAAGAAAGAGCAGCAGCCTGCTTGCATCGGCTGTCCGTCGCCTGGAGGAGGACTTATCTGGCCCACCCATTTCCTCACTGATCTCCTGGATGCTGGAGCATTTGCCTGCCTGCTATATAGTGCCTTGACACCTCACCTGCTGGCAGCTTTTCACACACTGCCAGCTCATACTTTGTTACTGAGCTAGTGCCTGTCAACACCATTTGACCTTGGAGACCTTACCTGACCCTACCTGCCCTGCCCAACCATCTTCAACAGCAAGGCAGAGCTGGAGAGAGGGAAGACAGCCAAGCATCACTCTTTGCTCAAGTCTGGCCAGCGCTCAGCTGTGGTATGTCAGTCTGCAGTGCATTCTCATTTTGCTCTGTGTGTGTGAAGCAGCTAACAATCTCGGCAGACCTGAAGCAAAGACATCGGGCACTCTCTCTTCACAAGGCTTGTCCCTGTCCTGAACTTTCTACCAATTGCAACTCTTGCTAAGCCATCTCTACCAGCTTCTTCTGTTGTTGCTTTCCATGGTGGGTGACATGACCATTTTCACCAGTATTCCCCCACCCCTACTTCCTGCTATAGAGGACTTGAAAAGAAAGTAAGACTCTTTCCAAGTCTAGGCTGCTCTGACTTGTACCTCTAAGTGAAGTCAGTCAATCAATCAGCATTTGCAGAGCGCAGCACTGTCACCCAGGGGGTTATCTGGACGCTGGGGGGCAAGATCTCTGTTGAAAAGCTAGGTCTTGAGGAAACTGCAGGAATAGTGAAGAAACAAGCAGAAAAGGGCAAAATAGAGGGCAGAAAAACAAACAGAAAAGGCAAAACAGAGCAGAAGAGGGCAAAACAGAGAGCAGGAAAAACGAGTAGAAAAGGCCAAACAGAGGGCAGAAAAATCAGCAGAAAAGGCAAAGCAGAGGGCAGAAAAAGAAGCAGAAAAAGTCAAAACAGACAGCAGAAAAGCAAGCAGTAAAAGGCAAAACAAAGGGCAGAAAAACGAGCAGAAAAGCAACACAGAGGAAAGAAAAATTGACAAAAAAGGAAAACAGAGCAGAAGAGGGCAAAACAGGGCAGAAAATGACCAGAAAAGGCCAAAAAAGAGGGAAGAAAAATGAGCAGAAAGGCAAAGCAGAACAGAGGGCAGAAAAACAAGGTGGTGGGAAATGGGGGAGGTGGGAAATGGGGGAAGGAGGGAAACAGCGGGACGAGGGAAGAAACCAGCAGAAAAGGGTACAACAGAGAGCAGAAAAACAAGCAAAAAAGGCAAAACAGAGAGCAGAAAAACGAGCAGAAAAGGCAAAACTTAGGGCAGGAAAGGCAAAACGGAGGGCAGAAAAAGAGCAGAAAAAGCAAAACAGAGGGCAGAAAACCAGACAGAAAAGGCAAAACAGAGTAAGAAACGAGCTGAGGAGGCACAGAGGTCAGCAGGTAGACAGGTAGCATAGGGTAGCGGACTGCAGGCAAACTGGACAGGAGATCTGTCACTGGGGGGCTGACATGAGGACCTGCTCCAAAGTAATTATTTTACCTTAAGAAGGCTTGAAAGAAGTAACTTCTTTAGTGCGCACCATGTAAATGGTCAATAATATTGTGACATGCCGTTTTTGTATTTCAATGTTGATGTTAGTTTAGTTGTAGTGTGAAACAATTGTCCTTTTTAACTTGAAACATTTTTTCTTTGCAATCCACATGCTGATTTTCTAGGGCAAATCATGCTAAAGGCCATATTTAAAAATGCATGTGCCACAAACGAGTTTGGAAGTTACATATTTTAATTGCTGATTTTTAAACTATTGCTTGCATACAGTGAGTATGTAGTAAGCAAAGAACTCCAACTAACCTCTCCTACTCCAAATTTTAACTCACCTTTAAGCAACTTTCGGGTGCGTAAAATATGCAGTAACAGCAAATCATTTTTGGAAGAGGTGGGACTTAATACTTGCGTGAATTTCAGTGAGCTAACATAGTGGGTACACACAACTTCTGGCAAGATTCAGAGGGAATTCTCCCGCCAAAGAAAATGTAAAAACAAAAAAGAAAGTCAAATTGTGTATTTCAATCATAATCTCTAAAAGGGAATTCAATACATTTTGAAGTCATTTAATTGATGTCCACATCAATTAAGCTAAATGCCCACAGGGGTTGACCCCATTTATATTTTTTTTAAAAGTGCAACGCATACCCATGTAAGTCAATAATTACCTCCATTGGGCCAGGGTCTGCATTTTGGTATAGCTATCTCCCATATGGCACAGGCACCCCATTAATACCAAGAATTGCTCACATTATACTAGTGCCCAAATTTGCCACTGACTGCATCTATATACTGTGGGTGACCCATATGTCTAAATTACCACTAGTATGCCACGGCCAGCATTTTGTAACAAAGTTGGAACTAACGGCTTTCCTTAGTTACATCCATGCACACCTGAGTGGCCCCTATGGCTGTGTTTAAAGTGAGTCGCACCCCTGGTGGGCATCTGAGTCTTGGTCATTTGTGTTTTTCTTCTGAAGCCCATCTACATTTGGTTGCACCATTGCTGCTGTTGGGCAAACCTCGCAGTGTTTGGGTAATGTTGCTTTTTATTTGGAAGCTTTAACTACCCGCGGTTGGTAGAAGGGAAGGTTCTGAAATGGAACGTGTCCTTGTGAGGTGCACTAGTGCAGTAAGAATGAACGGTATTAAAATAACGTTTCTATCCCCCAATTTGAGGCGTTTATTAAGAAAGCACAACTCTACCTTACCCTTCTTTGCAGTACGCACACAGCTGCACAATGGCGAGTTTGCGGTGACAAGACCAGCACACCTATCCAGTCCTCATGCACAGCTCCTAACAAGTCCAATGTAGTTTTCAAAGCAACTATACCCAAATTGTGTCACAATGGACCAGGGCTGCGCAGAGCTCCTGGGCTGCACCCGCGCCAGCAGCATGCCACACAAATGACAAACACAACACAGTATAATCATGGAGGGTAAATGCCATTGCTATAATTCTGGTTATTATCTTTATGGCCATTGTTTGCACCATTATTGTTATTACTATTTGTTTAATAATAGTTTAATATTTATTACGGTTATTGTCATGACGGTCACTACAAGTAATATTGTTATAAATATCTTTAGCACTTCTAATATTTTAATAAGCGCCACCGGTATTATTGCTATTCTTATTAATGCTATTAATATTGATAATAATAATGACAATAGTAACAACCCCGTCAAAAACAATAATTAAATAATAAGCTAATTTCTACTGCAAACGCTATTATTGCTGTTATTACTATTATTCGTTATTTATTTCCATCTCCTTCTCACCCCCTCCATTCTGTCCCTCCATAAAGTGGTCCCCTCCCTTCTACTCCCTCCTGGCCGCCCTGTGTTGCCCCCTCCTCGGCTCGCTCGTAGCAGGGCCTCCTGTAACGTCTCCTAATCAGGCCAGACAGCTTCTCGTAGGTTTTTCTTGTTCACAGAGAGAACCGTCTGTCACTGTCTAATTCTCGACTGGATGGCCGGTGAATCACCCTGCAGCAGCGAGCAGCTCCGAGAGCTCCCGAGCATCCGGCCTGCTCCTACCTGCAGGCATCCCCGGCCCCCCGCCCGCCCGCCCACGCGCACTGCTCGCGAGCATTCCATCAGGCGCGCGGGCCCGCCCAAGCCGTCACGCTATCGCGGTAAGCGCGGGAACAAAATGGAACAGAAATGGTGCCCAGTGATGGAGCACACGTGCAAATACCTGGAGCAGCGAGCTACAAATGCACGTTGCCTATTTATTGTTTTTATTCCCTCCACAGACGCAGTGTCCCCACTTTTTTTTTATCCTTAATGCCCCCACTTCCCGTCCAGGAGAGAGGGCAGCAATGCCAGCTGGCCCCTGTGAGATGCTAAAGCCAAGAGTAGAGTCAAGAACTAATAAGGAAAGCGCTGAAGATGTGTATAGCAGCCATTACTCAAGTAATGGGTGTCATGAGTAGCCAACTCAGTGGTTTTCCCAAATTCCCTGGAACTTATTCACAAAGTCATAGTTGTACACTATGTAAAATTACATAGTGGGGAAATAATTTCAGGGTAATGGGGGCCTAGGGAACATGCCAGATTGCATTACAAGCAGTACACCTGGAAAACTGTGCAGATTTCCAAGCGTACTTCAGGGTTTTTTTGCAAATGCCAAAAAGTAGTCAATCTGTATTTGTTCATAGGAGCACTTTTACTGTGCAAATTTACTACATTTTTTCGGATTTAGCCTCCTGTGTGAACTTCGAGTGGAGGGCAGAGCCAACTATCAGAAACCACACAAGTTACATAACAGTGCACACATGTTACATTGAAGCCACTTCAAAGTGCCTTAACTCAATTGCAAAAGACACACAAATGATGGACGGAATGCGGAACAAATCAAACATCTGCCCCCAGTCAAGAGACCTGGGTTAAATCCATCCTCCTTTCGCTCACCACACCACCCCAGTTTATACCCATCCATATGCAAATCAGTCTTGACCCTGTTACTCATGGGAACAGTTGACTCAATTGACAGCAAAAGATACTAAAAATGATCAGATATAGATCAAGGACTCCTGATACCAATTATCCATAAATGAACACTGCAGTCAATGATAGGCAAAGTGAGTGCAGAATTAGAGGCAGACTATGGCGTTGGTGAGACTGGGGCAGAGAAAAGAAGAGGGGCAGTGAAGGGCAGGAGCCAGTCTCTGGAGATGGTGACACTAGGCAGAGAGGAGGAGAGAGGGAGTGTAGAATGGGAGCCAATCCCAGGACACTATGAGATTGGTGATAGAGGAGGAGAAAGGAAGCGTGGTAAAATGTATGACTGGGCAGAGAGGAGAAGAGAGAAGTGGGATAGGAGGAAGTCTGGAGATTTGTTTTAAGATTAGGTGAGCGACCAGGAAAGGAAGAGAAAGATCTGTGTGCCATTAGGTCACATTTGGGGATAGAGAGAACGCGTGGGAACAGACCACATCAGGAGTATTGTGTCCAATTCTAAATCCTCTCTTTTCATACTGTGTCCAGTTCTGTAGTTTTCATCTGGAGTATAGTTTTAAGTCTAGGAGGCCTAACCAGAAGCATTGTTTGGCCTTATTTGGAGTAGTACAGTGGTGAGAAGTGTTAGAAACTGACCCATTCCCACCTGAAGGATGGCTAATTTTTGGAACAATATTTTTTTCAATAGATAAACTGTGAACGTATTGCTGTTCCAACTCTGATTCTCCATGTATAGACTCTGCACACCACACACATTCACACCTCTCAGCTCCACCAGGGCCACTGGAATTATGCAATTGTGCAGCTGCAGCATTTTTCGCTTGATTATAGATTTGCCGCGTTTGCCACTTAATCCATCATTTGCTGCATAATCTGCAGATTTTAACCAAAAAATGTTGTTTGTAGCTCAAACGGTTAAAATGTTACTAAAAATGCAGGGACACGTGTTGCCTCTTAGTGGTAGGCCCTTTGAAATGCTCAACTGGTCACCTTCCTGTTGCTTATTTCTATATTTGAGTGTTAACCTGGTACTAATGAGGTGCACCCAATGCCCAGACAGTGTTAACAAGTATAAAAATGTCAAAATAATGAAGTAATACCATCTCACTATGTGCCGCAGTACACCGTAAAATTTGGCTTTTCTTGATGCATAATTTACTCAACCGTGCCGCATAATTTGGCCCTTTCCTGCCGCATAAGTCCAGTGGCCCTGACTACACCACTCAGAGCTCCACGCCTACCAGATCCACACCTAACAGCTGCAGACTTCTCAGAACCATGGGTCTTAGTTGCATACCTCCTACCTTCACACCTCCCTCCTCTACATATCACACCTTCCCATTGCAATCTGCACACCGGCTTCACAGCTTCTACCTCCACATCTCCGAGATCCACAGCTCCATACCACACTTTCCTACCCTGCTGATTTAGAAGGGAGGCTACTGCTTTCGGCAAACTGCTCCTGCAGATTTCTCAGAGCCATTGTGTAGCCTTTGAGGCTGCAGATTGAGCCGTTCAAAAGGTGAACCCCAGCTCCTTGAGCAAGAAGGGAAATACCAACACGTCTCTGAAAGCAATGCAGTGGTATAAAATGCATGAGCTGCAAGTGCTGCTGAGGTACTGAGCCGAGTCCACTGTACGGGCTTGTGTGCAGAGGTTTATAAGGAATGTTTAGTAAATAAAGCTGCTTGCGGCTCATGGTGCCGCCTGGGTTCAAAGCCATTTTACCCTTTTCTCTGATCCGGGTTGAGTGTCAAGTACTGTGTTTTCCTGGGATGTCAACAGCAGGAGAACTGGCTGTCATTTCTAGAGATGCCGTTTATATGCTAATTAATTTTAAAACTTGGAAAACCCCTACCTCTTTTCGGTCACACGATGTTGCCATGAATGTCGCGTCATCACATGTTTAAATTGCATTTATGTATCACTGACTACTTCTGACGAGGCGGACAACCGTGTGCAAAAACAGAGCTCTACGGAGACCATACAGGTTATCTGGTGAAGCTCCCAGGGCCTTATTTCGGGGTTTTAATGGCCTTCGCCTACAGCTCATAGTGGAGCGGCCCTCGTGTCCGGGCTCAGGAATTCATATGGCTGCTCAAGAATCGATGCTAACAGACTTCCTTCAGTCAATGGCCATGGCACACATGTCCGCAGCCACCCACGCGGCCTTCCCTGCTTCCCTCCGCCAGCCACGGTGCCCGCGCCTAGAAAACCCGAGCCAAATCACAAATCGAAAGCCATTAGCTGCAGTTTGAAGCCTGGAATGAGCTGGATATTATCACAAGGCCGGCGCTCGGGGCCAGGCCGCGCCAAATGAGCACAGAGACGAGGGAGCCGGCTGGAGGCGACGGGCTCCAGTCTTAGATTGTTTTCTTGCCTGCCTCCAATCACACGCTGTTCCGCCTCCTTGGCTTTTCCTTTCGAAAATGTCTCCCTCCTAAGGAGGAGAAAATCATGGGCGGCTGCCTCTGGGAAGGCAAGTACATTGGATATCTCGGCGTGAAGGCGTCAGCCTAGCAGTGGGAAGGGGAGGGTTACACTTCAAGTCCATGTCACGAGACCTACTTTCCAGTCCTAGGCTTTCATTTATCAAACTTGAGCATTCTGGAACTTGTGGTTCAGTTTAACTCTGGTCACACCTTTGGGACAGTTTTGCCTTTATGACATAGAATCATTGGCTAAAAAGGGGGTCAGCGGAGAGGCCAGCTTTATGCAGGGTCTCTCGTGTGTGAGGGACTGTATGTGTGAGAGAGAGTATCAGAAGCCTGTATTATGAGGAAGTTTAGTATGAAAAGGTGTCTGTGCACTATAATGTCTGTGGTGTGTGCGCTGTAGTGAGCACACATGGTGCCTGCACTGTATTGTCAGTCACGTTTTTTATAGTGTGTATGCATGCTGTCGTGAAAAGTGTCTACATGACAGTATCAGTGATGTGCATATATGGTACGCAGGGTGCATGCAAATGTGTGTTGTTTGTGTGGCAGAGAGCACAGTCTCTGTGCATTAGAGGGCTGTGTGTGCAGGAGGCTGAAGGGCCTCTGGGCGACAGTGGGGTTTAAAGTGGTTCAAGTACAGAGGATGTATGTGCATCAGTGTCAGGGGTGTATGTTGAGGGAGATGGTGAGTATGAAGTATGTCCAACAGTGACAGACATGTCACTGGTGTGCGTTGTGAAGCTAGTTGTAGCATGGATATATATTTTTTTAATTCATGGAATGCCTACATGTCTCCTCTGAAGAAAGAGGGCAGTGTGTGTGAGAAAGAGAGACAATTTGTATATTCAACATCACCGTTGACTAGGTACCAAGGCCAAATGATATCTTAAAACGCAAAGTTTATAGTTAAGTTAATCTTTCCACCGTTTGACCCTTTTCTGATTCTGTACCTTCCTTTCTAAGGCATTCTGGTTCCTTTTGTCTTGGATTGCATGCACAGAAATACCCCCACCCCAATCATCCTTTGGAGACCTGCATATAGCCTAAGCTTTCTAATCATATCACAAGAGAAACCACTGCCCTTAACACTTGCTGACACTCTATATTTATGTATATTATGTTACAGTACATACCCCAGGCGCTTCCGTGCACAGACACCCTTTACACTTAAACACATCACGATGGACATGACATCGAGCACAGGCCTCTGCCATACTGCACTACAGGGGAAACAGGATCGTTGGGAGCTTAGGGAAGACTCATGTCAACTATCTCAGAGTGTCATGATGCCACGGTGTGGCAATATAGGATGTACAGCAGCTCATGGGCAGCTGAGCATAAGTAGAAGAACAGCTTACCATGGAACAATAGAAATAAAGGTTTTGCCCTGAGAGTTTTTATCTGGGGCCCACACTAATGCAGTGTTCGGCATCACAGTTTTTACAGAGTTCTGGATCAAGCAGAAGAAAACTGCCCACTCTTATGCATGAGTTCCTGTTGAACCGAACGTGCCTGCAAAGATTGGAGAAGTGGGCTTTTCCCCATGCCGTTGGTGTCTTGCTTCCCACTGTTGTCAAAGGGCCTACATGATCTGGTAGCTGTGGTCTTCAGGGAGGACGCAGGCTGTAGTCATCACTCTTTGATTCATGATGTCTGCATACTAGAGGCCCAAGAATGGTGACTGAAACTTGTGACACCTACTAGACCTAGAATGTGCCTTATGCTTGCTTTGTAAGGTTTTTGAGTGCTTCGGATGTCAGCTGGCTTCCATGGCTGTCTACAGTGACCTCCAGCATCTGCAAGCAGACCTACAAACAAGCACTCATGGAATCCGGATGCAGCTCAATCTCAAACCAACACTCCATCTTCCCCTGGCACTGAAAAATGCTAAACCAAGAAGATAATATTCTTCTTGAAAGTAACAGAGTTTACCCTTCCCAAGGCTCCAGTCTTGACATGAAATTATATTATTATAGAGAATCAGCCTATGTCTACCAAGGTAACACACTGTAGCCCTCATCGTATGACCCATGTGAAAAATATTGGGTTATTGAGGACTTCCAGTAGATACTTTTTTTTTTTTAGAAGTTTTGGTGCTGAATTAGTTCATTTCCATTTAAACTGCAGCTGATTAAATAAAAATGTTGTCCTGAATCATTCGGTCTGTTTTTTTATGTTTAGTCAGTATTTCTCACAACTGTTCCATTCTTTACTTTTTCGCCTTTAAACTCGCCTACTTGTGACAATTTTCACCTGATGAGCTCTGATCCAGACCAAAGAACATTCAGTGTCTGTGGGAGCAGAACACTGATCATTTTGTTTCTTCCTTTGTAAATCCTCACACGTGTCAATCAAGGACAAATTCAAGTCTACAGGTTTTCTCTGAGTTGAAAAGCTAGCTTGGACCTTACTACTTTTTTTCTCTTTTAATTCTATTGCTTATTTGAGGAGTTGATTCTTGCATCCTCCAGTATCCACAATAAGAGTAAATCTTGAGCTTAGGCACAACCCTAAAATAATCTTGCCTCACCTGTTAAAGGGACCATTCTCATTCCTGCATCAATAACAATCATCAACAATCAGCATTCCAGAACGTTTCTGTCAGAAAAGGGGGCTATAAATTTTTGAGGAGGAGCACCGCTACTGACTCAATAAACCCACTCAGGTTAGGTTAAAACACAGTTCTGATAGAATCTCTGCTCAGCCCTGCTTGCTACGGCACATGCAGCAGGCAAATCCCAGAGAAGTGCATGCTACGTTCAAGCATTACCAACAATTTCGAAGTAAAACACACATTAAAATAACTTCTCAAAGTAATTTAGAAAAATAGAGGAAATGTAATTATCAAAAATATACCAAGATCATCAAAATTGATTAAGGCACACCAGAGATGCGAATTGTTAATGCAAACAGTGGCTAGAAAAAATAAGCACCATGGAAAAGAAAGAGTTTGTGGTGGACTGGGCCACAGGTGCAATTTCAGGCCGGCTGCAATGGAGAGGAGGTCAGGTTCATCAAGTGGGTTGTCCCGGTCAATGGTTTTACCGTCAATCTTAGTCTACAACTGTTGGGAAAGTTTTTTAGCTCCTAATAAGTTTCTGCCTACCAGGTATATCCCCAGCCAAGTCTTATACAAGGTATAGTCCTCTTTATTCAGGTGAGCCCCTCTTGGAGTCAGGTTTCCTTTTGCTTTTTTGTCCTTGAGGAAGGTAAACAAGGAGGCCAGCCAATTGACCCTTGTAAAGGCAGTTTTTTTCTGCAATATGGCACTGCAGTGCCTTTAAACTACAATCTAGCTAAAGTACAATGGTGCTCGTGACAGAAATATGTTTTCGTCACATTTGTGGATCATTTAAATATACCTTACTGCTCACATATGATGTTTAATTGTCAATGCCTTGGTGCACTTTAGGCACCATTTACAATGGACGTATAGGGAAGTTAAATAGAATAGTGAAATGCACACGCACTTTGCTACTGTTTAGCAGTGGCACAGTGCACAGAGTTCCAAAGACAGCAAAAAGGTGAAAAATATGGGATGACCATGGAAAAAAGGGCACATTTGCTACAGTTTCTTTTTTTAATAACGTCTGCTTAGGATTTGATACATATTGTGACATCATTCACTTGAAGGCCCCTTTAAGGAGTTCATTGGTTTACTTTTGGACAGCCACTCAGCCTGAGCATTGTGGGGGTTGAGCTAAAGCACATGTTAAAGCCACCTTTCCAAGCTCCCTTCCAAGGGATTCTTATCCAGAGTGCCGTCAATCTACCCGTGTTAGCCGATGGTGGGAGATTCAATGATGGCGGTGTGATGTGGGGGCACATACAGAATGAAGAGCTTTGAGAATATAGAAGATTCTAGTGGCACTTTGCAGACGTTAGTTGTTGTTTTGGAGAGATCAGAATGAAGCATCACGTGGTGTGTCCTGCTCTCCGGGAATGTCCTGCTGTACCTATTCCGTGAGTGGAAAACATTCACTGCTGTGGTCTCTGCTGTACCTGTGGTGTGTGTGTGTGTGTGTGTGTGTCTGTGGGTGCTGTATTTGTGTGGAAACTGGCACTGATACTACCAGTATGCAATGGCATAACCGAGGCACCTTTAATGCAGGGAGGCCTATTCAAGCAAAAACCTATGAATATCTGTGAGTTACAGGAGTCTCAGGGGCCCGCATCAATTCTGAAGTCGGGCCCCATCATGTTGTTAGACCACTGCCGTATTGCACACATTCAAGGCTCCAGGGAAGGTTTCATTGACGTTGTCCGTGTTCTACCGCTGCTGTTTGTGGGAGGAGAGAATTTACTGCTGCCCTTGGTCTGTGTGAGGAGGATGCTTTACTGCAGCCTGTGCTGCCCCGTTTCCATTGTGAATTCTCTAAGTTCCCTGTGAATGGCAGGGCCTGAGTGTTGGCTCTGGCTTTATGAGTGTCACATTCAGTCCCTATCAGCACATACAGCCCTGGGTGAACAATCTCCCCTTTAGTTTCACACACTGCTTGCTTCTTTGGGGGCTTTCGCATTTATAGGTCAATGCCCTTCACGTGTGATTTGTTTGTCACATCGTGTCCGAGATCCAGGGGTTTCAGAACATTATTCTCGACTCGCAGCTGTCCACTGAAATTTCTTCTCTGTGAGTTAAAGTGTAAGGGACGGGTCTTCATGGATTGGATGCGGGCAGGGGCAGCTGGCATGGCTCGCGGGTGTGTGGGCGGGCGTGGGAGTCGAAGGGGAGGAGGGTGTGGGGGGTCACAGGGGAGGGGGGAATACAAAAAAAACTTAAACTTACCTTTAGGCCGGGTCCCACGTCTCTGCTCCTGCTCTCCTGTCTCTGACTCCAGGAACAGGAAGCAGACAGCCTGGCTCCCTCCCCTAAGCCAAACACAACGCTGCAGTGCAGCGTTGTGATTGGTCTGAGTGCCGTGACATGGCGCTCAGACCGGGGCTGGCGAGGTGGTCATGTTCTCCATGCAGGCTGTAATGCAGCCTGCATGGAGAACAGGGAAGTGCACATGAGTGTTTTGGGCGTCCCGAGTGTAGTGACCTGGGTCATTCCAACAACACGACACCGAGAGGGCCGATCAAACAGTCATTGCACACTTAGGAGTGGGCAAACCACTCCTCCCCTGCTCCCAGAGCAGAGCAGCAGCACCCACCCGCCCGCCTGCAACATAGACGGACACGAACCATAAAATGATAATAACTAAGTTATTATCATTTTATGTTTCTAAAGTTGGCACTGCTGTGAAGCAGTGGGGCGACGCTCCTCCGCCATAGTGTAGGAGCCGCTACTGGATGTGGGGTGTTCTGTTCAGCTGAGGCCTCAGTAGAGGTGGGCCTTAAAATGAGTGCCTGGGGACGGCAGGTGCGGGGTGCATGCTTGCCACTTCCAGGAAGTATGCGGTGCGCATGCGCGCATGATAGCATAGACTGATTCATTTAAATGCTCGGGGTACCAGAACTGAGATCACGCACCCTTTCAGCCAGGGCTTTAAGTGGGATGAAAAAACTGGGGGGTGTGCCTCTAAAAGGGGCGAAGCAAACCTGCTAAAGGGGTGTGGCCAACCCTATTAGGGATGTGGCCTAAATCTTGAGAATTTGCATTGTGCCCTTAAGAAAATCATTAAGTCTCACTCAGCAAAGGATAATGATTTGCAAAGGGGTATAGTTATTAACCATAACGAATAAATCTATATGTCTACACAGTAAAGAAGCTTGACCCTGAAACTGGACTGTCGGTGTTCTCTTATGCTGCGGGTGCTGTGATATGTATCAAGCGTCTCTCCCAAAAGCTTATCAATAAGAAGAGTGGACATTGATTGAATTGTTTTGTGTCTGAAGGAATGGACTTGATATATTAAGAAGACAAGCTCCTATGGCTGACTCAACTTGGACCAATATCAGTGTAATGACTTTTTGATGTGAACAATTGAGTGCCTCCGCTCAAATGATTTTCTGTTAATCTTAATAGGAAGTTTGGACGTTTGATGCTCAAAGAGCATGTACACTATCAAGAAGCAACTAACAAGGATTATGAGTACATTAAACGAATAATGTGGAACTAAAAATAATTAAACTGACTATCCCTCTCAATGCTGGACTTTCGTCTTCGTCACTCTCTCTGTGCCGCTCTGCCCTCTGGTTGATTTCTACCTTCCTCTCTCTATTTCTTTCTTTTAGGTCATTTCCATGTCTTTCAGTCTTTGTCTGTCTCTAAGCTCTTCTTCCCTACTTCTCTGTCCTTTTATCTGTCCATTGCTGCTTTCCTTTGTTTAGTTCACTGTTTTTTTAATTATTTTTCCGCTTTTCTTACTCACGCGCTGTCACTCAGTTCTCTCCATGTTTCTTCCTGTGATCACCTACCCACACCTCCCATCTTCCAACGTCTACCTGTGACGGCCACGTCTTGCTTCAGACAGCGGCACTCACCAGGACCATGTGTTGATCACAAACAGTGCATCCTCACCCTTTGCTTTTTTTGGCCCACTTCTGTATCTGGAAGCATTTTCAAACAGCAGCACCGTTCGGGTGATCTAGCATTGAGTACTGACACTTGCACTACTACCAATAAAACGACTTGCTTTTCAGAATGAGAAAAATGTCATTTAATATTAAAACTAAAGCACCCACATGTTATATTCTCAGCCAGACCTCTGTGCTGCTGGGAAAAAGAACATCAGTCACCATGTTTGGTCAGATACCTTTATGATTAAAGTCTGAAATAAGGCATCTCTGCCCAGTAGATGTTTGAAAAAAACAAAACACATCGAGGATTAGCTCTTTGCTTACAGATTAAAATCCTGTATTCGACAGAGGCAATTCCCCCAGGGACAGGACATCTGATGTAACAGTGGTGTATGGTGTCCCGACAAGAGGCACTAGAGGGAAGAGTAAACCGAAGATGGATTCACTTTTGTCATAATCTCAGTACAAACGCTGCCACTGGGCGTTGCATTAGCCTTGCATCAGCTAGGTTCTGTTCTTTCAGCCCATGCAAACTTATGGGTACAGAGGAAACCTTTCACCATCCCACCCACTTGAAAGTAGTTTCAGGATATTAAGGGGGGGTCATTTTATCTAGTGGGGTTGGGTCTTAGTCCAGAATTCCTATTTACATCACCAGTTGCAGATTAAATTGATATCGAATTTCTACAGGAAAGGAAATTCCTTTCTGGCCCTTGCTCTGTGTAAGTCAAAGGCATTGGTGTTTGAAGGGAGTGGGGCTCCAGGCTGCCAAATGCTCAATTAACCTTTTCCTGACATTAATCGCATTTCCGACCTCCACTCTCACATGGGACGTGCTCTCACAGCTTGCAATCATTAATTATTTAAAAAATGGAAATGGCCTTTTATATGACGTGTGTAATCCACGCTCACACACTGCAGCCCGATCCCCAAAAACCGATGTGTGGGAATGTGTTGTGATTATGCCTGAATCAATCTCCTCGATCTTTCCGATCCTTTCTCCCTCTGTCCTCCCAGTCCTATGACATTCTTTATGTATTCATTTTCTAACCACCGTCTGATGCGCTCTAATTGTGTAGGCTGTATTTTATTCTTCAATTGATCTGGGGCTGCTGCTCCATCACTTCCTGGGGCCCTATTTCACATAGGGCGCATTTTCCCTGTTTGCGCCATGGCGCACCTTAAAACAGGTGTGCCGGGTGCATACAGGGAAAGTGCGCCCTATTGCATTGAATGCGCTGCCCCCAGAGCAGCCACAAAGTCCGTGCTGCCCTGGGGGAAGTGCATTCAAGTGAAAAACAGAGTGGCTTTGAAGCAACCACTCTGTGTTTCTCTTGCAGGCGGCAACCCGCCTGAACCTTTAAGAGGGGAGAGAGATCCCATTGCAGGCGGGTGCAGTGAGTGACTGCACCTGCCTACAAGGAGATGCCTGAGGGGATGGACCCTCTTACCCCTCCAGAGGGCTGCCATCAGGGCGCACTGTCAGTGCTCCTCCTGACAGCTTCTTTGCCTCTGCGCCCTCGTCTATAATATGGTAAGGGATTCCCTCATTTGCAAGGGGCCACGCCCCCATGCAAATGAGAGAACACTCTTTTGTGATAGATCTGGCTATATGTGCACTAGCTCTATCTGTATTACAGAAAGGGCCGCACAAGCGTCTGTGGCCCTTTCTGTAAATCCGAAGGGCCCCGGGGGTGCGCAAAGCAGGCGCACATGCCCATTGCGCCCCCGGGGCACTTTCTATAATACAGCCCCAGATGGTTAGAATGTAAAGAATTACGATAATATTGAAAGAATGTTCAATGGTGCTTTGATCAAAAGATACACCTCGATGTAGAACTTGAAATTCCATTGTTAACCTTGGGTTGTCTTGTGTGGTTATTGTAATTGTTTCCAGGTGTCTGGGAACGAAGGTTATATTTTATTCTCAGGAAGCATGCCTGCACTCTAAACAACATTGGGTATCATGGAAGGGTACAGATCCATTAAATCGATGCTTAGCATTGGTTGTACATTGCAACCATCACATTGGATGTACAACTATGTTGCAAATTGGGGTTACATTAAAACATATATGATATATTATATTACATATAGATACACTTACTAAAAAAAACATACTGAAAGTGCAGATATGGTTACAAATCAAAACCTAAAAAAAACGGGAATTCTCCAGTTATGGTTAGGTAAACGAACCGTAACTCCTGCATCAGTCATGCACTGCTCATGCCATGACTGACGACATGTTGAATGACATTATTGATGGCATCTCAAAATGGGTTGATACCATAACTGATGATATCACTGATGACATCATCTAGTGGTACCACTATTATCTTAACTTTTCATTAGGAAAATTATTATGAACTATTTCAATGCTTACTATGTTATCTAAAATAATATAATAACTAATCAAACTCATTGCAGGATTATTAACTCACATAATTTACCTATGAAAACATTATTTAATAGCACAAGCACTACTAAATTAATATAATGCTCTTTAATACATTGATGCACCTACAATCATATTAAAATAGTATGCATTAAAACACATACATAATTAAGTCAGAGCAAGAGTTATAAATCACTATATAAAAACTCAACATTGACAAAGACACCAAATATCTCACTGTCACATATCCGCTATCTCAACAAGACACAGCCAAAATGTAACACACAGCCATGTAACATAACAATAACCACACCAAAATACATATACATACATACATATGTACCTTACCCAGTGGCAGTCGCAACTGGGTACTTATAGTTGGGAGCACGTTTCCATAGAAAACTCATTTTTTGGTTTGCTTATAACTTTGGCGCTGTCTGCCGAATCTTTACAAAACTTTCCAAAAACAATGCTCTTCCACCTCATCTCCTTCCTAGAAACTTGCGAGATGATCCACCAAACAGGGGCCAAGGAAAAAGGGAGGGTGCCAAAACGTGTTTTCCCCATTCATTTTTTCATAGAAAAATTAGACACAACTACAGCCTAAACAGCTGAAGGGAATTCCACCAAATGTGACAGAAAGTAAGATTTTGGTCCAGAAAGTGTGTTTTTTGTGGTTTGGTGTAATTCTAGTTTGAGAAATTAAAGTTTAGAAAATGTAGATATTTCATGCCGCAGAGCCAACAGATCTCTAGATAAGATCTGATTGGCTGCAACCACATCAACAAAGATGTAATTGCAGCCATTTTAGGACTCGATGACAGAAACATATAAGAGGGAAGGGTAGTGATACATTGCCCATCTAGGCCTGGGAAGGGCGGTTCCGCTGGGTCAAAAACAGCAGTTTTATGTGTTTTAAATCGGCGCTGCGAATCTGTGGCACCGATAAAAAAAAATGGCAGTCTCCTGCCTTTTACAAGAAACCCCCCAGGGAAGGCTAGAGCCTGTGGTGTCTACACTTTATTTTTTTGGGAGGGGGCATTTGGCCCCCCTACCCAAGCCTTCATTAGGCCCGTCCCCCTTCCCTCCCCCCGAGTCACTGTTCCTATTAGGGGAGCATGTCGCCGCCTCCCCGTAGCCATTAGAGGAATGGGGCGTGTGGGCATATCCTAACCACACTCTCCCGGACAGGGCAGGAACAGTGAAAACTGCTGCTCCTGGCCGGGAGCAACCTAATGGAGCCGGTTTCTGCCAGCACCCAGTATAGTGCTGGCTGTGGAGCCGGCTGGGGCTGCAGAGTCCTTTGGGCTGCCCTTTGCGGCCCTTAGTGTGGCCCTTTGTGGGTACCCTGGGTGACCATGGGGACACTCACCATTAAAATAAGTGGCCCGCTGTCACCAGGGGAGCCATCAAGGTGTGCAGGGCTCCAGGTGGGCACCAGGTTAGTTAGTTCATAAAAAATAAAATGATGGGTGCCAGATGGGGAGCTGGCTTGGGTTGCGAGGGCCTTTGGGCTCCCTCCGCAGCAACCAACATTAAAATATAGTGTGGGTGCCCCGGGTGGGCACCTGAGCCCTCCAATTAAAAATATTTAAACAAAGGAATGAATAATAAATGAACGGCAGGAGCCATTCCTTTATTATTCACTGTTCTGACAATGAGCACCCCATAATGCCCTAGGGCATTCTTGAGGAATATGTGTTTTTGCTAGTGGTGCCCCTAGAAGGGGCACCATCAAACTTTAATGTTGTGGGGGCTGAAAGGATTGCAGCAACATGTTTTTTAAAAAGGTAAGTCTCCTGGGTCATTGACCCCCAGGAGAGTCTACTATATTTCTTTAAAGCACCCTGAGCTGGAGCTCTATGCTCTTCAGGTGGAGTTAAAGGACCTCTAGTGGTTGAATTTATGGTTGCATTTTATGGCTTAAAAATGTTTTAAAAAACTCAAACACATGTTAATGTTCTTTTAATAAGGCTTTATTTAAAGCATGTTTTCACATTCACTATTAAAAATTGCAATGTGTGAATTATTGAAATATTCATTTAATTATGGTTATTGGTGAGTTTTTGACAAAGCCAATAGTTCTGCTTTGTGTATGTTAATTTTCCGACCCCTTGATAAAGCTAATAGGCCCTGCCACTATTATTTTGCTTTTTGAGCCTTTGACAAAGCCAGTAGGTCTGCCTTAGTTAAAATGACAACTTTTATAATGTTACATGACATAGCCAGCCGGGGAGGGGGGGTTTATTTGAAGGGCCTGACCCTATTCCCAACCTCACACCGTGAGCTTCATGGGGTTGGGCGCAGGGCTTTTCAACACACCCAACCTCATGCCACGCATGGCGATGGACATCTTCCGTTATGTAAAAAAAACATAGAATTTACAGAAGAACACAAAGATTAAAGTGACAGTTATAGTTAGGTATTTAGCAAAAGCTTAGAAATTCACAGAAAAAAACAAAGGTTAGAGGGAATTTAGGTCAAAAGGTCAGTTAAAACATACCGTTTTAAATAAACAAAGCCACTGAATTTCACCAGTTACAGTTATTTCAAGTAACTGTAACTCATGCCCTAAAGTACCTATAACTTGCGGCTTCATCTTGCACTGCTAATTACCTCACATATTACATCACATGACATGTTCTATGACATCATTGATAACATCACTGCAACATTTGAAATTACATCATTGATGGCAACACTGCATGGTGGAGGCGAGTTATATTTACTTTGGGGCGTAAGTTACAGTTACTTGAGATAACTATAACTGGTGAATTTCACTGGTTTTGTTTATTTAAAACAGTGTGTTTATATGACATTTTGACCTAACTATAGCATCCCAACATCCCTCAAACCTTTTATTTTTTTCAGTGAAAATATACATATTTATATATTTCAAATTTGCACTATGAAATACAACTGTAAAAAACAAAACATACACTTATTCAAAGTATAAGCATGAAACGATACAGCATTATATACAGTACTACCCTTTAATATAGAATCATTGTGTTAAAGATGATGTTAATAACAAAATCATCTTCCACATGACTAAAGACATCAAAACATATGTTTACAGTATTATCACGGTTGTCATCAATGATGCCATTCAACTTATCAGTGATGTCATACGTGGGGTCGTGAGCAGTGCTAGACTGGGTAACGAGTTACGGCATTTACTTAACCATAAAAAAAATTACTATGACTGTGGTATTATGAATGTGTTTGAATTTGTCTTGTTATTTAATGATGTGCTTTTAATTGTTATTAATTGGCATACATATTATGAGATCATAAGCATTGGTGGATTGTGGAGCTAACCATAAGTGGTACATTTATTTGTTTGTTAGGGATCACTTTATAACTTTAACTTTACTTTAATAGCTCACTTTTCTCCAGCACACAGCAGAGTATGCCCATAGGTAGGCCTGGCCCCACACCCAACCACATCAATATCAACAACCATGCAAGTCACTACATCGCAGGCACTGCATCTAGATTCACTAGATTGGTGGTGACGTTACTTAAGGAGTCATTACAATTTGGGGTGGGAGAAGGACAGTTCCTACATTATGCTAGATTGGCACACACAACACTGACAATCTGGAGTACGTTTCCAGAAGCCCCTCGAGAACATACGGTCATTAAGAGATTATTATATTGAGCAGAATGCAGGAGATTGATCATGGTACTATAAGCAGCTCTAATGCAGGACAGACAGGGAATATGGAAGAGGCTGAGAACATTGAGCGGCTGACTGTCTGGTTGAGTTGAATTTAACCCAGTGGAGGCAGCCATGTGAGCAAGTTAAATTGATGTCCCCCTATACTTTGTTTAAATTAGTACAATTCCACTTTATTTACTAGATTTATCTAACACCCTGCAAATTGGCCTTGATTTACCCAGGAAGGTCGTCTGCATGTGGCAGATGTAGGACACCTACGGTGGAATTTCTAAATCAGACATGGAGATGTCTGGGGGTTGATATTTTTCTGGAGAGGGGTGGTAAATACTCTGAAGGACATTATTGGTTTGAACACAGAGAAGTCTGTTAAGTCTTGTCTTTTAGTGATATGGCCCAAGTGAAAACATTGAAAAATGAAGCTCAGGAAATGGGCACTCGGGATGATCATAGCAAAACGATGAAAAGCCATACACTGAGTACCCTTGAGAGTTCCGGGAGTGGCACACTGGAAAAAAACCTGCTGGAGTGGGGTCTAGCTAATAAGCAGCAGATCAAAACAAATTTGAATAGATGAGAAGACAATGCTGAATGGGCTGCGATGTTGGTTAAGTTGCCTGAACTACCGGATAATAGACTACCTTGAACATAGTAGGTCTGCGATGATATGGTGAAACGTGAGAGTGCGGGGGTGTTGTAAGCCCCTGGTGTGTAATCTGGGTTATTAGTGTGTGTATGGCTCCAAGCTGTAAATGTATTATGTAATAAGTAATGATATGGTACTGTCTCTGTGACTGTAATGTTGCCCGTTTTGTGATCCATGTTTAAAGGAAACAGATATAACCAAAAAAAGGTTATTGCAATGCATTACCGCCACTGGAGATATATGCAGTGCTGGCAATGTATTATATTGCAAACTTGTTGTCATCAAATGTAATCACATACAACCATAATTAATTATTGAAGTTAAGTATTAGCAACAAAGATTCAAATCAGAATGGAACCTCTTACTATAATTCTTGGTTGAGTGGCGAAGGTACCAGCTACTCTGATCCTCACTGTGAGCTGGTTCAAGGCCAAGGCACTCCTCTGTACCTCTTGATGCCTCCTTTCCCTTAGCCCAGGCTTACATTGGAGCCCAGGGTGTCACTTGGAGGCCCTCCAATAAGGTTTCCATCAACTAGGTATCATGATAGATCAGAGAGACCCTTCAACGTTGTCCTGGAAGGTGAGTACAGACAGGCTCCTCCATTTGAAGAGAAGAGAGAGGTGGAGGGAAAGAAAGAGGGGGGAGAGAAGAGGAGTGAGGGACATGGGTGGGGTGGGTAGAGAGAGAGGGAACAAGAGAGAAAACCCTAACTCAAGGCCCTCCGAAGTGCACCAACAAGAGGAGGCAGGGAAGCAGGCTGCATCATTCAGCAACAGAATGATCTGTGTTTCTATGCTTACCACTGCTTGTTCCTACACAGCCCTGACACATGCTTCTGGCAATCATAGCACCTAGAGGTGAGTTGTGGAAAGACTGGGTCTCACTTGAACTTTTTTGCTCTTAGTTTATCAGGGTCATGTCCCATTCCCATGAAAAGAACCTGTTCTCTGCCTGTCATATCATCCCTGGCTGACTGGCTGATCTTAAGTGACCTCCATCCATCAGGCCATGTGATACACCTACAGACAGACTTTTAATCCAGCTCAAGCAATGTCTGCTGATAAATGATTAGAAGTGACCCCTAGTGACAGGTGAGTATTTGGGTTTATTTCATTTCATCAAGATGGTAGGGTTTGTTGTATTTCAGAGCAGAATATACACAGTTACTACTGAACCTGCTGTTATGTCTGTCATTTGCTTTGCCTATGGGGATTGTTGAATTACAATGCCGTGAATTGCCCTAACTGCGCTGGGTATGCCCAGACGTGGGTCCCAGGCTCACTGTGCCACTGGGTTCAAGCTATCCTGGCTGATGAGGGGTGAAACCCCGAAACCAGTCGTAGGATGCTTGTTTCCAGTCCAGGGAGGACCTGGCTGGGCAGTTCGGGCTGGACTGTTCCCATGAGGCACAGGGTCAAGGGTGATTTGCATATGGCCAGGTCTAAATTGGGGTGGCATGGTGAGCAAAAGAATGATGGATTTAACCCAGATCTCTTGACTGGGGGTGAATGTTTTGATTTGTTCTGCATTCCGTCCATCAACTGTGTGTCTTTTGAATTGCAATATGACATGCATAAGATTAAAAATTAATCCGACTGAGAAGAGTCAACCAAGAGACTGTCTGAAATGATCATGTTATCCCTCAAGGCATTAGCTGATGATCATGATATCCTAAAGACAGTACTGTGAATCAAACCCATGTCTGTGTACTTTTTAAATGGATGGGCAGAGGTTGGTGGAATCAATAGTCTCAGGGGCCAGTGCTTACATGGTGGGTAAGTCTATTGTTCCCCCTAACAGATAGGTGAAGGGACAATACATGGGAACTACCGGAATCAACTAGCCATGGAACAAAACAGTACCCTCTTCCCCAAGTGACATTGCTAGAAAGAGACAAGATTAAGCACACAAACATGGATGTGAGAGATGATCATTCAATGGATTGCCTTTTGGGGAATGGGCTCCATGAATTGTAAATTTCCAAGCAGGACAAGATAATGAAGCACAGAGAGGACCTGTCATCACAGGTCAATAGGAGAGCTTGCATATTGGTCTATCCAGGCAAGGAAAGTTCGAAGCTCATTGGACAGAGGTACCAGTGACTCAGCTTAAAGAGCTCCCTGAGGGGCAAGAATAGCTCAAGAAGGGAGGTCCAGGCCAAACAAAGCTTTTTCAAGTCCACTCTGGTGGGACAGTACACTCAAGGTCAGGTGCAGCCTGACTGTGGGTAGTGAGATCCTATTGAATCTTCTCAGTGTATGGGCTGTCAAACAATGAGCCTCATGCCTCTCAATCCTGGACCAACCAAAGGTTGATTCCTGTCATCCTTCGCACACACAACATTCCCTTAATAGGATACTTTAAGGTAAAGAAGACAAAAGAGGGGTTCATCCCTCACTTTCACTGCTCTAGCAAGGGTATAGAGGTTGAAATATTTTGGAAGACTTGCTTAGCTGGCCACCAGTCTGTAAAATCTGAAAGTTAGATGAGGCCACACCATCATACCAGTGGTTAGGTTACAATTCAAGAAAGAGAGAGGAAGAGCATCATTGGTCGCCTGGACTAAGGCCGACTACCTTGGGAAATAAATTCATTCTTACTGTAATCGACCATGCCCACGGTGGTGGGCCACAACTGCCCTCGTGATAAGCTGTCCTTGATGATGATATTTTCCTGATCAGTTTGCCTAACATCATCTGTGATAGTGGCAACAACTTCATGCCCATGTACTTTGAGATATGTTGATTGTGTGGTTATCGGTTGGAGCTTGAACTCATACCACCCCCAGTCAAATGGAGTGACTGAATGCCTTAATAGGATACACAGAACCTTGGTGGGTCAAGGTAAAGCATTTTTGAAAAATGAAATTTGACATCCTCTTCGTTTCATTTGCCCTTCTCGTTGGCCGCAGTGTCCGGAAAACTCTCACCCTTATGAAAGAAGGGCACAACGGAAATCTGAGTTTCCAATTAGTGGTGTGGTTGACAATGTTCTGGGCTTTCCAAAAAAAATGACAGATCAGCTCATGAATAACATAAAAGCACTTATTCAGGCCAGGTAGGAACTTCTTAAGGAATGATATGACATGAAGGCCATTCCAAGTACCAGGATTCCCAGGAGGTGCCTAGCTGAGTAGGCCATGCTATGTGTTTTGAGATATAGGTAGGCAGTATCCTAAGAGCAGTGACATCAATAATTGCCACAGTGACCCTGGGAATCCTGCAGGGTTTTCGAATTAATCTTTCAAGTCATAGCACTGATTCATGTAGTCTAAACATGGACAGTAAAATATCTTACAGGTCCAGGCTGTCATCTTTACATCACTTTTTCCCCAGTAATGAACGTTTACTAAACCATCCATTTCTAGATTCTACTGCTATTCCTTCTGTTCTGGAATGCAGAAATGCATGTCTACATCCGGCTTTCCTCTCTGGCACGACAACATTGTTCCCCTGTCATTGCACTCTCTCTCTGCCTTAACACTGTTTGTTTGCTATAAACATACTGGAGCGTGAGCGAACGAATGCCATCCGATTATCTCAAAACAAACCCAAAACACGATGCCAGTGGAGCAGGCGGCCCCCTAAATATGATACATTTGGAACGAGGGTTACTCTTGAGGATCGGAGCAACATGCCGAGGATGACGAATGTGGGTGCAGTATATACACAGGGATTTAAATAGCGCATGTATCAAGTTTTCAGTTGCTCACGATAAAACTGCAAGCGGACAGAAATGCGATCTTGATCGGTCTCGAGGCCTGAGTTTCGTTGCCGCAGACGTTTAGAACAGGAAGCGTCAAACCCTGGATTTCGAAGAAGGTCATTCCAACCGGTAATGTCTGCACATCCCCAGGTGGCCATAGAAGTGCGGGTGAATATTTCAAGGGGGTGCTGCTTCCTCCGTGCTTCGGGAACAGCGTCAGCAGCGATGGGATTGCAGTAAAATAACACAGCTTAGATACAAACAAGTGCAGCATTAGGCAACCGAGGGCAAGGAAGGCAACGGTGTGGTCAGACAAGCAGAGGGATATTCGCAGCTCATGGAGCGGGGCAGCCAAGAACCATGGACGGGAACACAATACATCAGGCCGCATTCGTTTCATATGCAAGAATAAAGGTGTCTGGTTTATAGAGACTGGCTCATTTACGGGTCAGTTCCTTCAGCCTTACCGTGTGATCATTCATTCCTAATCACTCTACACAGCCTCCATGTGATCATTCATTCACAGTCACTCTACGCAGCCTCCATGTGATCATTCATTCACAGTCACGCTACGCAGCCTCCATGTGATCATTCATTCCTAGTCAGTCTACGCACCCTCCATGAGATCATTCATTCCTAGTCAGTCTACGCAGCCTCCATGTGATCATTCATTCCTAGTCAGTCTACGCAGCCTCCAATTAATCATTCATCCTAGTCACTCTACGCAGCTTCCATGTGATCATTCATTCCTAGTCACTCTACGCAACCCCTATGTGATCATTCATTCCTAGTCACTCTACGCAGCCTCCATGTGATCATTCATTCCTAGTCACTCTACACAGCCTCCATGTGATCATTCATTCCTAGTCACTCTACACAGTCTTGGGTAACAATCTACACGTAAAGTTGTTTGCAGTGGTTTATTTCAGCTGAAACCTGGTCAGCACCTCTACACACGGAGCTTGGCCTTCCACGTCTCTCCCACCGTCTTTCTCGTGTCCCTGCGCCGTCCTCGCTCTGGCATTTGAAGAACTCAGAACGCTCGAACTCTGAGATGCCTCGAGCGGGCAAGAGCATGAAAACAACAATTCCCCTTTCCCACCAAATATACAACACAATAAATTACATATGCATTCTGGAGAACATAGGGTATGAGTGCATCCCCAATAACTTAAAGAAACCTACATACTATTTGAAAACATTACTATACAGTACTTTCATCTCGTTAAGAGGTTGAGCTAAAGAGAACGTATACATAAAGTCATATATACTCAACACATGGAATAGACTTAATTACGCACAAACGGTCATTATATAATCTTCCAAATGCTTAGGCTTAACACTCATCCTCCACGATCTTGTGGCTGTCTGGGCAAACTCCATCCCCTCTGTTTCCCTCGTCTGGTTTCCTACCTCACACGACTCTCCTATACTTATCGAACTTCACATGACATGTATAGATGGAACACTCCCTTCCGACCCAGCCCCACCGGCCACATCATCAACCCAATCATACTTGCTCCCATTAGTTGTTGGTTCAAAAGCCTCTCCTCCTAGACACAAATCTGGGGACCCTCTAAATAAAGAAAGTCTTTTTGCATGCCACACCTTTCCGTCACTGAGTAGAGCGGCATTGCGCAAGATCCTCTTTACTTCCAGGGAAGTTGAGTACCTACTTAAGCCCTTACACACCAATCTTCCTCTTTTCACTTTAGCTATGTCCCCAACTTTCAAGTTTACTTTCTTGGCACCATGCAATTGATCATACCTGAGTTTATACCCCATTTGTTTAGATTCCATATGTTCCTTCACCTTTCAGGATGACCACATGACAATAGTGGTATTCTCCAACCATCCCATGTTGTCCTTGGTGCGAGATGATCTGCTCCTCATCAACTCAAATGGACTATGTCCTGTGGTATCGCATTTTGTGACCCTATACGCACACACTATTTTCTTGAGTTCCACTTCCCAATCCAGCCCATTACTGTTAGATAACTCAATTGTCCCTTTAATGACCCTATTAAATCGTTCCACATTTCCGTTTCCCTCGGGATGAATCAGAGAAGTAGTCCTGTGACTAATGCCAGTATGTCCCATGAAGGTTTTGAATCTATCAACAATGAATTTACCGCCATTGTCCGAGATCAACACCTTGGGTAACCCCTCCCTGGAAAACAATTCCTCTAAGAATCTGACTATGGACTCAGAATCTGCCCTCTGTACCACACCAAGTTCCGGCCACTTAGAAAAGTGGTCCACCAACCCCAGTATGTATTTCTGCACCCCATTTATGTCCTGCACCGGGCCAAAAATGTCAATGCCTACCCTCTCCCATGGCATATTGGGAACAATAATGGGATGTAAAGGTGGTTTAAATGTGACTATAGTTTTATCTGAATTACAACATTCCACGCACTCTCTCACAATTTTTTCAATCTCCCTCTCAACTTCTGGCCACCAGTAAGATTGTTTCACTCTGCTCTTTGTTTTTACTATGCCGAGGTGGACCTCATGGCCACAATGACACGCTTTTTCCTATGTAGGTGTGCATGCCACCATAACATTATCTTTGGCCCAACACTGCTCGAGGAACTTCTCAGTAGATGAGAGTGTCACTTTCTGCTTCTAATGGCCTTTAACATTATACACGGTCCAATCCAAGATGGCCGGTACGACATGAAATGCGTGCAAACATTGCAACGCACCTTGACATCCAAGGCACTACTGTCTATGGGAGCGTACCTCGTCTGACGTCACAGCACAGATGACAGTAGCAGAGAGCAGCTCGCGGGGACATTCCAATGCGCAATGTACCTCGCGTCGCGCTTGAAACAGTTTCACCCACAATGAAAAGCAGGTGAGGTGCTGAAGTCTATGATCGTTTCCTTAAATTATAAAGTACTTGCGGTAAATGTGATCCACATCTCCTCAGACCCTCAACGACCTCAGCGGAGTGGCTGGCTGTCACGCTGGGTTCCCCAGGTTTGAGTCGCTCGTCACCAAATTCTTGAGTAACACTCTACACGTAAAATTGTTTGCAGTGGTTTATTTCAGCTGAAACCTGGTCAGCACCTCCACACACGGAGCTTGACCTTCCACGTCTCTCCAACCGCCTTTCTCGTGCCCCTGTGCCGACCTCGCTCTGGCATTCGAAGAAGTCAGAACGCTCAAGTTCTCGGTGATGCCTCGAGCAGGCACGAGCATGAACACAACACACAGCCTCCATGTGATCATTCATTCGTAGACACTCTACACAGCCTCTCTGCCGAATGGTCACTCCATTTCAGGAACCACTTGCCCTCCTGCCTTCAAGGAGATCACTCACATCTGGGGCCTCTAGCTAGCCAGTTTTCATTCCTTCTTAGGTATTGCTCTCTTCCTGTGCATACAAGCATTCATTTATTCCTGGCGCGGTCGCTTCTGATACCCCTGAACTTGCGGATTACTTTACACTAACTGCTCCTAGTCAGTTGAGGTCCAGAACTGGCATGGCGGGTTAAGTTGTTGAACTCTGGAGCATCTTTTTCCAGGCCATAATTCGCTGCCATTCTGCTCCACAGGCACAGCAGTAGGCGCAGTAGGCATCTTCGTGCCAAGGTCGGAGCACTATTATATTGTCCAAGTCGCAGTGACTGCGCCTGGGCCTGAGGATCTGAACTGGCACTCTTTCCACCAGATCTTGTGGAATATGCCCTTCTTTGCTAAGGATCGCCCTGGGAAGCTGTGCCATGTCACGCAGTTACCTTTCCCATGCCAATAAGGCTGTCCAGACCTGAAACAATGTGAGAGAGATGGGCAGCATCAGCTCAATATTTGGCATGGGGAAGCAAATTCTCTGCTGCAGAAAATAGTGGGCTCCCGGAAGCGCCCGGCGGTGGTGTTAAACAGGAAGTGCTCACATGAGTATTTGCTTCTGGCCCAGCACTGGACGTGTCAGGTTGAGAAATGTTGTCTCTCTTCCCTTACAAGTTCTAAGCCTAGAAGATCACCATAGCTATAGACATGACAATACTCCCCCCGCTCCTCCAGTGAGGGGGAGGGACTGGGGCAGAGTTAAGAATAGAATATTCTGCCCGGAATGGACGTCTCATTCTTGAAAAGAAGAATTTCTGGGGGCTCACTGGAACCTCGGATCCTAGCAGGGTTTTCAACATCGGAGTTTAGATACATGGCAGAGGCAGGTGAGGATCTAATCAGTGGGGGAGGAGGACAATACACCATGCCCCCAGTAATGAATGCAGAAAAAGTATTAAAAGGGTCCCTTGCAGTCTGCGCAGCAGCTTCCCTCATGAAGAAAGAGAGAACAGAAAATAGCCCAGTGCCCCATGGGTGTCCTTTCTCAATGCTCTTACAAGCATCTAACAGGTATTCCATGTCGGCTTCTCCTGTTCATTGCAGGGTTCAATCCTTGCTCTTTCTTTAATTCCACCCCCTTTTCTTTCTCAGCTACGTTTATTCCTTCTCAAGTTTGCCTCTTCATTTTTAGTGGCTGCAATCCACTTCCACATTCAACTGGTTTTTCTTCTTGTGTCCAACCCATTTTCCAAGGGGTGCTCTTTCCAAGTATCCAACAGATACTTCTTCTCCAGTCCCACCTGTTTTTCATCTCAGAGTCCTCACCTTCATCCAATGACTGTTTCTTCTTGTGTTCTTCCTCTGCAGTCAATGGTGTTTCTTCTCTGGTTCCACCTCAGCTTTGACTGGTATTCCTTTTCAGTTTCTACCACTGCCTTCAATCTGTTATCCTTCCCCAGTTCCTCATCTGTGATGAATAGCTGTTGTTTCTCCAGTTCCTTTCCAATGATCGATCAATGTGTGCACTTTCTCAGAGACCAATTGCATTCAGTTGATTTTGTTTCTGTGGTGCTAGCTCTAGATACAACGAATGTTCCACCTACTCGTTTCATGGATTTACTTGTGGGGTCTACCTTTGCAGGTTTCTCTGCTGTGTTCAATGGGTGTTATTTCTCTGGATTGGCCATAACAAATAAATGGTGTTCTACGTGTTAACAATGTGTTTCATTAAAAGCAATGCTGCAAGAAGCATATGGTCCTCTGGATGGATTAGAGCACCGCCTAATATCAATGCCAGCGATGCAACTCATAATTTGAGTGTCTCTACCCCTCCCTCAAGCCCGTTCTACCACTTCTGCAGCGCAAGATCTCTTTTCTCGCGCATTCACTGGACAAGATCATGGCTATTCGTATTTATGTGAGCCCTTTGTATTTTTGTATCATTGTTTCGACAAAAAAATAAAATAAAAACGACATCTCTGCTCTCACCATCCTCCAAGGCTATGCGCCTCCCTCTATCCCCTTTCACTGCCCTGACCTTGTAGCTTCAACCACCCATCTTCATCCTATTCTCCCCTGAGGGATACAGCTTGGGCAAGCATTTTCCCATGTCTTGAGCTGTGAGGGCTGTCCAGCAGTCTCAAATGTGACAGACTATATGTTTCCTCATGAGCAGGGTGCGGGAGGATTGCTTGGAGATGGAAAAGGAGTCCTCTGGGCCTTCCATGACTCCCCTGCGCAGCGGAGTCAAGCGCTCAAGGCCTCGTTCATGAGCGGTGATGTGAACACTGAGTCATATACAGCAAACATATGGTATCACACAGCAAATACCAGTGTCCACTTCCAGTTATTACTGTAAAAAAGATCGAACAATCTAAGCAAACACCTTAAAATACAAGCGGAGTGGAAATGAGGAACAACAATACTGAAAGGCCCTAACTTTAGACTGGGGGTTGTGGGCGTGGCCCGCTGTTAATGGACAGGTCTGTGGTTTGTTTGCAGAGACCACTTTCTGTGGTCGTCCAGAGCTGTCATACGAGAGTTCTCCAACAGCAATAACTCCCAAGATGTCTTTTGTGTTAACATTTTCAAACATAGGAGTCTATGGAGAGTAGCAGCCCAGTGCCAGGGAAGGCAGATTCTGATGGCATGATCCGTATCTATTTTATTCCACTCCTGGTCTTTCAGGCTACCCATTCTGTATTTAGTGAAACATGCGAAACGTCAAAGAATGATATCAAAACTGAAAAATAAACTCTGGATTTAGCCAAGTTCCCAATAGAGCCGGCAAAATGAGTCTTTCCACTCCAAACCCCTCTTCCCTGGGAAAACTATAGTCACCTACGACTTGCGTCTGTGGCGAGTGGTTGCCGCAGGCCACCACAACCAATATCGCACTTTTACTTGACTGGGTATTGATAAGCACATGTCCAGGGCTTCTGGGAAATAGACAGGCCCTGAGGAAGTATTAGTGTAGCCTCCAATATGAAAACACCAATGTATTTTGAAATGCTAGTGGAATACGGAAAAGTCTTACATTGCTGAATCATTTGCAGCTCATTATCTTTTGGTTTAGAATTTTGACCTTCCTGGACACTGCGCTGTAATTTAAGAGGCCAATGAGTACACAGCGAGACCTGCAGAGTAAGAGATACTGAAACAAAGACTGGAACGCAGAAACGATGGTGGTGAACAGAGAGCAAGGCATGTACAATGTTCATTTCTGTGTTTTATTTAGAGCAAACAGCAGCCCTACAAGCATATCAGTACTGTCATACACTGTAAACATTAAAAACAAGCATTGACGAAGCCAGTAGGCATGACTTTAGTGTGTTAATTCATGCAAACACAGGTATGCACAAAGGAACACAGGTTATGTATGCCTTGTCACTGTATAACCAGCTGCATGGCACTGCACGATTGGGGAATAGAAAACAAGGCACAAGCATAGGAGGTACAGAAAGATTCAGGTTGCACCAAAATGAGTCCCTAATAATCTGTGCACATTTGAGCACATTTAAGCCAGATGTATTGACTTTTTTTTAAATAAATTTGTTTATTGACTTTTTCAACAAAAAAAAAACAACAGGTCACATTCTAAGTTACAGCATAGTCAATATGATTGGGTATAATAGTGAGTCGAATGCGTAAACACAAAACATAACAAAACAGTCAGGAAACATTCCATTCCATTACAATGTCAGATATCAACCTTTGATTAGGCCTAATTCTCAATTTATCGTAACAGTTCGGCACATGTGTTATTTCCGTATATGACCCCACAGGCGTGCCGCACTCAAACATCTGGTCAGCATGTTCTATCATCAGGGCAGCTTAGCCTCTCATTCATACCTATGCGGTCTCAGCTCGTAGGATCCTAAGTGTCAGCCTGGATTGGGGAGGGAGCATTGTCATCTTGCAGTGTTCTCAGCCAGTCTATAAAAGGACCCCAAATGTCTTTTGGTCGGGAGGCCATTGGCATTAACTCCCAAAAGGTGGTTAGTTAAGTGTGACTAAAAGCAACATCTTGTATCCACGCCTTACTCGTGGGGGCATATCTTCTGCCCCAGTGCAAAGATATTCGTCGTTTGGCGAGTAAGCGCAGCATGGCATGTGATTTGCGATTTTCCGCTTTGGTGTCCTTGACATATCCTAAGAGACCAACAAGCGGTCGCGGCTCGCTAGAGGTCCCAAGTATCTCCTGGATTTTGCTAAATATGTCTGTCCAGAAGGTAGCTATGGGTGGGCAGTACCAGGACACAGATGTATTGACTTTGACAATGTTTGTTTGGTCGTCTCTATGAGATGCCCTAAGTGCCAGTGATATACTCAGATACTGGTCCCATGTTTGGTCTGCCGAAGAACTCCAGCTGTTCCTCAAAAATGAGGCCCAAATGGCAGATACTAGTCTATGTTGCCTCTTTCAAAGGGGACACAGCATAGCAGTTTGGTCTGGGCTGTCCCTGTTAGAGCAGAATCCAGGCTGATTTTTATATGTTTGGTCTCTGTCTGAAGTAGAACAATGAGCAAAAAAACAACACATGGAATGTGACTCAGAGTAATTGCAAGTTATTTGGATTAATTCAAGCATTCAAAGCATCATATTTTTGTTTCTCTAAATTCTAACGCTCGTGGTCGCTTACTTAGTCCCTACATTGCTTGCAGCTGTGGTTTTCGTCCCAGCTATAGTGGCAGCTGTTGTCCATGCTCTGGTTACAATTGTGGTCAGTGCTGTTGCCCGCCTTACTGGGAGCTGTTGCTGCTGTTCTCCCGGTCATTGTGGCAGCTGTGGTCTCTGTTGTGGCTACTGCTATTGTACTTGCTGATCTAGCAGTTGTTGAAGTTGTCACCCATGCCAGGGGGCAGGTATCAGGGCCAGCTTTAGGGCAGTGTGACCGGTGCAGCCGCACTGGGCGCTGACTTGGAGGGGGGGGGGGCATGGACCTCCAGGGGTGGAGTGGCGGCTGTGTTTAGCAATACGTGCGATTTAAAAGCAACTGCTGCGGAGTTCCTTGTGCATCCACCTTTCAGGCAGCAAAAAAAACGTCATGATAATTCTTGTGGTTAATGTTACTGCTAGAGAGAGAGAGATCAGAGTTTTGTCTAGTGGCAGTTTGACTCGCCATAAAATAGCGCAGCGGGTTAATATGCCTGCTGCAAAGAATAAACCTGTATTTTATGTTGATAGCTGAGTGGAATAGTAAAGCCAGCCTTTACCAGCATCTGAGAGAGGGGCTATGGAGAGACTTGGGGCACTTTTGCCTGGGTGGTAGTGAGGGAATGCTAGGAGGAAGTCATATGGGGGGGGAGGGCTCCAAAAAAGATTGTTGAGCCGGTCGCCACCAGCTCTAAAGCCAGCCCTGGCAGGTATGATGGCGGATGTGGTGACTGTTGTGGCAGTAGCTGTGGTACCCGATGTAGCGAAAGCTGTTGAAACTGCTGTGGTCCCTGCTGCGGTGATAGATGTTGTTACTGCTGTAGTCCTTGCTGTGGAAGTGCAATGATGTCACCGGGAGCACCAGGGACAGCATTTGCGTCTGGGAAACACTGCAGTACAATCACAGAGAGGGACTCCTGTTTTTATTTCCCTCACTCATGCAAACAAATAATGCAGAATATATGACAATGTAAATCAACACTGAAAACACAACTCTGTATTTTCTCTTTTTTTTTTTTACCATATGAGTGCTGACAGACAGCGAAAGCTGCCTCTGGCCAGGTCTAAAGATGCTAGCTGAACTCAGAGAAGACAGACAGCAACAGCAATCATTGCCTGCATCGAAGATGGATGGCCTCGGATGCACTCCCTGTCAGCAAAGCCTACCAGCCAGAGACAACAGAAGGCCCCGAGGACCACATTCTCTGTTTCCATTCCTTAGATGGGGCCTCATGGGCCAGTTTACTCTTTGACTTTTCCATGACTAGCTAGAAACACCCACCCCTTTGGGAATGAGACGCATTTTGAAATCCTGGGGCATATTTACAAACCCTTATCGCCACCATAACGTCACTTTTTTTGACGTTGTGGTGGCGATACGGGGTTTGCCTTCTTTACAAGGCAGCGTTAAGCAACTTAACGTGGCTTAATGCTGCCTTGTAAATAAGGCTCCCTTCCACGCTATACTTAGCGTGAAAGGGGTGGACAATGGGTATTGCCGTGGGCGTTCCGCAGCAATACCCAGTATGGCCATACGAATGTAATCAATACCTACACTAGGGTATGGGTATGGGTCCGTATCTCCATTAGGGACCTGGGGCTGCACGCACCCCTCTGAAATTCTTACGTGTCACTGTAATGAATATTTAAGAGATCGATTTATTTAGAGATACAATCTCATCTCTAAACAAATCAATGTATTTAATCTGGGCTGCCTCTCCCAGGGTCCCTGCCCCACCTCGCTTTGTACAATGAGCCGGAAGCTAGGCAGTAAATCAACTTTCTGCAATCTGATGCGCAATGCAGGGCTTCTCTTTCTAAAGCCCTTCTGTGCCTTGGTAGACTATAGTGGTGTCCACTGTAGGCCACTGACTCTGTCCACATCACAGTTTAGGGTGTTGCACACTTTTCAGCAGACTCCTTTTCCATAAGGTGGCTGTCTTCCTTTTTCGCCCTTAAACCTGATCACCTCTGGATCTCCCCCGTTTCTGTCTTGTGAACAATCTTAGCGACGGGACACCCCAGCAAGCTGCGAGCTTTGTAAACATAATAACATAGCATAACAACACTGCATCCCTGCGTGAGGCCAGACGTCTGTCATTCACGGACAGAGATCCCACCCTTTCCCATTCATCACAGAGTGGACTGGCTGCACCCGCCGTATGTGAGATTTGGTGCCTTGTTCTCGTAATGGTAAGTGCTATAATACTAAACTTGTTTTATGTGTATTATGCTGAGACCCCTGCTCGTGCTGACCTCCCCCACTGTGACACCTCAGGCCGTGACTGTAGGTCACTGGCCACTTTAAATATAGAGCTGCTGTATTTGTTCCCCAGCGAAGTTGATCCAAAAGACGAGCAGGACTTTTGTTCCCTTGCAACACTGATCCAAATATCAGAGTCAAGCACAAAGGGTGAAATATGTGCTTTTACTCTCCTGATTTGTGGAATATCACAAAAATGTCAAAAAACATTAAATGCTATGATGAGTATGCATGCCTACAATATGGTGCACATACTTGCAGCTATTTAAGGTCCTTTGATATTTAGATCGATCGGTGCAATGGTTCTAGAATGTTTTATCCACACTCTGGACATGTTTGGATTTTAAAGACAGTTACACGCTGTGCCATGTTTGTGGTTGTGTTGTTCTGGGGATCTGGCTCTGCCACATGGTGTTAAAACGGGCCCTATCTTCATGTCCTTAACATTAATGCCAAAAACACAAATTGATTTCAGAACAATGAATGATGAAAACGATAAGGTAGTGCATGTCAGCGAATTAAGGCCTCCTATATCTCACATTTTACTTAATCTTGAATTCCCCGAGTGTTCGCTGTTTCCAACAGGTTGTGTTTCTGTGGGTTAAATTCCTGCATCTTATTACTCTTTCATAGTGCATACTTTGAGATGTGCCAGGTGTTTATGAGGGGCCATGATTGAGAGTTGGGTGCTGAGGCTTAAGGCAGTGCGAGCTTCTCACGGTGTCTATCACAAAATGTCATGATAATTCTTGTAGTTAATGTTCCTGCTAGAGATAGAGATCGGAGTTTTGTCTCATGGCAGTGCGGTGTCTATCAGTGCGTTGGAGTCTCTTCAGAGCACACAGAGTAATGGTCATGTATTCCAGATGCAAGTGAAATTCTGTGTAAATGAGTGTGACGTGGATACACAGTTGTCAAAATATTTATAAGGCAAAAGGTAAAAGAAAATAAAGTGCTTATTTGTGGTTGAGTGCAGTGTATGGGGGTAGTGAAGTGAGGGAGATGCAAGGAAGTGCATTCGGGGGTTAGTGAAAAGAGGGTGCTGAAGAGAGGAGGTTGAAGATGTGCAGATGGACAAGATTTAGAGATAAAAAGGGCATACATGTCTAACATAAAGTGCATATAACTTAATACCAATACTCTTTCCGCAGGACTCAATAATATTTAATTCAGTCTAACATTTTCAATGTTAATTATTTATGACAAATCACTGTTATAGTCATTTATCTTAAGCAGCTAACAATCAATGACAAAGCAAATAGTCCTGGCAGGATTTAGGTGTATGTCAGTTGTTGGTGTTATATATCTAGGTACAATAACAGATGAGAGACCATCCAAAATACTGGTTGGATAGCTTACTATGGGAATTACAGAAATGTACTTTAAATGTTCCCTTTTAGAGACCCCCCTCACTTTTTTAATCCCACCTAAATACCGGTCTGTACATATTTCTATATGACTGATTGCAGCATGCAGCTGTGGGTGCTTCCTGAAGCCTGGTTAGAGCATTTTCTTCAAAGTCGATGCTGCACTGAGTACAAGACACTGGGCAAACACACTTTAAAGGGCCTCAAGTTGTCGTACTGTACAATTTGCACACTACAGTAACTGTTGAACATATTAATGCAGTAAGATATGGGCAGTTTTTAATGTTTTAAATATTTCAAGACTAAATGTTCACCACTGCTTTATAAACCTTCTTGTCTTCTCACTAAATGTTTATTAACATATGCTTTAAAATGCACCATTTGCCAAACTTGTTTCACATTTTTCTAGGGAGGAGGAACACCTTCCCCACGAATCCCACGTTTGTCCATTGAGCTCACTCACTTCGCTAGCTACATAAAACTCATCTCAACTTTTATGCCCCACCACTTTTAAATGTCACCAGCCGCCACTGGTGCAATTACTGGATTTATTTATTCAGTCCTTCATAACAATGGAGTGCTCAACAAGAAGTGATCACACAGTGCAACAAACATATTACAGTGATAAGTGTGTATAAAAAAACAAACTCTAGACTCAGGAGGATTCCATAACAAGTATGAGTCTGGAACACAGAAAATAAACAGCTGTGGCAAAAGGAAGAAGCACTCCCTGATTAGTCCAGAATGTTAATTTATCCTCGGGTGCTCATCCTCCCAATGTGTTTTCTGAGAATTGGATGATGAATAAAGGAGGATTTCTTTTGATACTTGAATCTCTTTTCTTATTGAACTTTGGAATGTGCTCTCTTTGTACTGGATTGATGGTCATATGAGTTTAATTGTGTTATAGTTGGCGTGTTTCGACCTCTATGCAGATATTGAGGTCATCATCAGGACAGAGAATAAACAGAAGGTCATTCAGCAGTAGGATGTGTGGTCCAGTGGGAGGATCATTCAAATTGAGCACCTTTAGGGAGCTATTAAACTGACTGGAAGTGGGCTGTATACTTGTAGAATCACCGTATGTTAATTCATACGGTTGAGAAACAAAGGGCATGTGAGGTCAAGCCTTCACCTTGTACTGGTGGGGGGGCACAAGGGGACTCAAGATTAGATCCCAACCGGTGCATAAATCAGATGGGTGTGTGGTGGGAAACAAATGTTATGTCCCTCTTAGACTAAATCTACTGGTGACCCTGGTAATGGAATGGAACTGAGTTGCAGAGCTGGGGAGCAGAGTTCCCCCTACCAGTACAAAGTGAAGGCCTTACCTTGCATAGAGGTTAAAACACCATGTTTTTAATGAAATAAGTGACATAGTTGTGGAAGATTTCTGCATCCACTGGAATTGTTAATTGTTTCCTAAAATGAGGTCAGTGTGAACCTTATTTTCATTATTACAGTTGATTGCCCATTGTTCATAATTGGTATATTGGGTATCTGTTGTTGTTGTTTACTAGCTAAAAGAAAACATACATCGGCAAAGTCAATAGGTCTTCTTAGTAGGGCCTATTGACTTAGCCAATGCCTTCTGGTGATGTTGTACAGCATTGGTAAGATGCTGCATGGCATGTCCAAAACAAAAGAAGTGATGACACCTCTGCATCATTTAGCAGGCGTGTGCATTACCTATCACAACTTGCAGCAGTGGAAATATGTACCCGCACAATCCCTCCTCCCAAAGTGTGGTCCATATAAGAAAAATATGATTAATTCAGAATGAGAGAAGGTACTACAAGTAAGATAACACTCCTGCTGCTAAGGAGCGTGAATATGGAAATTACCAACAGCAGTGCCATATACTTGTTCTGGAGCACACCATATTAATTTAATCACACAAAGTTACCAAAATGTTCCAATTTATTACAGTATATCTTGCAGATTCAACATTAGTTATTCATACAAAATACAGTTTATAAAATACAAAAAAAACTTGTTTTTCTAAAATACAGTACAAAGAAGGTATTGGACAATGTACCGATCTATTAGATACAACCCAATATAGCAGCAAAGCACAGAACTTATACAAGTTTTCAATGTAGATGTGATTAATTCAAAGTTTTTACATCGTATTCCGGTCGCTCCACTTCCAGCCTTAGGATGGTTTTGCTATCTTGCATTTCAAAAGCCTGAGGAAGTCTAATAGACAAAACACGTGTTGGCTGTTTATTCCGGTTGAACATGAAACAAATCTTTTGTTCATCATCTAATGTCAGAACTCTGATTGGATTAGAGACCCACATTAAGAAGGTTGCACGGATTTAATAGGGTGGTGGGTGTCAGCGGCCCTCGTTCCTGGTATACAACAATAAGGCTTTACCCCAAGTAAATGAAATGCTGGCACTATCCAAACAGAGCTAGTTCTCTTCACTGTATTATTATCAAGCAACATTCAATTTTTCGTGGAGTTGTCCTCATATATTAATTTCAGATCTTTCTCTCAGATTGGGATATCGTTGGTATATCACCAGTTATGGAACTTCCTCCTGCATCTTAGATTCTGTTCAGAGGTAAGTAAAGAAACGAGGATGCAATCGTCCTTATGCTGGTGGCATTTTTCTGAACTATTCAGGCCCAGGTGAAATAGAATGAAAGAACTTGTATGAAGTCATACGTCTTTACGTATTCTGCAGGTTTCACAATGCCTTGCACGGTCAGCCATGTTGGAAGTTACTGGATTTTAAATAGATTAGAATTTGCAAAGGTTTTTGTGAACAAGGAATTTAGTGCTTACCAGACTAATATTTAGGGAGCCCTTTTGGAGCGTTCTTGTATGACTGTCCTACTATGCTAAGGTTCCTATATTTTGCGGACGTAATTTTGGATGATAAATTATTTGACACTTTTAAGGAACATTGGCTTCCACTAGAGACATGCTAAAATGTTTTTTGATGTGTATGTTTGGCTGGCTGGCTGATTAACCATCTTTCAGTCTTCTCTTTGAACCTTCTCAAGTGGCTCGTGGTCACCCTGTCAGTTCCTTTTGTTTGTTGATCTTTTTTGCAATGATTGAGTACTGAGGTCATCGCGCTACAACTTTGTTGAAGTGCAAAGATATCCAAACATTCAGCATTATCGCTTTCAGCTTCTTATTTCTTATGTTGTTTCCTGTTCCATTACCTACCATTGATCAAAATTGTCATATATAGGGATCTTCAAGTGCCCATTCCATTTTAATTCCCAATTCATGCTTTCGGTCTCTAGAGAAAGGGCTCGATTCACAAAGAAAGTCAGAAAATTATGGGCGGAAATTTTCTCTACCTGCACGTAATTTTCCAACTTTCTGGAATTTATAAACATTTCCAACAGCATGCATGAAAGCTGCGCCAGGTGCAGGTTTTGAGACAGACTTCTGGAAAGGTCATGTGATAGTTGCAGCAGGACCCTATTCCCCCTGTGGAGACTTCTCCATTCTCTCCGCACTTGGGAAACAGGATCCACTATGTCAATGCATTCTTTTTTCCTCCGTGGGGAAATATTCCTGCGGAGGAGTCATAAAAACTGATATTTTCGTAGCCTTGGTGTCAGAAAAGCTAGATTTTATTAAAGATACAGAATATTATGCAGTCTTTTCTTGCTTTGTTTTAAACAGCAGCCAAGCAAGAACTACATTTCCCAGAAAAAACAAAACAGTAGAACTACTGGATGACATCATAATGAGAACAGCCAATAGGACGTCGAGTAACCTGATAACTAACTTTACTTAGAGCAACAATTCCTCTTTTCTTGAAGTGAGTCAATCAATGAGGTACAGAAATAAACAGCAGAACAGAACAAAAGGTAAGCAACATAGCAAACAAATCAGCGAAACAGTCCAAAAGAAGGTGACGAGCATCAGGGCTACTCAGGTAGAGCGATCCATTGAGAGACATAGAATCTTGTATTTGCGAAAATAACTTAGTCGATTTAGGAGGAAGCAACGTTGAAGGAAGGTGTTGGTACAGCAGAAAAAGAAAGCAGGGCGGGATTATGAAACAGTGGTGGGATAATAGCGGTGGCTCCTTCGCTATGGCGGATGAGCATCGCCCCACCTGCCAGCAGTCAAAAAAATAAAACAATAATAAACCCTTGTTTATTATCGTTTCATTTTTGCTCTCAGAGCCAAGGCATGGGGACGGGGCCCGGGGGGTGACAGGCTGGTGGAGGAGTGGTTAACTGCTATTCAATGTGCATGATGTTTTGGCTGGCCGTCTCAGGAAGGCCAAACCATCATGCGCACTGAAGCTCTCTCCAACTTGAGCTGTGCTGCCAGGTTGGAGAGAGCAGGCACAGGCTCCCAGTCTAACAGGGAGCACAAATAATCTGCGCTCAAGCCAATCCTGATGCTGCTTTCATCAGCAAGTGAAATTGGTTTACAGTAAAACATTCTAAAGGTATTTACATTGGACCAAACTGCAGATTTGAGTATGTCGTGCAAACTAGCACCTGCCCAGAAAGCCCGAGAGGCCATGGCTTCCCTGGCTGAATGGGCACCAAAAGAATCATTGTTAATTCCAGCTAGCGGCATGATCCGTTTGACCCAACAGGCTAAAGTGAGAGAGGAGGCAGGTTTATGGGGTTTTTGAAAAGAGATGAGCAATTGATTAGTAGAGGGAGGTCTCAAATCTGCAGTGAGTGAAACATATGTTTTCAGGCAACTTATTTGGGTTGAGAAGGAAAAAAAGGATAATAAGTTGTAGATAAATGTGTTTTGGTACCTCTGGGAACCTGAAAGGAAACACCAAGAGGAGAGTAATGGAAAGAAGACACATCTAATGTTCTCACATCTGAAACACGTTTTAAAGAAATTAAACATAAAAGCACTGTTAAATTTGCTGAAAGTTGCTTCAGAGAGAGAGATACATTGTCATGTCATGCAATGAACAATTTAAACACCACATTCACATCCCACATTGAATTATATTTAGGAACCAGAGGTTTAACATATCTTTCTCCCTTTAAAAGACGACGAATCAAAGGATGTTCGCCGATAGGTCTTCCATCCACTCGGTAATGTCCGGCTGAAATAGCTGATCTATCAGTGTTAATGGTACGATAAGCTTTGCCCTCAGAAGCTAAATAGGCTAGGAAATTAACTACTAGAGTTACATTAGCTGAAATGGATCTGAATTCATGTCCATACACCAGCTACACTAGTCGAGCTAAGCTGATCTGCAGATTTTTGACGTGCCAGGGGCCAAGATTGCTGAATGAGCTTGATAGCCTCTTCCGAAATTCCTGGTGTTCTCCAGGATGACCCGAAATCCCCCAAGCTATCAGAAAAAGAAAGGCTTCTAGAACCATGCTGTGCTGATGACCCAGAGGGTTGAGCGGTAAATTGGGAAAGTGAGGAACTCAAACAGGGAAGTCTGAAGCCATCTCCAACAGAGTTGGGTACCAGGGTTGTACTTGCCAAAAGGGAGTTATTAAGACCAGAGAAGAGTGCTGTCTGTGGTAAGACTTATGCAATTAAAGGAAAGGGGGGGGAAGGCATAGGGAAGAGTTTGAGGCCATGATTGAATGAAAGCGTCCATAGCCAGAGCTTGAGGGTCTGGTCTCCAAGGCAAAAAGATCTATTGACTTACTGCTGAAGATGGAAAAAGACGATTTAACACTGAAGGGTGCAGTTGCCAATCGCTTGAAACCTGAAGGTGTCTGGAATGGCAATCTGCTGCTATGTTTAAGTTCCCTGGAAGATAAACAGCCCTGACTGAGAGCTTTCATTGCAAACAATACTCCCAAAGGTGTTTGGAGAGATCTGCCAAAACCTTGGACCTCGTACCCCGAGATGATTGATATATCTGACCCCTGTCAGATTGTCCATTCGCAGAAGAATGGTGCAACACACTCTTTCTTTTGTAAAGGACTGTATGGCAAAGGAGCCTGCAAGCATCTCCAAACTGTTGATATGCAAGAACGACTGCTTCTGAGACAATGTGCCTCCAGTCGAGAATTGACCACATCTTGCACCCCAACCTGTCTGACTTGCATCGGATTTTAAGACGAGATCTGGGGCGGCAGAGAAAATAGTTCTCCCATTCCTTGTGTCTAAGTGTGTCATCCACCAAAGGAGTTCTTCTCTGAACTCTTGATTTAAAGAGACTGGATCTGAATAGGCGAGTCCTTTGTGAAGATGTCAGATTTGTTACCTTTGAAGGGCCTGATAATGAAGAGGGTCCGGAAAGATAGCCTGAGTTGAGGAAGGTAGAAGACCTAACAATCAGGCTAGAGACCTGAGAGAAAAATGAGAAAGAGTTAAACAGTGACGGATCTGTTTTTTTATGAGTGGCCTTGAGTTGAGGAAGCTGAAGGATAGAGCGAGAAGTGTCTATCAGGAAACCAAGAAATTCCAACTGTAGGGCAGGAATTAGAGCCGACTTCTGGGAGTTGATAAGAAAACCTAAATGAAGAATAAGATGCAAATGAGAAAGAAGAAGATTTTTGTCCTGGGCCATGATAAGAAAGTCGCCGAGGTAAACGATTAGTCGTACTCCTTGTGCTCACAGAAAGGCCACAACCGGTTTGAGAATTTGGATGAAACACCAAGAAGATGAAGACAGACCGAAGGGAAGAGCTTTCTATTGGTAAAAATAATTCTCCCATTTAAACTTGAGATACTTCCTGTGAGAGGGATGAATCGTAACAGTAAGGTAAACATCTTGAAGGTTGAGTCTGCCAACCAATCGTTTTGAAGGAGAATATCTCTGAGGTGGAGAATAGTCTCCATTTTGAAATGATGATACATTACAAAGTTGTTAAAGACTTTGAGATTTAAGACAAGTCAAAATGTTTTGTGCTTGTTCTGTACCAGAAAAATGGTGCAGAGAAAACCTGGGGATCGAAAAATATTGGTTCTATAGCTTGTTTGGAGAGAAGAGGCTGAATCTCGCTGGGAATGAGGAGATTTTGATCTTGAGAAAAAAGAAGAAGATGAGGGAGATGAAACTGAATTGGAGGTTGGTAAAACTCTCTGAGATACCCTTGAACTGACTGAATTATCCAGGGATCTGTGGTGAGAGAAAACCATCAAGCCAGAAAAAGAGCTTATCTGCCTCCGACGGGAGGAAGGCCATAATTGGAAACTCAACCTCTGGACCGACGGGGATAGAATTGAGGCATGTATCCAGAGTAGGGATCAACTTGGGATTGCTGGTTGAAGGAGCCGCTGTTGGGGTATTGACCTCTGCTGGAGTAGCAGCCGGCAAAGCAGTGCCTACCTTTGCCGGCCCCTGCGAAAACCTGAGAAGAGAAAGTCTTCTTTAGGAAAAGCTGGGCTTTGTCCATAGTAGAGACATGTTTTCCCTAACTGTTTGATAAAAGAATCGCCAAATTATAGTCCCTTAGCCAAGGGACCCTCCTCCTCAAAAGCAAGAGAACCAAGATTTGGGTCAATTTTGAGTAATAAACTCTTCCTTCTCTCCTGAGAAATATGAGCATTTGCGTTGCCCAGAAAACAAATAGCCCATTGGGCCCAATTATAAAGAGTCTCCGGATCAATTAAGGTGCCTTCCATCTTGGCTTCCTACGCCAAATCCAAAATACTGGTGAGAGGACCTACCAGATCCAGCATTCTGTCCTGACAAGAGGACCAGGCTCTGTCCACATCTTTTATGGGGTCTTTACCAAATTTTGTGAAGAACATCACATATTAGGGTCAATGACAGGGGTAGTTATGACATTATTAGGTAGGGAAGGATGAGAACACTCAGATTTCAACTTGTTTCCAGTGGATTTCTCTAAAGGATTGCGTGAATAAAAGGTAGCGTATTCCGCTACATCGTCTGCTGGGAACCCTTTGGTAGAATTTGGATGGTGGATGTAAGCGGGATTAAACATAGGTTCTCCAAGGTGATCAACAAGGTCTTGAGACACCGGATGAGAAACACCACCATAAACAGGAGAAATGTTCCTCCTTTTCTATGCAAGCCCCTAAGTAATATGATCAGACGACCCATCCATATCACCTGTTACCCAACACATCGTCATCATCATCATCAGTGTTTCGTAATTAGGATATGTTTAAAGGGGAGGAATGGGGCCCGACATAGAAATCTCTCAGGTGGGAGGACCAAATTTTACTGAAACCCCTTTCACAGACCCAATAAGGGTAGCTGCACGTTTCTTGCCCTTAATAGGACGTTCATTAGAGGAAGAAAACATTTTGGAAATGGAGGCTTCTAGATTTTTAGAAACGTCCAACATGGAGACTGAGACAGCCTGCTGAACAGAATCCTTGATAAAGGATTTCAAATTATCCTTAAAATGTTGAGAATCCTCCTCTTCAGACATTATGAGACAATAGGCTGTAAACAAAGTAAATTGTCTGAGAAAAAATAAATAAATAATTAACCTCTTATATTCAATAGGAAAAATGGGAGGAAAGGGTTAAAATGCTGAAGTTGCAAATCCCCTTTAACATAGAAATCATCTTTAAGGGAAGAGGAATGAGGAAAAAGAGGAAGGAACCCAAGGAAAAAAGGGGAGTTCACTGAGGGAACTCCCACCGCTGACAGACAGAAGCGATGGGGTGGAGGAGAAAGGCCGCGCCTCAGAGTGGGGCAACAAGACTCTGTCGGAGACGAAGCAGGTCACCGGAGCAGCGGCATAAAAGCTGCTGCAGGCGGGACTTCTGTGGGGCAAATAAAGCAGGAGGAAGCTTCAAAGGAAGCGTCTAACAACAAAGGAGAAAAAGATACCGAAGCGCGTTCCGTAACGGCAGAGCTGAAGACCGTTACGAGGACCCAAGCATAAAGCGAAAGGGAGGAATCGTGCAACAAGCGCGCAAGGACGAGAAAAATATCATGAACAAACAAGTAAGGCTAATATATAAACAATGTAATATATATACACAGTCAAATATACATAATAATGAATACACGCTGAAAGAAATTGATAGTACTTAATTTGACTGCGAGAAGCAAGAAAAGAGGAATTGTTGCTCTCATTCAAGGTAGTTATCAGGTTACTCGATGTCCTATTGGCCATTCTCATTATGATGTCATCCAGTAGTACCTACTGTTTTGTTTTTTCTGTGAAATGTAGTTCTTGCTTGGCTGCTTTTTAAAATAAAGCAAGAAAAGACTGCATGATATGAGCCTCCGGTCTTGTAATAAAATTACAAGCATCCATGCACTGAATTGGGGAGCCTAAGCATGCAATAAGCCATTCGTTCTGCAAACCCAGAGTTAAAGGAAAGATGCTATTATGAAGTATATCTTGATTTTTACATGGTGAGAGTTGTTCGACCGCCTTTCCCTGGGTGCTGTGAAAAAGGCCGTCTCAAACCTGAGACTGCAGTCGCCCAGGCCTCTTCCCCATAGCCATGCAAGGGAAATTCCTACCTTGGACTTAAGGATGGCGTCACTTTGGTTGCTCCCCTTTCCACCAGCCAGAGTTTAGCACTCTGTTGGCAAGCTTTCGTTTCATTTAATAATTTATTTCTGTTTGTCAAACAAACATATAAACATCTATTATTCACAAGGCATTCACTAATTCTTCATTCCATTATCATAATGTTCTTGCACACCATCTGTCATGGTACTAAAACCAGCCTTCCTCACTTGCCCTTTCCTGACAGTCTCGACTAGGATGAACCCTTTTCCTCTGCTTACTAGTAAGAATTTACCAACGTAATATGACGTCATCCGTGTGCTGGACATGCTGGCTCACTGTTCGTCTAACGGGGTCAGACCCCACTGGTCAGTTGGACTGCCAGGACATACAAGCTTATTTTAAAGTCACCAGAATGGAACACACAGCCCTTTAACAAAACAATGTTGGACCACGATTGAGAGCTCGCGGGGATAAATATGATCTCTTGTTTTTTTCTCCCTCTAGTGAGATAAATAGATTTCACTGCAGGTACTTCCTTGCCCATTGACGTGGGCAAAGCAATTTAAACCTTAAAATGCGAACATAAACTCAGTTTCAAAAGCTCTTCCGTCGTGGAGAAGGGAAAAGCAGCTTGCTTGAATGTTATCCCTTCCTCTTATAATCAGAGGTCCGGAATTTCTCTCGTGAACATTTCCACGGACTAGGTTGTCTCTACTACAGACTTCGTGCAATACTGCTCCAGCCCTTTAGGGAAACTTCCAAGCTCCTACCACAATTAAATTTCATGTAGGCATGTCCAACATTGGGACCTAGTATTGGGCATGTCTGCACTCTGGGTCTACTGACACGCAGAAGAAACGATAAACCAGCAGTACTTCGCCAGGAACAATGACAAAATGTAGGGTCAAGCCACACATAAGCTATGGGCAACTTCAGACTCGTCCAGGTAAGCCACATGAGATATAAAACCATAGGCTAATGGCCGCCAAACTGCCATTGAACTGGAGTTGGAACCAGGGAGTATTGCCATTTGCCCCATCACTGCAAGGGTTCCATGAGCTGTCTTCTACAGGGAGGAGCTCCCACATAGACTGTGAGTACATATAGAGCCTGCCATGGCTTCTTTCTCACACATAGAGAAATGTCTCGCCCATGGCTACTACGGTCAGATGTGAGGCCTCCTGTAGCACCTGATCTCAGGACATAATGATTCTAGCCACCTGGCTACAGTGAGGGGGGTTGTTTTTCCAAGTGAATGGATGGCTTAAGGGGAGGGAGTTTACCAATGCTTTTTTTAGCTTCACTAGTGGTTGCAAATACGTGTGCTTCTACAGTGACTGGCTTGAAACTTATTTTTTTAAACCTTACAAAATGCATTCAAAGAAGGCCATGGAGGATGCGCGAACATCCTCCGTGGCCAACTTTGCATACATTTCAATGTTTTTACAACAGTTGTTTAAAGATGGTCAGCATGGATGCATGCGCATCTGCAGCAGCCATCTTTCATTGGGATTTATTTTTTAATGAAAAACATTCGAAGGTGCCTGCAGATGCGTGCATATGTGCACACGCAGTAAGCCATCTTGAAATGGTCAAAAATATTTTAAGATGGCCGCCCGCCGATAGCACAGTCGGTGGCAAAATACTGTTACCAGAAAAAAAAAGAAAAACAAGGTGATGGGGGGGGGAGAGAGACAAGAGGATGCTGGGGTTGTGGGGTAGTAAGAGAGGTTCAGCAGGAGGGAGAGTGGGAGGCAGACGGTGTGACAGAAAATAGTCCCAGCAAGGTCTGAGATCAGCAGTGGAAGGGGAATTCATTCCAATTAGAACACCATGGGGCCTAATCACAAAATTAAATTTACAAGTAAGATCTATTCATGTGTAAATCTACTCCTACATCTAGGTGTAAGTCTTTTTTGCCCTCCATCATTTCTAATTGAAGATTTACAGCAAAGTGTAAACGTACACATCTCCACATATCTTCAGGGGGTGGAGACCTCAAAGACAGAATTTAAAGGTGCAGAGTTACTACTTGTAACTTTTCACATGTAGGCAGGGATTTCCCTATGGTAAAGTATAGGGAAAAATACGAAATATTTTAATGTGAAATAAAAAAGTAAATTAATTCAAAATAAGTAACATTGGCCTAGAACTAATAAAATGTTACAGCATATTAAGTAATCAAATTGTTTATAAAATAACTAAATTGTATCAATCCAATTCATAAATATGTTTAATCACAATTAGAAAACACATCCTCGCAAGCATTTAATATTTAATTATGTCGTAAAATTCAAAGTTGTGTTTTGCATTAATTTAATATAACATTTTTATTAAAATGTATTTCTTTTTTAAAATAAGCTAATTATTGGCTTTTGAAATTATAAAATATGCAATTTCTAGTTTAATTTAGCTTTCTAACATTAAAAACAATTTTAAATACATTTAATTTAGGAGTTGAAATAACTGAAATAATGTAATATTGTTTCCTATATGATGTTCTATTAAGTTTTTGCCTCTACTATTTTCTACAGGAGTAAGTTGCAGTATTTGTGAGTAGCCATATGTGGTACTAGACTTACTCCAAGCAGAGCTGGGGTACATTTACTACTGTTTTGTGACCTTTTGGGCTGTAGTAATATCAGAAGTATCGTTTGAGAACAGCAATAGTCTTACTCTTTCGTGAGTGGGCGTTTGTAGTGTCATAACCCTCACTACCGTACTTACCCACCGCTAAACTCCTCCTTACTCCTCCCATTTAGTAGTAAGTATTCCCCATATTCCAGCCACCCCCTTGTCCCACACATGGCCTAAATCATAGACCTCCATAGGTGTGTGGCGATCTTGTCCACTTTGGTGGAGATTTCCACATATAAAAGACAGAAGAAGTGGTGGGTCCCACATGTAACTTTGTGAATATCATTTTGTAGTACATGAGTAGTACTACTTTATGTGCTACAAAATTCAGATTGTGAATAGGCGCCTAAGAGACCTAAATGCTCCTTGGCTACACAAACACAAGAACAATGAGGACAGTCATCAAATCAGCAGCTGCGATATGAGATAGATAAAAGAGCCATCCAGTTACAAGCAAGAAGATCACCAAAAGGTAACACTAGTGTTATGTAATGTACTGGAAACAGTAGGTCTAGCCAGAAAAGAGATAAAGCTGTGGGTAGCCAAGACCTTCAAAGATGAACAGGACAATGTACAGGACAAGGATAACTATTTATCTTCTTCTGGTGGTTGGGATATACAGCGAACCTGTCAAATCCTGAAAGCCTGTGGTACAACTCGAATATTTGTGCTTGTGCTTACTGTGACAATCTTATAATGTCCATTGTCTGTGCTAGGGTTTCGTCAATGCAGTACGTCTAAGGAGGACTTTCATAAAGCTAAGGAGTAAGGCTTATGTTTTTTGGTGAAGGATTGCACTTTTATGTGATTTATAAGATTCCATGTATGATCATGTGCTTATGATTCTCAGATCACTGGGATTGCATGTGCTTGTGACATTCATGGGACCCCTCTATGATGGAATGTTTTATCTGATTATACAGAAGCCAGAATGACTGCACATCTTCAGTGCCAGGATACCCTCCTGGGTGATAATGCACTCTATAAATCTGCATATGATAACACAACACGTCTGTTTGGTTCGACTGGCCTCTGTATCATTGTGTCTCAGCATGTTTGATTCCTCAGATCCCATTATGAAAAAGAAAGAGAGACAGAGAGGTGAGTATGAGTGAGTGTGTCATTACTCAGGGCACAGAATAATTGTATGTGCAATCAAGGGAGTAGAAAGAAAATATAATAACCCGAGCGAGCCTGGCACTTATTTGGGGGTGGTCATATTCCGTTTCTTCATCCATTACATCGCTCAATTCTTTTTTCTGTCTCTTTCCCATCCAGACTTTCCTCCATCTATCCTTCCCTCCTGTCTTTTTCCATCCATCCAACTCTCAATCCATCCTTTTTTCTTTCCTTCAATATCTCCTTACATCAAATCAATCATCGTCCATAATCCTCCCTTTTCTCAATTTCTCATCCATCCATCACCACACCACATTCTCTCCATCCTTTTCTCCATTTATCTATCTATCCTTCTCTCCGCCCATCCAATCAAGCTTCTCTAAATCCATCCACCCATACTTTTCTTCAGCTATCATCAATCCATCTCTTGTTCTTTCCCTTTCTCCATCCACTCATCTCTCCATTCTCCTCTCACTTCATCCCTGTGTTTGGTACTCTTTTTCATTTGTTTTTCCACCAAACAGCTCCGTTATGCCATTTTATCTGGAAACCTGGTTAAAGTCAAAGGAACAGTAAACGTCAATGTAAATGCTTTACTCTATAATATAGAGTCTATCGGTAACTCCCCAGTGACATCCAGGCCAACTCAAGCTGCTAAAGTAGGAGATTAACGAATTCCCTGTGTGCAATTCTGCATTGTGCGTTTTTGTTCATTTCCTGAGTCATACATGGTTTCTGAGACTCTCGTATGATTGCAAATGTTTGCAATTGCTCAGATGCTGATGCACCTAGATGATAGAATGAGTTGTCTGATTACTCAGAATCTTGTATGATGCATGGGTGTCCTTTGTAAGACGCCTATATGATTGTCTGACACTGTTTTAAGTGACATTATATATGATTGTGTGTGTTCGATTCCTGAGACCCTTTTAAGATTGCTTGACTGTGTGTGTGTGTGTTTTCTCAGTCCCCTGTTTGATTGCATACGTTTGTGCACAATCAGTGCATGTGAATGTATGGGTCTTGCGACCCGTCTGTGATCGCACGTGTTTGCGTGATTCGCCAGAGACTCCTGTGATAGCATTCCCAGGGTTAACGAGTGTCCCTGCGAGAGCGGGTGACATTTCCCAAGTACTGTGTGACTGCTAGAGCCCTGTGATTATTAAGTGCCCTTTTGTAATAGACCTGGTCACCGGTATTATACCGAAAAGTTAAAACCAAATATTCCCTTTGGAAATGCTCTACATAATCTCCATACACTTATTCACCATAAACATTCACAATCGCACTATGTCCAGTTAATACTCCACTCAGGATGCTAAAGCACTTATAAAGATATTTAATTGACAATACCACAATAATACATTTAAAAAATGTGCAAATGAACAATTTTTCTTAAAAACATGTTAAAACCCATATATGTCACAATTGTACAAATTCATTACACTACCCACTTCCTGGAAAGGAATATAATGAGTCAGTTATATTTGTCTTGTCACTGTTAATTTGAAATAATAGACAGCACTCTGCAGGGGAATTAATTTCCAGTCTTTGTGTTGCTGCTGTCTTTTAGCAAATTTAACAAAGTTTCAAGCGTCGACGCGTTTCGGTGGCGTAGCCTCAATCAAGCCACCTTCTTCAGGACAAAAAGTTTGATTCACTCCTTTCCATTATTGCAAATGCCACAAACATTTGATTCTTTATGTACCTAGGTCACAAAAAAAATGAAAATGTAGGTATATATATATAGAAAAAAAGTTTCACCCTACACCTAACATATTCATAATGGTACATGTTTAAAACTAAAATCACACAAAAAAAGAAGACATTTTCCATCTCTAACCATTTGCACACATATCAGGAGGGAAAACCTTCAATTTTCACTATTTAAAAACATGTCAGGCTATGTGATATCTTCTCCACAGTCCCCACAATATCCATAAGTGCTCCAAACATCCCTACTTGGGTTTACCTTCTATTTAACACCCAGGTCCAACTTCATTCATCCTCAGTTATGACCCAATCACCATTCATTCCCTCAACCACTTAGCAACTCACCGGTGCAGAAGCACTCAGTTCATGGTTGCTCCGATAACCATTCTTTTGATGATACACCAATAATTCAGTGTTCTCTAGAGCGGAGACATAAAGATAATTTTTTTTCTTCTATCTATGTAAATAAAGGTGGGATAACCTAAACGAAGTCACATTGAGGGAATATGGGAGGAGCGATTGGAGAGTAAATTAAATTAAAACCTCCCTATATTACTAAAACTCAAGATGTAATAAATACACTAGGAAGGGTTGGCTTGGCCTTGGAAAAACAACTGTTTTCCATTAACTAAATAGATCCTCTCTCTATACACAGGGGTGATTTGACCAGAACTGGACCACTGATTGAATAGTGGAAAACCCCATGCAGGGATACAGTGGAGATTCATAGGTAAAGAGATGGAAATATCAGGGATAACAATAGTCCTGATTATGGTAAAACATAAATAGGAAAAAAATAAAAAATTATCTAAAGAATTGTTATCGGAGCAACCATCAACTGAGTGCTTCTGCACCGGTGAGTTGCTAAGTTGTTGAGGGAATGAATGGTGATTGGGTCATAACTGAGGATGAATGAAGTTGGACCTGGGTGTTAAATAGAAGGTAAACCCAAGTAGGGATGTTTGGAGCACTTATGGATATTGTGGGGACTGTGGAGAAGATCTCACATAGCCTGACATGTTTTTAAATAGTGAAAATTGAAAGTTTTCCCTCCTGATATGTGTGCAAATGGTTAGAGATGGAAAATGTCTTCTTTTTTTGTGTGATTTTAGTTTTAAACATGTACTATTATGAATGTGTTAGGTATAGGGTGAAACCTTTTTTTTTTTATATATATATATATATATATATATATATATATATATATATATATATATATATATATACCTACATTTTCATTTTGTTTTTGACCTAGGTGCATAAATAATCAAATGTTTGTGGCATTTGCAATAATGGAAAGGAGTGAATCAAACTTTTTGTCCTGAAGAAGGTGGCTTGATTGAGGCTACGCCACCGAAACGCGTCGACGCTTGAAACTTTGTTAAATTTGCTAAAAGACAGCAGCAACACAAAGACAGGAAATTAATTCCCCTGCAGAGTGCTGTCTATTATTTCAAATTAACAGTGACAAGACAACTATAACTGTCTCATTATATTCCTTTCCAGGAAGTGGGTAGTGTAATGAATTACTACAATTGTGACATATATGGGTTTTAACATGTTTTGTATGTTTTTTTAAGAAAAAATGTTCATTTGCACATATTTTTTATGTATTATTGTGGTATTGTCAATTAAATATCTTTATAAGTGCTTTAGCATCCTGAGTGGAGTATTAACTGGACATAGTGCGATTGTTAATGTTTGTGGTGAATAAGTGTATGGCTATTATGTAGAGCATTTCCAAAGGGAACATTTGTTTTTAACTTTTCGGTTTATTGGTGCTCTGTCCCTTTGGAACATACGAGCCCCTCTCCTTGTTTTTCAAGACACCGGTATTATACGACAAGGAAGGACCACTGAGTGTGGCAGCGTTGGCTAACACGAGACAAGGAAAAGCAATTTCTATAACATTATGCAGAATGTTCTACGTCATTAGTTTGGCTTTTTAACACACATTGACACAAAATGGATCACAAATCTATCTTGCTTTCAAGATAAAAACAACTAAGCATTCGTCAAATACACTTTTATCAGCCAACAAATAATAACGTTGAGTGCCATGGGAAAGCAGGAACAGCGATTTATTAACACGGTCTTTTCTTCCTTCTAGGGTGAAATATATTGTGCAAACGACGGAATATTGCATTGAACAGAAAACAGTTCACAGCCCCCACTTCTTATTATCAAGCCTGCCTCTTTTGGGTATGTAAGTATATACGTTATTTCTATAGTACGCACCCAGCCAAAAGGCAACGAGCGGGAGAAGAGGTAGCTGCTGGCTTGTGAACTTGTAATGCACTGTGAAGTGGTGCTCTTTTACAACTGGTCTTCAGTTGTGAGTTTACACATTATTCACAATAGAAGTCACTGGAACCCATCTGTCTCCAGTAAGAGACAGCCCTGCAGAGGTGCACTGTACAAATGTGTTATTTAAATGCCTCAATATGAGGCACTGTAAGCTTCAAGGCATAAGGTCCTAAAACGATATAAAACGTGTGGGTTTGTTTTGACTTCTGGTGCCCCCGTGGAAATAATGTTTTCTTTGAAAACAGTGTCTGGGGAGGCAAGATCAATTTGCACAAATATATTTCAAATATGTTCACGACGAGAAAGGAGTCATTGAATCATTATTTTCTCTCTGATTTATGTTTAAATAAGTAATATACTTTCGTGCAGCAGATAAAAACCTTTCCCCAGTCAATTAACTGGGCAAAGGAATACCATCGGAATACAACTTTTACCAATTAGTACCTGTTTAATGCAGCAAGCAACCGCTGCAAACTAACCAGTTAACTTTTGCAAAAATCTGTCGCCCCATGTGCTGTGTTTCGTAGTAATCTTGGTCCATTTGAGCTAGAACAAGTAAATTATGCAGCAGATGGTAGCTTATGTGGCAAGCGATGATGGGATATGTGCCACAGCTGCATAATTGCATAATTCCAGTTGGCCCTGATGTACATATTTGCAGAATTCCTCTGATATCATGGGTAAATGCATGCATGTGTTTCATTCCACAGATCAGGTATGGTAGGATGTTTGTATAATTCTTCAGACTCATGTGTTTCTGTGATTCCTTAGACATCTTTATGATTGCATGGGGTGGTTCCAAAGATGGCTGCATGATTGTGTCTGTGATGTCCCTGCCCATCATATCCTCACCTACTCATTACCCGTCACCCCAACCCTCCGTATGAAGGTCCTAGCGCCTGAGCCCTACACCCTCTCCTTCCCCTGGAGCTCTAACAAAGGGCAGGCCATCCTGCACCTGGGAAATGCCCCATTCTCCGTGGGCTGTTGATAGGAAGTAGTCATCTCAACCAAGCCCAGCAAATATGACAAATTTTGCTCAGCTTCATCAAGGTGAAGTTTCTGAATTTACCGACTTTGCTGGCAAGGGTTTTACATTCGTCCACATCTATACATTTCCGCATTTATGTTGAGCTGACATTGGCATAACCAGTGGGGTGAATTCATTCTGAGGCCTGAATAAATTGCCAAATGCCTAACCTCTGAGCTAAGATTATTAGGTGACTCCATAGTAATAAGGATACAGTGCTCCAGTCCTGGGCTTCTCTTTTACGAATCATTGTTTTCGGGCGTTTTACTTCAAGTGGGTAAATTGAAGTGACCCATCACTACATCCCATAATGCATCTGGTTGTTAAACAGAAACCCAGGCCTACGCACCGAGTCCTTTGTCATATGCAGTCACCTGGCAACCTTACTCTGATCTCCACCACAGTCAGTTCAGCCAAAGCACAATAGTCAAGACTCAGAGAGACATAAAGAGAGAGAGAATCACATTTACATTTTGTAATTAGTCGGCAGGGATTAGCCCTATGGAGAGAGCAGCCATTTTCTCGCTTCCGGTCACTGTGCATGAAAGAATTCAGATAACTCATATTTTCACGCAAATATCTTACACTAGACGACTGTTGCCTCCTCTTCCAGGAGTCGGTTTCTGTGCACAGTTCAGGTGTAATGTGTGCTATATTAGGTTTGAGAAAGAAGTAAGATTAGGAAAGAGCAGGTCCTTGTATTCCAGGAAGGTTTTCAATCAACCTCTGCACCAGGAAATTGTCAAATAGTGGTAATCCTTTTTAATTCAGGGACATTTGGATACTCAAGACTGCTGGAGGGAAACACACACTACTTAAGGCCTACAACCCCTGCAGGGCTGCACCAAGAGTCATTTGGTTTCCCTAGCCCTCCAGTGGTAGCTTTGATAAAAGCTAACTTACTGTTTATATTTTACAAACGCAGTGCTGCATAGGTTATCACAAGCAATAAAAGGTCGATTTCGGGCAAAAGGATTGATTCTGTGATTTATTTTTCTTATTAGGTCTCGCAGACCAGCGTTGCAGCACGCATGCGCTGCTCGCTCTGCGAGGCTTCTTGTAATCAGGATATTTCAGAAGTGGAGTTTAGGCCCCGCCCATCTTTTTGATTGGCTGGCGTCATCGTACATGCTAAACGCTGGCTTCCGATTGAAAAGGAGGCTTCTTAGTACCTCCTTGTTACCGCCCTGTCTCCTTTTGGGACGGCCCATCTGGACTGGATCTTTTACTTGCGGCGTTACACGGTCTCCTTCATTAGTCGGTAAGCACGCACTTTTTTGGAGATGGACACTGATGGGCACCACGGCGGCTGCAGCGCTATGCGCTCTAAAGTGTATATTTTTAATTACTTTAATGAGCGTGGCGCCCGCTAGGGACACCGCGCTCACTTCATTTATTTATATTTTACATTTATGTTGAGCGCGGCGTCCACTTCAGGGACACCGCGCTCTGTTTGTTTGTTTTTTTACTTTAAAACTCAGTGCGGCGCCGCTTCAAGGACACAGCGCTCGGTTTCTTTATATATTTTTTAACTTTAACACTGAGCGCAGCGCCCGCTTCAAGGACACCGCGCTCAGTGTTAAAGTTAAAAAAAAAAAAGAAACCGAGCGCGGTGTCCTTGAAGCGGCGCCGCGCTCGGTTTCTTCAGTAGACCCCCAGTCCCCCACCAAGGCTGCACACCGTTCCCCCCTCTTATGTTGTGTACACAGCGTCTGCTTGCCACTTGTTTCTCTTGCATTCTGTTTTCCTCTGAGATCTGCCTGCAATGTTTTAGTCTTTTTAATACGGCACCCACTTTACATTAACATGGGCGCACACAACCAACAATGGCGCCTGCGTTTTGCTGCCGGCGTAGCTCACAGCCCCTCATCCCGGTCCCGCCCCCTTGGGGGCTGCACTTAATATTTTATCACGACAGCCGCTTTTACTTGAGAAACCCCATCAACCTCACTCAGTGAGCAGCGCACGTAAGAGTAAAGTAAATTGTAACTTGAGTGTGTTATTACATTATACATTCACTGAAACCAGCGCAGATGTCTCCAATTAATGAATATCAATTTCTGAATTTGCAAATTCCTCTGTGATGGCAAAATTAAAAATTAACTGCCCAGCTCTTCAATAAGCAATAGCAATTACAAAGCGCACTGAAGACAAATTTGTCCAAGTAAGCACAAAGCCACAATAAAAACGTAAAAGTCTTGCTGTGTCCGAAACAACTGTGTGTTAGCCTGGCATTATGGGTGTTCGGCTGTGCACTGTCTAATGTAGCGACTCTGCCTGTATGCCGAATGAAACTATCTGGTTATTATTCTGGGTAATGACGAACATGATGCCACCGGAGTCCATGGGTGGGGCGCAGGAGAGGTGTCTGTGGCAAGGCGAGGCTGCGGCCTCCCTGGACAGAGTGCTGTTTGCTCCAGGCAGGGGAGAAAGAGACAAGGGGGCACCCTGTGCCGGTACCCACAGCTTCTGCCCCGTTTTATGAGCTGTTTTACCAGGTACAGACCCACGCCCGGCAAAATCCAATAGAACCATTCTTTTTTTTGACAAACCTCGTCATAGGGCGTGGCGCGGTCAGCTCAACATCCCGTGATTCTGGGTAAAATCACTTAATCCCCCCCCCCATGCTTAAAAAAGTAACATGACCTTGTGTAATGCTAACTGTTGTTTCTGTGAAAGCGCTCCAATACATAGCGCCGCTGTGCAACGTCTATGCGCTGACCGGGTCACACTGATTTTTTTTTTTAAATGTTAAAACACGCTGCATAGCAGCTAGCGCTGCTGTGTAACATGTCTAAATAAGCATTTGCAATGCAATAGGTCTCGCGTTTATGCAAGTTTAAGCTATTGGCATTGTAAATGACAATGCCTTTTATTTATTTTTTAAAAACGAAAACAAAAATAAAAGGCATTGTTATTTGCAATGTCAATAGCTCAGTCTCACGTAAATGCGAGACCTATTGCATTGCAAATGCTTGTTTTTACTTAAAGTAACAGAGCTATTAAAGTGGTGTGCAATGGTGAAAACTAGAATTCTCTATTACTTATGTTTCTCAAGTTATAACTCCAAGTAGATTTAAAATAGCATTAGATAATCAAGAGGGGGGCTATCAGTTGCTTACTGAAATAGGGGTTCTCGGCGTTGCTGGGGTGGGGACAGGAACCAGCAACAGAAAGCTCTCAGTGCTGGAGTCTTTCATCATCGACAACTCTCTGCTGGAGAGACAGCATTGTAAAGAAGGGGAGTATTTGTTGCTGGAGTCCTGTGCGCGATTATCAAGAATTCACCCAGAGGACAGAGTGAAAGAAAGGACAGAAATGTAAATTTAACCACACCCTTGAAAGACATCGGCACTAAGTCTGGGCGGTGAACTCCGCTCCACTCAGTTTGCGGAGTTTTCTGCATTACGCGGAGCTTGCGGAGTTCTGAAAAACTCCACTTCGCGGAGCGGAGTTTTTTTTCCTCGCTCGCGTTCGTCAACATCAAGTTGGCGATCGTGAGCGAGGAAAATCCACCTCCTGGCGAGATTTTTCCTCGTTCGCGATCGTCAACATTAAGTTGGCGAGTGCGAGCGTGGAAAATCAACCTCCCAGCGAGATTTCTCAAAGCGGGCGGTCAGATTTCTCATTGCGAGTGGTCACGTATGCTCGCGACCGCTCGCGTTGAGAAATCGTCCGTTCGCGTTGAGAAAGCTGCCGCTCGAGTAAAAATCTACTTGAGCGGCAAAAAGAAAGCAGCGCCCGCTTGCGCTGTGCATGTTGCCCAGTAGACTCCTTTAGCACCTGACCATCAGAATAGCAAATTCAAGCTGTGCATGGCTTACTCAGGAGGTGGTGTGGGGTAGAAACTCAATGAGACATCCAACATCAATCAATAAATCAGGGTCCAGACAGTATATTTACTTAAGAAAAGAAAAAGACTGCTCTTCTAACACACAACACAATACTGTACTTTTGGACTTGGCCCTCTCTGCAAGGTCATCCCCAAATATTTTGCCTTCACCCTCCTGTTTTCTGAATCCGTTTTTGTTGGCTTTTAGGACTCTGTGCACTTTACCACTGCTAACCAGTGCTAAAGTGCTTGTGCTCTCACCTTTCAACATGGTGAACTGGCACATTTAATTTACCTGTAAGTCCTGAGAAAAGTGGCACTGCATGTACCCAGGGCATGATGTAAATAAAATGCTGTTAAGGGGCCTGCAAAATGAACAATTGATGGACGGAATGCTGAACAATGCCAAACATTCACCCCCAGTACAGAGATCAGGGCCTATATCCATAATTTTCTTTACTCACCATGCCTTTCCAGTTTGAACCCAACCATTTGCTAATCTGTCTTGATCCTGCTCCCCATGGGAACAGTCCAGCCCGAACTGGCAGGTCAGATCCTCCCTTGACCAGAAACAAGCATCCTGGGACCAGTTTCAAGGTATCACCCCTCATCAGCCAGGCTAGGTTGAATCCAGTGGCATGGCGAGCACGGGACCCACGTCTGGGCATACCCGTCCCACTTAGGGCGAAAAATGTGAAAAGAACAATTGAGGGACGAAATGCTGAAGAGTGTCAAACATTCACCTCCCAGTACAAAGATCTGGGCCTAAATCCATCGTGTTTTGCTCAACATGCCATTCCAGTTTGGACCCAGCCATATGCATGTCAGTCTTGACCCTGCTCCCCATGGGAACAGTCCAGCCAAACTGCCAGGCCAGGTCCTCCCTGGACCAGAAACGAGCACTGGGCCTGCAGCACTATTTGTGCCACCCAGTTAAGTGGTCTTTGAAACATGTCTCAGGCCTGCCATTGCAGCCAGTGTGTGCAGTTTTAAACAGCCATTTTGAACTGGCAAAGCAAATCTTTTGCCAGGGCTACACCTTCCTTTTTAATACATATGTCACCCCTAGGGTCAGTCCTAAACAGCCGATAGGGCAGGGTGTATTGTATTTAAAACGTTGGACATGTACTTTAAAGTTTTACATGTTCTGGTAGTGAGAAACACCTACATTCGTTTTTCACGACTGCAAGGCCTTTCTCTCCCTTAGAATAACGTTGGTTTACTTTATTACATTTAACAACTTTTGATTAGGAGCAGCTAGGAAAGTCATGTTTGGTGTGTCTGATGAGTTGTAATTAAAAACCCTCTTTAAGGGTAAAGTCAGTTAGAAAGTCCCAATTCTGAAAATGTCACTTTTGGAAAGTTGCCATTTTCTTGTACTAACCATTTGGTGTCTGCAGCCTGTTCCTGGGTCATATGACTTGGTATAGTTGGCAGGTGTCCTATTCCACCCAGACAGCATCACAGTAGCTGGTCTAGGTGTTGGCAGGATGAGCCATCGCTGGCTGATGGGGGGTGGAGCTGTCACCTACCTCACTTGCACTTCAAAACCACTGCCCAGCTCACACTGAAAGGACTTCACTCTAGCTTATGGTGACCCCAGACAGATTAGGACCCGGGCAGGGAAGCAGGCAATTCCAGACACCTCTGTAGGGGGAAACTCCAGAAGCTACTCTCACTTCAAACTGGAAAACAGATATAAAAATGGGACCCTCAGACACATCTTCAGATCACTGGAGGACCTGCTTAAGGCTCAAAAGAACGACTGCTGTGCTGCCGTGCTGCTCTGCCACAAGAAGGACTGCTCATCTTTTCTGCCTGCCTGAGGAAGAAGGACTGGACCTACACCTTGATCCCAGGACCACCAGAGTGGTCCAACACTTATGAACCCTGCACCTAGACTGTGCCTACTGTGAGTCCTAACCCCCCAAGTGGTGACTCTGTAGTCCTGGACCCTTGGAATTGGGAATAAATGTGCTCTGCCAGCCCAGCTGTGGTTCCCATTAAAACCACCACAGCATGCCGCAACTGGACGCAAGATCTCACATTGCAGCCCTCGCAGGTACCCATCAGAACCAACACAGTACGACACAATTCGACGCAGGACCCTGCATCGATCTCAAAACCACCACTGCCCAATGCCCTGCATCCAGGACATAAGATACAATTCTCAGCGGGTCTAACCTGGTCGCTGTATCTAGCCCATGCTCCATCGTGGTTGGCCTAAACTTGTGACTTTGTCCCGGTCCAGCGCAACCAGATAACCACAGTTGGCGCATTGTGCTTTTAGTCACTATTTTTTACCTAATTCTTTAAAATTACATATCTGCTGTTCTACTGATTGGAGTTTTGTTTTTTGGTGTCAAAAAATGTATTCAAGTTTATTTTTTAATTGATGTGAGATTTTTATTGTGTTGTGTTTTCCCTTTATTACTTTTTATGTGCTGCATATATACTTTACACATTGCCTCTAGGCTAAGCCTGACTGCATTTGTGCCAAGCTACCAGAAGGTTACGCACAGCTTAATTTGGTGACTTTTGTGTGGCTCAACCTGACAAGGACTGTGGCTGATGCTTGGGTAGGGTTTTACCCTCCTCAACCAACAACTTATTTTCTCGCATGTACATAACCAACAGTGGGCACATCAATCAATACACAGTTATGAGTGTAACAATCACTATGGACTGCGATACAGACTGGGCTGTTCTTATAGGACAGGTAATGAATGGTTGAACAATACAAGTCAGGAGAATTCCTCTCCTGGGAGACTAAGTGGATAATGGTAGACTGTGGCTCCCTTGGATCTTGTCAACCCTTCTCATCACTTCGCATCTAGGGCTGTCCCAAAAATGATTAATTTTCCCTGGGTGCCTCACCTCTTGTCCTTGTTCTGTTGACAGGATTAACCTGCATATGCCAATAGGAGGCAGGAGCATCAGCACTTGGGGTGATGTTCATCCTTACATGACCCCACAAGTGGAATTGCACTGATTCTGTTTGGGGCTCAGCAAAAATTGTTTCAGTCTATGTCTGTTGTACATGCCTGATTGGTGACAATTAAGGAGTCTGAAATACAGCCTTTTTGTTGTATCCGTTTAGACACCATTCAGTTTTAATACATGGAGTCCCCCGTGGACCCAAGTGTGTGAAGTGAAGCTGTTTAACCCATTCAGTGGCCCTCACTCGTATGCATATGGCCCTAAATCACAATATACGGCACATTCTAAGGACGTTTTTTTTAAAAGGCCCGGCAACACAGAGGTTACTGCATGCTTGATGGGGGCAGGGGTGAGTGGGATGTCAAGTCTTCTCCAACAGATGACCAACCCCTTTAGATAACCCTTCTCATAAATCCTTTGCACCCGTTTTCTATTAGCCCTGGGGACCACCACCTCTCCGGGGCAATCAAACACTTTTGGGGGGCTGTGCAGACCCCCCCAAGTCCCGGGTACCACCACCTACCCTGGGCTAAATTACACAAAATGGGGGGGCCCCCAGATACCCCCAGGCCTCCGGGACCACTAGCTTCCCAGGGCTAAATATTTTTTTAAAGAAAGGGCGAGGGGCCACACGGCCCCTCTCCCGGGCCGCTGTTGCCCCTGGGGACCACCACCTTCCCGGGGCAGCCCATACACAAGAAAGGAGGGGAGCTGTGCGGCCCCCTTACTGGAGCCATACATGGCCCTGGGGACCACTACCCCCCAGGGCCGGCTCCTGGTATGTCCCAGGGTGCTTACCCCAGGGACTTAGCTGTTTGCTTTTCCTTAGCGGGAGATTTGACAGCTCCAGCCAAGCAAAAGCAAACACTCTTGTTCCAGCGGGTGGGAGCTGTCAAAATGCTACCACCCGCTGGAAGCGGTGGTTTCATCTCTGTCCCTGCCCGCAGACATACGGGCAGGGAAAGAGATGAAACGATTGCTCCCGCACGGAGGGAGCTGCCTTTCCAGCAGCTCCCTCCGTGCAGCAGCAATGCCGGCTCCCGCAGGAGGCAGGGAGCCGGCTGGGACCGCGAGGGCTTGAGGCTCTCACCGCGGTCCCAGCGGAAAAGAGAAGAAAGAGGCAAAATAAAGTTCAGAAACAAGCAGAAAGAGGCAGAATAAAAGTCAGAAACTAACAGGAAAAGGCAAAATAAAGGTCAGCAAAGAGCAGAAAGAGGCAGAATAGAAGTCAGCAATGAGCAAAAAGAGACAAACTAAAAGTCAGCAATGAGCAGAAAGAGGCAAAATAAAGGTGAGCAACGAGCAGAAGAGCCAAATAAAGGTCAGCAATGAGCAGAAAGAGATAAAATAAAGGTGAGAAACAAACAGAAAGAGGCAGAATAAACATCAGCATTGAGCAGAAAGAGGTAAAATAGAGATCAGAGATCAGAAATCAGCGGCAAGAGGCAAAATAAAGGTGAGAAATGAGCAGAAAGAGGCAAAATAAAGGTCAGCAATGAGCAGAAAGAGGTAAAATAAAGGTGAGCATCGAGCAGAAAGAGGCTGAATAAACCTCAGAAATGACAACAAGAGGCAAAATAAAGGTGAGAAACAAGCAGAAACAGGCAACATAAAGGTGAGTAACGAGCAGGAAAAGGCAAAATAGAGGTCACAAACCAGCAGCAAGAGCCAAATAACAGTGAGAAACGAGCAGAAAGAGGCAAAATATGGGTCAGCAACAAGCACAAAGAGGCAAAATAAAGGTCAGCAACGAGCAGAAATAAGCACAATAAAGTTGAGAAGGGAGCAGAAAGAGGCAGAATAAAGGTCAGCAACGAGAAGAAAGAGGCAAAACAGAGGGCAGAAAGACGGGCAGGAAAGCCAAATCAGAGGCAGAAAAACGAGCAGGAAAGGCAAAACAGAGGGCAGAAAAACAAGCAGAAAAGGCAAAACAGAGCAGAAGAGGGAAAAACAGACAGCACTCAGACACTCACACACCCACTCACAGACCCACTCACAGACTTACTGAGACACTTATGCACTCACTTACACAGGACACAACATTAAAAAACCTTAGAAATGCACTGAAAAAAACAAAGGTTACAGGGACATTAAAGTTAGGAAATAGAATTTAAAAAACTTTAGAAATTCATTAAAAAAACAAAGGTTACAGGGATGTTATAGTTGGGCTCAGATTTCACTCATACAAAACCAGTGAAATTCAGCAGTTATCGTTAGATTAGCTAATTATAACTTATGACCCGGCAATGCACTACTTATGACCTCACATAATAAATCACTCATGACATGGTCAGTGACATCACTCATGACATGGTCAGTGACATCATTCATGACATCACTGATCATATCATTAACAGAAGTACTCACACCCCTATACAAACTCTCATACACCCACTGACATACCCATACAAGTACTCACAACCACTCACTCATCCATAGAGATACTCATACCACCAGTCACTTACCCATTTAGCCACTCATTCACCCATACAGCCATTCACTCACCTATACAGCCACTCACACAACCACTTATTCACCTATACAGCCACTCACATACCCACTCACTCACCCATACAGCCTCTTATCACAGCCAGCCACTCACTCACCCATACAAGCACTCACATAACCACTCCCATACCCATTCACACATCTATACGAGCTCTCACACATCCGCTCACTCAGCCACACATCCATACACACAGACACTTGCTCTACAATACAGCCACTCACACATCAACTCCCTTAACCAAATCAGCCACTCACTCACTCATGCAGTCACTTACACAGCCAGTCACTCACACAGCCATTCAGACACCCACTCACTCACCCATATAGTTACTTACACAGCCACTCACCGACCCATTCAGCCACTCACCCACCCATTCAGCCACTCACTCACCCATACAGCCACTGACACGCCCACTCACTCACCAATAGTCACTCACACAGCCATTCAATCCCCAAACCGCTACTTTTACACCTACTTATACACCCCTACAGCCACTCACGCACCTATACAGGCACTCAGACACCCACTCATACACAGATACACACAGTCACACAGCCACTCACATCATATATGTTAGAGAAAGTATCACTCATTAGTAGTACAGAAGGTGTACTAGTTTAACTTTTGTAGTACCTTGGTATATATGTTTAACTCTCGATCTTTTAAAAAACATTCACTGGATGATGTTATCCATGATGTCATCAGTGATGTCACTGACCATGTCTTGAGTGATGTAATATGCGAGGTCATAAGCGGAGCATTGCGAGGGCGTAAGTTATAGTTAGCTCAGCTAACTATAACTATTGAATTTCACTGGTTTTGTATGAGTGAAAACTGAGCCTAACAATCACGTTGCTGTAACCTTTGCTTTTTTCAGGGAATATATATGTATCCCAACTCAATGGTACTCATTTGATCTAAACCAGTGAGATGACAGCAGCGCCGGCTGACCGAGGTAAGCACAAATACATCTAAACCATGCAAGATGAGTGAATAAGTACTGAATGACTGGTGACTTGGAAGTCTGAATGCCAGTTCTCAATCAGAGATGGTGACTCGTGCAACCCAAGTATATGCTTTCTGGTCTTCTACCTTGCACGCTAGGTGGTAGGCAGATCCACTTGGACCCATGTCCTGAAGAACGCCTCTGACTTTCTTAAGATATTTACATAGGCAGAAACATGTTGACGTAAGATGTAATGGACTCCTAAAAAAACCTGTTGGTTTCAATATTGTGATTGGGAAGCATAAGTCAAAAAGAATTTTTCTCTAGCCTTACACAATTTTATTTGGTCCTATGGGGAAACCTGGGACTTTGGGACAGGCATGAGAAAGGGCACCTTTTACAGGTGGCAACATCAGCGCAATGTCACCATTAATAATACCAATGAGGTCTTATAACAACTGTAGCTTACATAAACACCTCATTCTAAATCATAACAGCTCAAAATATGGGCACAGGGAGGGGGCCACAGGAGTGAATCCTGAGATGCATCATGACACATAACGTGAGTGAGGGTTCAACATCCTGTAGATAAATAACCCTTAAATGAAAGTTGTCAAAACTCTGCTTCAAAGTTAAGGTTACATAAATATTCCTAATTGTTCAAGTTTTGGACACTACAACATCATTTGGTATGTGCGTATGACAAAAGAGATCGATCGATAGATAGATAGATAGATAGATAGTTTTATTGCACAATTAATGAAAATCATGCAACTCATTACAACGACTTGCACTAGGGGGCGCGCTGGACTTAGGAATAGTATTAATTACTATTCCTACTGAAGTTTGCGCAACAGTAGGGAAGGTGTTGGAATTCATTTCCAATACCTCAGCACCCCCTAGTGCAAGTCGTTGTAATGATTTGTGATGTAAATGCATCGTGTACCAACAACGCGGTCGTTGTAACGACCGTGTTGTAATAGTAGCGCGATGTAATGACAGCGTTGTAAACGCTGTTTCCCGTTTAGAATACACCAAATGGGGCAAAGCCAGTAGATTCTCAAGGTGCGCAGTTTTTCACAGATGCACAATATGTGAATTAATGTTTCCTCTTCACCCCCGCATGCACGGCACTGTGTGCCTATGTTTTTTTTATACCCTTGGCCATACTTGTATGCCAGCAGCGGAATCAAGCCAAACTGTAGTCTTACTAGTTGGTGCTTAATTGTTGGCTCTAAGGGAAAAGACAGATAGTGTGGAAGGACCTCGCTGTTGTAAAGTTTTACAGCCCAACTTCTGTGACTTTGATTTTTCTAGGTTACAGCGTCACTTTCAGCCATTATCTTTGCTTGTTTGGTTAATAGTTGTGCTGTGGCCTTTGTGGGTATGGGGGCAGACCATATTTCGTGAGCTTCCAGTGCTTCCATGCAGTGTATTAAGAATTCGTGCCAGGTTGACCCCGGGTTGCTTATCATTAACCAGATGTACTTCTTTAGTGTGTGGTCCCATGCTTGGTTTGGCTTTAATGCAATAGGCTATGAACCTGGCTTTTAAAATCCACTTTTGAGATGTCAAATTGAATTCCGTTCGGATTTGCGCATGGGAGGTAGAAGTTGGTAGACAAAAGGGAGTATATGTTGTAGCCTCTTTAAGCTACTTCCTCTCACTCCCTTGTGCTGTCATTTTATTCACCGTAGAAATATGAAGAGCTGAATTGGCTCCATCAGAATATTAATCTGTGACCTGAATGTCTCACAAAAATTTCAGTAACAAGAGCCACATGTATGAAGCATTTTTGTGGTCGTAAATGCTCCGATTCAGAGTTTGCGACTCCAAAAATGCTTTTGGCTTTGTACTAAGCCCAAATGGGGTTAGAAGGGTATAGTTGGATATTTGGAAGAGGTGTGTTTAGAGCGTCGCTATAAATAAGGGTTCGTTATGGTATGTTATCAATGCTTTGAGACCGAAATCCAGCCACAAAGCAATGACATTTTGCCAACTCCCAACATGGGGTGGTAATCCATTCGCAAATGTAAACAATTTGAAAAAACAATATTGTTGGAGAATAGGCAGTGATCCAAGTGACCTCTGTCTACTCTCATACAAACTTTTAATCCCTTCCATGCTCAGGACGGCCGGGAGCCGTCCTGACCACGGTGGGCGTGTGCTCAGGACGGCTCCCGGCCGTCCTAAACCCACCCACGGGGGAAGTGCTGGCGCTCCCCCCGTGGGCCGCCGATCTGTGTGCCCCCACCGGGGATTGGCAGGGGAAGCCCTTCCCCTGCCTCCCCCGCCCCCCATTCCGCGTCATTGAGGGATTCCCAACGCACTGGAAGCCATTTGCTTCCAGTGCGTTGGTGAATCAGGAGGTGAGTTTCTCCTCCGGGCGGGTGGGGGGTACTTTTTTTAAAGGCATCGGAGGAAAGGAAGGGTTTTCCTTTCCTCCGATGTCTTTTAAAAAAGCATTCCTGCTGCACAATCGCACCTGGGGCGCGATCGTGCAGCAGGAATGCCCGTTTTTTTGATTTTTTAAAGGGCCATTTTGTTTTGGGGAGCGGCCCCTTGGGTAAGGGTCGCTCCCCTTTGGGGAGCAATGTTTGGACTTTGTTCTGCCCCCCTTGGGGGGGCAGATTGGTGGCAAATTTAAATTTTTGTATGTATAGGTGCCCACTGGGCCACCAGGGATTTTTTTTTATATAATTGGCAAAAATAGGTTTGGGGAGCGGCCCCTTGGGCAAGGGTCGCTCCCCTTGGGGGAAAATTTATTTTCTTTGTTCTGCCCCTCTGGGGGGGAGGGCAGATCGATTTTAATTAATATATAAAGTGTATTTATATGTGCCCACTAGGCCACAAGGTTGTGTTTTTTTTTGTAAATGGCCATTTTGTTTTGGGGAGCAGCCCCTTGGGCAAGGGTCGCTCCCCTTGGGGGAAAATGTATTTTCTTTGTTCTGCCCCTCTGGGGGGGGGGGGGGCAGATCGATTTTAATTAATATATAAAGTGTATTTATATGTGCCCACTAGGCCACAAGGTTGTGGTTTTTACTTTGGTCTGCCCCCCTTGGGGGGGGGGGGAGATCGCCTTTAAAAAAAAAGTTATATTTATGTATAGGTGCCCACTGGGCCACCAGGGAATTTTTTATTTTTAATGTCCTTTTTGTGTTTTGGGGAGCGGCCCCTTAGGCAAGGGTCGCTCCCCTATTTGGGGGCAATATGTTTTGGCTGTGTCTGCCCCCCTAGGGGGCAGATTGCGCCATTATTTTTAAATTAAAGTGGCCCACTAGACCACCAGGGATACATTTATGGGGAGTGGCCCCTTGGGCAAGGGTCGCTCTCCTTGGGGGCATTGTTTTTGGCTGTCTGCCCCCTGGGGGGGGCAGATCTCGCCATATTTATTTATTTAGTGGCCCACTAGACCACCAGGGATTAATTTGTGGGGAGTGGCCCCTTGGGCAAGGGTCGCTCCCCCTTGGGGGCAATGTTTTTGGCTGTCTGTTTCCCCCCTAGGGGGGCAGAGCTCGCCATTGTTTATTTAGTGGCCCACTAGACCACCAGGGATTAATTTGTGGGGAGTGGCCCCTTGGGCAAGGGTCGCTCCCCTTTGGGGAGCATTAATTTGGCCGTTGGGGGGCTGATCGGCGGATTTGTTTTTTATATGGCCACTAGGCCACCAGGGATTGTTTTTTTTGTTGTGTTGGGGAGCGGCCCCTTGGGCCAGGGTCGCTCTCCTTTATGTGAGAATGATTGGGGCCACTTCTTCCCTCTTTGGGTGGCAGATCAGCAGTATATTTTTATGCCCAAAAGGGGGGCAGAAGCCACCAGGGTTTTTTAAATTTTGGTGTTGGGGAGTGGCCTCCTGGGCAAGGGTTGCTCCCCTTTTACGGGGGTGAATATTTTATTTATACTGTTAGGCCCACCTACCCCTTAGCTTGGTTGGTGGATTGTGTGCGCATTATTTGCATATGTGATTGTAATGTTTTTGTTTTCCTTTTTATTCTAGTGTTACGCTTTTGATTCTTGTTTGCGGTTTTGGCAGCGGTTGTTCTGCAGTTTTGCGTAATTGCATTTATTTGGTAAGAAAAACATTTTTGTTGTGTTTACTCCAAATGAGTATTATTGACATGCATGAATGAATATTTTTGTAAGTGGTGTCATAATGGCAGCATATTTGTTAGTGTTCTGAGCATGAAATTCTTTGTGATGTGTTTTGCATTGTCTTATGTGTAATTTTCTTTTTCTTTTTTAGTGGGATATTCTTGATCCTTACTGTGTCTGTGCAGAGTAGGTGGTGGTGAGTCTAGCTGCTTCTGGCAAGTGAGTGGTATTGTGTCGGAGTATACAGGTCTTTGTGCTAAAGCTACTTTTGGTTTATTTCTGTTTTTTACAAAGGGTTTGTTGTTGTTGACTTGTTTGACAAGTTACCTTTATTAGTAAGCATTATGGCTAGCCATAGAATGACTGCTCAGCAGGTGGTTGGTATGCTTCTTGAATCTTCCTCTGAGCAGGATTATGAGACTGACAGTGCGTCTGAGGGAGAGGAGGGAGGGGAAGATTCAGGCAGTGAGTTTTCTCTCCACATGGAATCATCGGATGATGAAGCTACTCTCAGTGCGGATGAAGCTACTCTCGGTGTGGATGAAGCTACTCTCAGTGCAGATGAAGTGCCTGTTTTTTTGAGGAGGACACTTCTTGCCGATGGTGCAAGAGGCATCTAGATTGCAGCCTGGGGCTTTAAGGCTTCCCATTGGAAGTGCTGGACTCTGGGTTGATCCAAACATGGTGCAGCCGGTGTTGCATGCCTTTAGTGGTGATGCAGGGTGTAGAGTGGATTGTGAAAAATGTTTGCCTATACAGTTTTTTCAGTTGTTTATGGATGATGTATTTTTGGGTGAGATTGTTGAGCAGACTAATTTGTATGCTGAACAGTTTTTGAGGGACAACAGTGCCAGACTTAGGCCCTACTCTAGAGCTACCCGGTGGACTCCCACAAATCTGGAAGAGATGAAGAAGTTTTTGGGTTTGACTTTTTTGATGGGTTTGATAAGGAAGCCGTCCATGGCTTCATATTGGTCTACCAGTCCCTTGATGGCAACGGCCATATTTCCTGCAATTATGACTCGTGATCGGTATTTACTTTTGCTTCGGATGCTGCATTTTGTTGATAATGCTTTGGCGTTGCCACGAGATCACCCTGACTGTTACCGTCTTTTTAAGATTCGGCCTGTTCTTGATCACTTTGTAGCTCAATTTTCAGAGATCTATACTCCAGGGAAAGAAATATCTATTGATGAGTCTTTGGTCCTGTTCAAGGGCCGTTTGGTTTTTAGGCAGTACATTCCTAGCAAGAGGGCACGTTATGGAATTAAGCTGTATATGTTGTCTGAGAGTAGGACACAATATGTTTTTAATTTCCGTGTGTACACTGGTAGGGATTCCACTATTGACCCCCCTGGTTGTCCGTCCACTTTTGGAGTTTCAGAGAAAATTGTGTGGGATCTTGCTAGAGGACTGTTTAACAGAGGCCACCATTTGTACCTTGATAACTTCTACACTGCTGTGCAATTGTTTAAGGAATTGTTCAAAGTGGACACTTTTGCTTGTGGCACAATCCGCTCTAACCGTAAAGGTTATCCAAAAGAGCTTGTTTGCAAAAAACTTCAGAGGGGACAGTGCAGTTCCTTGCGTAGTGATGAACTACAAGCTTTGAAATTTGTGGACAGGAGGGATGTGCACATGCTGACTACCATCCATGATGAGAGTACTTCACCTGTGGCTGTTTGGGGTCAGATTGCTGAAGTGCGCAAACCTGTGTGCATTTTAGACTACAATAAGCACATGGGTGGTGTTGATAGAGTAGATCAGAGGTTGGAACCTTACACTGCTATTCGTAAGGCTTACATTTGGTATAAGAAGTTGGCCATCCATCTCTTCAATTTAGCAACTTTCAATGCTTTTGTTGTGTTCAAGGAGTGTTCTCCTGCGTCAAAGTTGACTTTTGTTCAGTTTCAGGAGTCTGTGATAGGCAGCCTTGTTTTTGTGAAACAGGCAAGTGTTCCTAGAGTTGGAGTGGTGGAGGATGTGGCTAGATTGAAAGATCGCCACTTTCCTGGTTTAATTCCTCCCACGCCCAAAAAAAACAATCCCTGTAAGAGATGTAGAGTCTGCTTGCGAAGAGGTGTGCGGAAGGAGAGTCGTATGCACTGTGCGGATTGTCCTTCTAATCCTGGGCTGTGTGTGCCCACATGTTTCAGATTGTATCTCACTCAAAAGAGTTTTTGGGAGCAACCATGTCTAATAGTGTACTGCCTGGTCTATATGGTTTTATATAGTTGTTCAGTTTAACGTTTGCCAATAGTATGATGTCTTCAGTTGCTGCGGTTGTTTTTGTAGTTATAGTTTTGTATTTAGTTGCAATTTGTTTGTGTTTTCTTTCTTGTTTAAAAAACATTTATGACGGTGTGCGTGGACTGGCGCTTGGCTGGCGGTGAGTGGACTGGAGCTTGGCTGGCGGTGAGTGGACTGGCGCTTGGCTGGCGGTGTGCGTGGACTGGCGCTTGGCTGGCGGTGAGTGGACTGGAGCTTGGCTGGCGGTGAGTGGACTGGCGCTTGGCTGGCGGGGTGTGTGAATTGGCGCTTGGCTGGCGGTGTGTGTGAATTGGCGCTTGGCTGGCGGTGTGTGTGAATTGGCGCTTGGCTGGCGGTGTGTGAGTAGTGACTTGCTGCTGCTCACTACACACACTGCTAGCTAAACGCCACTCCACGCAATCCGTGAGCTGGTGTGGTTGCTGTGTCAGGAATGTGGGCGTGTGAAAGTGATGGGCCATTGAATGGCGCTGTCTGCTGGTGTGAGTGTTGTAATGTGCTGGGCCCGCGGCTGGCGGTGTGAATGGTTTTGTATGTGTCACACGTATGAAAGGTGTATGAATGGCCTGTAAAGCGGTTGGTGCCTTGTCGTGGCTTTACAGCTCATGAGCTGTGAGTCAATGGTTCAGTTTCTCGTCCTTTCAATTATTAACAGTGCATTTCATTTTTGTGAAATCTCTGGTTAATACAACTGTATATACTGAACCATCACTCACCCTAGTGCCAAATCCAACCAGTATGTCTGTGTGCTTGAAGAATAGGTGGTTGTGCAGAAATATTTGTCTTTTCTGTCTTTCTCAAGCAGGGTGTACCTTGTCCCTTTTTGTGAGTGTTGTAATGTGTTGGTTTTGTGCCTGGTGGTGTGAATGGTCCTGTGTGTATCACGTATGAAAGGAGTGTGAATGGCCTGTAAAGCGGTTCGTGCCTTGCCGTGGCTTTACAGCTCACGAGCTGTGAGTCAATGGTTCAGTTTTTTGTCCTTTTAATTATTGACAGTGCATTTCATTTTTGTGAAATCTCTTCTAATATAAAATTTTATATACTGAACCATCACTCGCCCTCGTGCCAAATCCAACCAGTATATGTGTGTGCTTGAGGAATAGATGGCTGTGCAGTAATCTTTGTCTTTTAAGTCTCTCTGCCAAGGTGTACATTCCATCTAAGAATAACCTACCAACTGGAGATATTGTCGTAAACTAAACACCCATGGGAGTACATGGTGATGTCTCTCTTGTGGATACCAACACGTTATCTTACCCACAATGTCCTGCAAACCTCAAAATGTCGGTCACATTTTCCTTGCATTATTGTGCCAAAATTTTCACGCTGCAGAAAGAAACAACAACTTTCCTATCCCCCACCTTTCTCCCAAGTATTCCAATAGAAATGGTACCTCACTCGCGTGGGAGGCCCAAGTACCCGCGACAGGCAAGGGCCCAAAACGTAGTGAGGCGACATCAAAATTGCCTATCACAAAACAACCTGGTTTTGCAAGGGGGGTCACCTGGGTTTTTGGCCCCGTGCTCGGCGGCCAGCTAGGAAACCTACCAAACCCACACATTTCTGAAAACTAGACACCCGGGGATTCCAGGGAGGTATGGCTTGCGTGCATCCCCAACGTTTCTTACCCAGAATCCCCTGCAAACCTCAAATTTAGCTGAAAAATCACTTTTTGCACATTTTTGTGTGGGAAAGTTGTGACATCACCGGGCTGACACAAATTTCCTACCACCCAGCGTTCCCCGGGTCTCCCGATAAAAATGGTGCCTCACTCGTGTGGGAGGCCCAAGTACCGCGACAGGCAAGGGCCCAAAACGTATTGAGGCAACATCAAAATTGCCTATCTCAAAACGACCTGATTTTGCAAGGGGGTCACCTGGGTTTTTGGCCCGTGCTCGCGGCCATCTAGGAAACCTACCAAACTCACACATTTCTGAAAACTAGACACTCGGGGATTCAGGAGGTATGGCTTGTGTGGATCCCCCAATGTTTCCTACCCAGAATCCCTGCAAACCTCAAATTTTGCTGAAAAGTCACTTTTTCACACATTTTTGTGTGGGAAAGTTGTGGCATCATCGGGCTGACACAAATTTCCTACCACCCAGCGTTCCCAGGGTCTCCCGATAAAAATGGTGTCTCACTCGTGTGGGAGGCCCAAGTACCTGCGACAGGCAAGGGCCGAAACGTATTGAGGCAACATCAAAATTGCCTATCATAAAATGTTTTGGGCCCTTGCCTGTCGCGGGTACTTGGGCCTCCCACACGACTGAGGCACCATTTTTATCGGGAGACCCTGGGAAATGCTGGGTGGTAGGAAATTTGTGTCAGCCCGGTGATGCCACAACTTTCCCACACAAAAATGTGTGAAAAAAGTGACTTTTTCAGCAAAATATGAGGTTTGCAGAGGATTCTGGGTAAGGAAACGTTGGGGGATCCACACAAGCCATACCTCCCTGGAATCCCCCGGGTGTCTAGTTTTCAGAAATGTGTGGGTTTGGTAGGTTTCCCTAGATGGCCGCCGAGCACGGGGCCAAAAACCCAGGTGACCCCCCTTGCAAAACCAGGTTGTTTTGAGATAGGCAATTTTGATGTTGCCTCAATACGTTTTGGGCCCTTGCCTGTCGCGGGTACTTGGGCCTCCCACACGAGTGAGACACCATTTTTATCGGAAGACCCGGGGGAACGCTGGGTGGTAGGAAATTTGTGTCAGCCCAGTGATGCCACAACTTTCCCACACAAAAATGTGTGAAAAAAGTGATTTTTTCAGCTAAATTTGAGGTTTGCAGGGGATTCTGGGTAAGGAAACGTTGAGGCATCCATGCAAGCCATACCTCCCTGACATCCCCCGGGTGTCTAGTTTTCAAAAATGTATAGTTTGCTAGGTTTCCCTAGGTGCCGGCAGAGCTAGGGTTCAAAAACTACAGCTAGGCACTTTGCCAAAAAAGGGTCATTTTTCACTGTGAAATTGTGGTGTGTCCACGTTGCGTTTCGCGCAGTTTCCTGTCGCGGGCACTAGGCCTACCCACGCTAGTGAGGTACCATTTTTCTCGGAAGACTTTGGGAAACGCGGGGTGGGTGGAAATTTGTGGATCCACGCAGATTCCAGAACTTTCCACCACAGAAATGTGAGGAAAATTTGTTTTTTTGGACAATTTTTTAGGTTTGCAAGGGATTCTGGGTAACAGAACCTGGTGGGAGCCAGTCAAGTCACCCCATCCTGGATTGCCCTGGGTGTCTAGTTTTAAAAAATGTATAGGTTTGCTAGGTTTGCCTAGGTGCCGGCAGAGCAACGGTTCAAAAACTACAGCTAGGCACTTTGCCAAAAAAGGGTCATTTTTCACTGTGAAATTGTGGTGTGTCCACGTTGCGTTTTGCGCCGTTTCATGTCCCGGGCACTAGGCCTACCCACGCAAGTGAGGTGCCATTTTTCTCGGAAGACTTTGGGGAACGCGGGGTGGGTAGAAATTTTTGGATCCACGCAGATTCCATAACTTTCCACCACAGAAATGTGTGGAATGTTTTTTTTTTGACAATGTTTTAGGTTTGCAAGGGATTCTGGGTAACAAAACCTGGTGGGAGCCAGTCAAGTCACCCCATCCTGGATTCCCCTGGGTGTCTAGTTTTCAAAAATGTATAGGTTTGCTAGGTTTCCCTAGGTGCCAGCAGAGCTACGGTTCAAAAACTACAGCTAGTCACTTTGCCAAAAAAGGGTCATTGTCCACGTTGCGTTTTGCGCCGTTTCATGTCGCGGGCACTAGGCCTACCCACACAAGTGAGGTACCATTGTTCTCGGAAGACTTTGGGGAACGCGGGGTGGGTGGAAATTTGTGGATCCACGCATATTCCAGAACTTTCCACCACAGAAATGAGAGGAAAATGTGTTTTTTTTTACATTTTTTTAGTTTTGCAAGGGATTCTGGGTAACAGAACCTGGTGAGAGCCAGTCAAGTCACCCCATCCTAGATTCCCCTGGGTGTCTAGTTTTCAAAAATGTATAGGTTTGCTAGGTTTCCCTAGGTGCCGGCAGAGCTAGGGTTCAAAAACTAGAGCTAGGCACTTTGCAAAAAAAGGGTAATTTTTCATTGTGAAAATGTGGTGTGTTCACGTTGCGTTTTGAGCCATTTCCTGTCGTGGGCACTATGCCTACCCACACAAGTGAGGTACCATTTTTATCGGGAGACTTAGGGTAATTCAGATTTGTAAAGCAACTGTTATTACCTATTGACTTTCAATGCATTTCTGCCTTCCAAATGAAAGACAATGTGTAAAAAGAAGTCATTTTGAAAAATGAACGATAATTCTCATGCTAGTATGAGTATTCCCAATTTCAGAAATGTGCAAATATCTACTGTTTCTAAACTCTATATTTTGTTCCCATTTCAGAAATACATAGGTGTCTTTCATACCGATTTTTCCATGTATACATTTTCCCAGAATAATTGCTATATACCCGGTACATAATAAAAACCATTGCAAGTCGCTGCTCAGTTTTTGGCTCTGGGTTCGTCGGGTTCTTGGTGAACCTACAAGTCCTATATATCCCCACAACCAGTAAGGTCCCGCGGATATAACGGTATATTGCTTTCAAAGAGCTGTCATAATTAGAAGAAGTTACATGTGAAAACGTTGACACAAAAGGCTGTTTTTTTCAACTAATTTTCAATTTTTCCTATATTTAACTGTTAGTTTCTATAAAGAAACCTTGAAGGATCTACACAAATGACCCCTTGCTGAATTCAGAATTTTGTCTACTTTACTAAAATGTATAGCTTTCCAGGATCCATTATTGCTTTCATACCCCTTTCTACCATTAACTGGAAGGAGGTTGAAAGCACAAAAATAGCAAAAATAGGCTATGTCCCAGAAAAATGCCAAAACTGTGTAAAAAATGTTGGTTTTCTGACAAAAGTCTGTCATTCCCTAAAAGCTGGGAAAATGGTGATTTCAGCCCCACAAACCCTTTTTTGATACCATTTGCAGGAAAAACCCAGATGCTTTCATTTGCAGCACTTTTTTCCCATTTTTCCCAAAAAAAACAAAATGTAGCTGTATTTTGGCTAATTTCTGGGTGCGCTCCAGGGGAATCCACAAACCCTGGGTACCTTTAGAATCCCCATGATGTTGGAAGAAAAGGACGCAAATTTGGCGTGGATACCTTATGTGGTCAAAAAGTTACAGGGGCCTAAGCGCGAACTACCCCAAATAGCCAAAACAAAAGCTTAGCACAGGGGGGGAAAAGGCCTAGCAGCGAAGGGGTTAAAAAATGTTACACTTTTTTTACTATGCAGTTCTGTTTCCTTTAAGGAAAATGAGCTGCATTAAAAAATATATATATATCTTTAAAAAGCAATTAAAGGCATGGTGATCTGCTGATCCCAGCAGGCTACTATCACTGTTCATGGCCACCAATAGAAGTGAGTCACAATTTGTGAGCTCATGAATATTAATGAAGTAGGTTGGATTAGGATCCACTACAATTTGGAATTTGGTGACTTGACCAATTTGTACACTAATTTGCAAAATTCCACATAGGTCAGAAAAATACTGGTCCCAACTTGCGACCAGTATTTTTGCGACCAGTGTTTCGTACATCTGGCCTCAACTCCTTAACTCATCAAGCTATTATACCAGATGGTAATAAGAAAACAAAGGGGACACACATATCTGTCTCTAGAAGGTGCTTCAAGTGTGGTGGCGGCATCTTCCTTATCATTCACAAGGATGCCCTTTCGAAAGAAGCGCAGCACACTCCGATTAGCAATTCCCTAGGTTCTCCTTAATTTAAAACAGTTAATGACACTAGCAGCAGGACGCTGACCTTTACTTTCAAAAAGCCGGTGTTAGTCAATAACTGGATACATTACATGACACGCTCGCTTTTTATCCAGCTTCCATGCTGAATGTATAATTACATGTCTACGTGGTATGGTTAGATCATATTTTGGCTGCAATTTTGTATTATTTTATGATGAATAAAAACACACGCATATATAAGTATATATATATATATATCATGGTCACTTTAAAAAAACACATTTACACTATAGTTATGGTTACGAACTAAACCCAAAAATCCCCTAAAAGTCCCGGTTATGGGGTTAGCTCCATAATCATTGCTCGCACACCTGCCATGGTATCACTGAGAGCACATGTAGAGGTCATAACCTCACCCTTGATGACAGACGACAACACAAGCTACAGTAATGATCACCCGGTGACATGACATTCCTTTATCATTCACACTGTGAATGACAACTATGGATAACGTTTGTGTTCTATAGGAACAGTATCAGTTCTCTCTTTGGGTTTGTGGCATATATATATGATAAGGTGACAAGTCTTCTTATTTAAAATTGTGAAGTCATAAGCATTGTATTTGAGGTGGAAATTATAGTTTGCTTGGCAGCGGAACAAGCATGGCATTCAAAACCCTACGCCCGACTCCTGCACATGGACAAAACCTATTGCAGGGGGCCAAAGGGCAGGCCCTGTGCCCAGCCCCTGCTACCTAGCACTGCAGGCAGCCTGCCTGTGCCCAGCCCCTGCTTCCTTCCATTGCAGTCAGCCTGCCTGTGCCCAGCCGCTGCTCCCTTCCATTGCAGTCAGCCTGCCTGTGCCCAGCCGCTGCTCCCTACCATTGCAGTCAGCCTGCCTGTGCCCAGCCCCTGCTCCCTTCCATTGTAGTCAGCCTGCCTTTGTTCAACCCCTGCTCCCTTCCACTGCAGTCAGCCTGCCTGTGCCCAGCCCCTGCTCCCTACCATTGTAGTCAGCCTGCCTGTGCCCAGCCGCTGCTCCCTACCATTGTAGTCAGCCTGCCTGTGCCCAGCCCCTGCTCCCTTCCATTGTAGTCAGCCTGCCTGTGCCCAACCCCTGCTCCCTATCATTGTAGTCAGCCTGCCTGTGCCCAGCCCCTGGTCCCTACCATTGTAGTCAGCCTGCCTGTGCCCAGCCCCTGGTCCCTACCATTGCAGTCAGCCTGCCTGTACCCAGCCCCTGGTCCCTTCCATTGTAGTCAGCCTGCCTGTGCCCAGCCCCTGGTCCGTTCCATTGTAGTCAGCCTGCCTGTGCCCAGCCCCTGGTCCCTACCATTGTAGTCAGCCTGCCTGTGCCCAGCCCCTGGTCCCTACCATTGCAGTCAGCCTGCCTGTGCCCAGCCCCTGGTCCCTTCCATTGTAGTCAGCCTGCCTGTGCCCAGCCCCTGGTCCGTTCCATTGTAGTCAGCCTGCCTGTGCCCAGCCCCTGGTCCCTACCATTGCAGTCAGCCTGTCTGTGTCCAGCCCCTGGTCCCTTCCATTGCAGTCAGCCTACCTGTGCCCAGCCCCTGGTCCCTTCCATTGTAGTCAGCCTGCCTGTGCCCAGCCCCTGGTCCCTTCCATTGCAGTCAGCCTGCCTGTGCCCAGCCCCTGGTCCCTACCATTGCAGTCAGCCTGCCTGTGCCCAGCCCCTGGTCCCTACCATTGCAGTCAGCCTGCCTGTGCCCAGCCCCTGGTCCCTTCCATTGCAGTCAGCCTGCCTGTGCCCAGCCCCTGGTCCCTACCATTGCAGTCAGCCTGCCTGTGCCCAGCCCCTGCTCCCTACCATTGTAGTCAGCCTGCCTGTGCCCAGCCGCTGCTCCCTACCATTGTAGTCAGCCTGCCTGTGCCCAGCCCCTGCTCCCTTCCATTGTAGTCAGCCTGCCTGTGCCCAACCCCTGCTCCCTATCATTGTAGTCAGCCTGCCTGTGCCCAGCCCCTGGTCCCTTCCATTGTAGTCAGCCTGCCTGTGCCCAGCCCCTGGTCCCTACCATTGCAGTCAGCCTGCCTGTGCCCAGCCCCTGGTCCCTTCCATTGTAGTCAGCCTGACTGTGCCCAGCCCCTGGTCCCTACCATTGTAGTCAGCCTGCCTGTGCCCAGCCCCTGGTCCCTACCATTGCAGTCAGCCTGCCTGTGCCCAGCCCCTGGTCCCTTCCATTGTAGTCAGCCTGCCTGTGCCCAGCCCATGGTCCCTTCCATTGTAGTCAGCCTGCCTGTGCCCAGCCCCTGGTCCCTACCATTGCAGTCAGCCTGTCTGTGTCCAGCCCCTGGTCCCTTCCATTGCAGTCAGCCTGTCTGTGTCCAGCCCCTGGTCCCTTCCATTGTAGTCAGCCTGCCTGTGCCCAGCCCCTGGTCCCTTCCATTGCAGTCAGCCTGCCTGTGCCCAGCCCCTGGTCCCTACTATTGCAGTCAGCCTGCCTGTGCCCAGCCCCTGGTCCCTACCATTGCAGTCAGCCTGCCTGTGCCCAGCCCCTGGTCCCTTCCATTGCAGTCAGCCTGCCTGTGCCCAGCCCCTGGTCCCTACCATTGCAGTCAGCCTGCCTGTGCCCAGCCCCTGGTCCCTTCCATTGCAGTCAGCCTGCCTGTGCCCAGCCCCTGGTCCCTACCATTGCAGTCAGCCTGCCTGTGCCCAGTCCCTGGTCCCTTCCATTGCAGTCAGCCTGCCTGTGCCCAGCCCCTGGTCCCTACCATTGCAGTCAGCCTGCCTGTGCCCAGCCCCTGGTCCCTTCCATTGCAGTCAGCCTGCCTGTGCCCAGCCCCTGGTCCCTACCATTGCAGTCAGCCTGCCTGTGCCCAGCCCCTGGTCCCTTCCATTGCAGTCAGCCTGCCTGTGCCCAGCCCCTGGTCCCTTCCATTGCAGTCAGCCTGCCTGTGCCCAGCCCCTGGTCCCTGCCATTGCAGTCAGCCTGCCTGTGCCCAGCCCCTGGTCCCTATCATTGCAGTCAGCCTGCCTGTGTCCAGCCCCTGGTCCCTACCATTGCAGTCAGCCTGCCTGTGTGCAGCCCCTGCTCTGAAAGGCCATCAGCTGCATAAAAGGGGGTTAGCCACAGGGCCTGGCAATAGGCCAGGGCCTGCGCACAACCCCGCGCACTCTCAACCCTGCTGTGCAAGGATTTTGGTGTGCTGCTTTCATTACTTTCCATTTGGTTTATTAAATGTTTTCATGATTCAAAAATCCCCTACAGTATTTGAGGATCCTGAATTCGAGGATCCTCATTTGGATCCTCAAATCCGATTAATCCTCAAATTTTATAAATTTATGCAGAAAGCTTTATGAACAAGAAACCCATTTTCAATACATCTAAACAATGCTTTTAGCACCAAGCTTCTTCATGCATATACGTCAGTGTCGACGTCTACAGCCATTCACATTTTGAGATGTGTCATTAAAGCTCCTAGCATCACGTTATTTTTTAGTCACGCGTAGCCACGCCAGAGTTGCACCAATTCACTCCAGTCAGTGAAACATCATTATGCGTCACATTCACTAGAAAAGATTGATTTAAAGTAAAATGTGTCCTTTTTAAGTGCAGTATCCTACTGCAGCATGTTTTAGTCATACATGTGGGACAATGTACTCCAAAAATGCACCCCTAAACATGCAGTCCTGTTAACACTCTCCTGCTGAATGGGTGTGGCTCATTTGCCTCACTTGTTCTTTGTCTAACTCTTGAGGGCTCCACTATTTCTATGACTTTGATGACGTACCATTGATGGCAGCACCCCCCCCCCCACCTCTAAAAACTGTTCCAGCATCACAAAGCTCAAACAAAAATTGGAGCATGTCCTGCGGAACTGTCCTCTTGCTGCCCAGAGGATGACCATAAAGGTTGCATTATCACCTGTCCTTATTCCAACATTCCATGCAGGCCAGAACACAGAGAAATACTTAAGTAGAAGAACAGATCCTCTCAGATAGGACCTCTCAGACGGGAAAGAAGGAGTCCTGGAAGAGGACAGACAATGAAAGTCCGGGCAGAGAATTTGCAGAGACCGCAAAGGTGAGATGGGCTTCCTTTCTTTGACGGGGTGCGGGGGGGTACTTCCTTCATTAGCAGATGAGGCTTGTGGAAGGAGGGGTGAGGTACTTGCTTTAGAGCTTCAAGTTCTCCACGAAGGCACCAGCATAATGAGATAGGTAACAGGTATGCACCATCACAGGCATAAAAACAGGACTAAAATGGCAGACAAATTGAAGCATTTTGTGTTGGGAAGACCAGGGTCAGACTGGGACAGAAAATAGGCCCGGACACCAAAATAGAACTGGCCCCCACTAGAGAATTAGAAAGCTAAAAAAGTGGCCTATGTTTGCAAATTGGGGTCGTTTTGAACTTAAGACATGCTTTATAAGTGTTTTAAAAGGGAGGGGAAACTGCATGGATTTGAGCTTTCACGGGCAATGTTTGTTTTAATATAATGGAAATCAAAAGTAAAAACCAGTCCAGCAGATCTTAAAATAGGCTCACAAGCAGCCATAAAACCAGCCCACACACTGGCCTGTCACACCAGCCTGTCGGCCACTGCCTTATTGCCCTATAGGCCAGTCCGACCCTGGGGAAGACGTGTGTAGGTTCAGGAAAGTGGGAGGCCTGAGCTTTACAGACCAAGCAAAGCTGCATGCCACAGTTTACACCTCCCAATATTCAAGTCCCCTTTGGAGTGATTCATATCTTCTTAAAGAGGTCAGCGTATAGCGAAAATGGATCTAAAAGGAAGAGACACCAAAGACAATTATAGGGATTTAACCTCCCCCTCTGCTGTCCAGAGATAATTAAAAGAGAAAATGGAGATACACGTCAGAGATACTGAAAGACAAAGAACATAGAAAACTCCCTGAACATGGAAGTGCTAGCATACTTCCTGTTCCATGTGGGCTTAGATGAACTACAGAAAGTAATCAAAGATGTTAGATTCCTTTCCTGACACTGCCTTGATGACCTTTGTGACCGGTGGCACTTCCAACATCCATGACCAGGCCATCTGCAAGGTCTTATTTGCTGTCATGGCGAGAGCGTTTCTGTGAAGCACTACATTAGCTCAACAAATTAAAAAAAAGATGAAGTGAATACATGTCTTTTGCATGAAATTGCCAGGCTTAAAAAGTTATGGTAATGCAATCAGATTCAGCTTCAAATCTGGGGGTACGGTGGGCTTCTGACCCTAGTATGAATTCTCAGCTCGGATCTGTAATTAATGGAATTATTTAAGAAACGACATCAATTGAACGGGGTTTGACAGTTCTTACCTTGCACTTCATAGAAGTATTTAGAACTTCACTCAACTCTGAGCACAGCCATGCCAGGGCCCTCTCCTCGGTCCTGGAATATCATATGAGAGTTGAACATGCGGCTGCACGCTGGTCGGTATGAGCAGAGGTGAGGGGACTCCACTTTAATGTACATTTAGCTGTAATGTAAAGCTCGGTCCTGTTATGGATTGCCACTTTGTAGCACTGGTAGCAGTGGAGGCCGCAGTTTTGGGTAACCAATCACCCCCTTTCTTGGGTGATACAGAGACGACGTTGTAGTTTATTGCTCATAACGGCTGGAAGTTCAGATCCGGCCTTCGGAAGAGTCCAACTGCTTTTAAAGGGTTCCTTTCCCCTCCTGGAAGGGTCAGTAGCCACAATGACTTCCTAATCTCTAGCCATGAGCTCCTGGTGCACAAGCGTGTCAAAGTTCAGATTAATTCCCTCTCGTGTCAGGCGCTGCATGAGCTGTCGCCTGTCGGGTTATCAAGTAATTGAATGTTCTGTACTGGGGCTTGGGGTCTCTGGTCGGCGTCTAGCTTACTCGTTGTTCCTAAGGCAAGGTGTAAAAGTAGAGGCGACTGGAGGTTTGCTGTCCGCAAGGTCAGGCTGACCATTTATTCCATCGGGCATTCCCCCAGGGGGCTGGCGCCATTGGAGGCATGTGAAGGACCAACCGTGTCCCTTTCTTCAGTTCCCAAAGATGTTTGCTTGAGGACCAGACGGGACTTTAGAGGGGGTGATCAGAGAGAAAGAAAGCAAAAGATGTGCATTTTCTTGCTGTAACAAACACATGCAATGATGAGAGAGGTAGAGAGCGAGGTAGCAAGAGGAAAGAGATACCGAGAGAGGAGAAAGTGAATGCGAGAGGCAGGGAATGGATGGAAGGAAAGAGACGGAGAGAGGGGAGGAAAGGAGTGAGGCTGATCTGAACATTGTTGCCAGGGCTACTTTGGGTCCCCAGCCTGCCCCTGGCTGCCGAAGACCCAAGTCTGTGGAATAAACCACCACTTAAAATTAGATCTTCATCCTCTGTGATTCAGTTCAAGAAAGCACTCCCAACTTTCATCTTGTAACACATTATGTTGCCAATAATGTGCAGTTGGTCATTCGTGTTCTTTGTATTCAGGTTCCTTGCATTTAGAGGCAATCTGAGCAGCGTCATCCTACTCGAATCAAGGAAATCAGACCATTGAGGTCCATCAAGTTTGCTCCGGAGCCGACCCTACTACTCACGGATATTCGCACAGTACTCCTGGGGTGTACATGGCACGCCTGTCATTGCTAATGATGTTCTGTATGCTTCTATGGCTGTACTGTGTGGCGCTGATGGAAGTCCTGATGTACGATACAATCCCCCTAGTGCGGACTCAGTATAGCATCACTGACACTCCGTGGTACTTTCAAAGCGCAGTTCATGTAGGCGCACCTCACTACTCGAGGGCTGTCGGCTGAGGGACACAGGGATCAGTGGCAGCCGGAAACTTTACCAGCAAAGGGGGAGAGGGTCACACACATACATACACGCTCACAAGCCCATGCATTCACACATGAGCACACACACACCAATTTGCGACACTCACTCACAAATACACAAACATTAATGCATACATGCACACCCAAAACATAAACTTCACCTTTGCTGCAGAGAGTCAAGCCTTGCAGGTCCCAGGGGGGTTGGGACTGATGCCTTCCCTCATTGGCTGACAGGGAAGGCAGCAGTTTCTCACTCATCACAGAGTGGGATGGGGTCAGAGAGACTGCTGACCCCACACCACTCTGGCGAGGTGTCAGTGAATTGCACTCAGTCCTGGGCACTTCAGGGCTTAAAACTGAAATGCCCAGGTCCGAGGCAATTAGTGACGCTCCCCTTCATCACGAGGGAGGGCCTCGAGGCACTTTTGCCAGGCTGAGGAGGTCACGCCCACAGGGCTGTGAAACACTCAGTCTAGCAAAGTTCAGCTCAGGCAGCCAGGAGCCTGTGCATTTACCTCCTGTAAAGCTTTTGGTTGCTTGACCTGGAACTAGAAGAGTGTCTGTCAGGCTGACCTTTGCTCAGCCTGACAGACACTCTTCTTGCCGGGAAAAAGGTGGGGGTGCAGCCCCTCAACCCACATGGACAGGCAGCAGCTGACAAGGATACAAAGTTACTGTTGTGCATCACTACATATATGAACGTAAATTCGAAACACCATGTCTTTTTAACTGCATTATTGTAAAGATAACTTTGCAAGCCCACCATATGACACATGTTCAATATCGCGATTACAGATTAAAGCCAGGTTTGATGCTTGCAAATGTCATTGTGTGTGTATGCAACAGCGCAGGAGCTCTCATGGGGGCCCGAGGTTCTCAATTTTAGGTCCACAAATTTGTAATAATCTGTGTGAGGAAGTTCATGTATCAAAATATAATAAAAGTACAGGCATTAGGTAGAAACTCGTTTATTTTAAAACAGAGTTTCTCACTGGTCTACTGGTTGCATGTGTTTGCATACTTGCGGTTTTACCTGGGAAACAGGTTAGGCTTGGGTTGGTTGGGCTGTTGTATACTGAAACAAAATCGACAGTAAATACCCATTCCCTTTCCTATCAGCAGTGCCATCCTAGTGACAATATAAAACATTCAATTCCCAGAAATGATCCTTGGAAGACTCCTGTCCACCCGAAAGGTTACATTGTGGGCAACAAGCCCATTCCACTGCACATTCATTTATTTTAGATTAGTCTACGGGGACCTTGCCAGGAGGCATGCACAGAGACCAAGGTTCTCATATCGCCTACCTGCTACTGGTCTGGCAAATGCACTTTGTGATGAAATATCAATATCTCTGCTCCCTGGGGCTTACTGGAAGGTCATGATTTGCAATGAGATACAAGTCAAATGGGCTGCAGCGTGTGGATCCCTATGCACTTTGAAGGAATCGGCCAATTTCCGATCGAGGTTGAAACTGAAACTGGAAAACTTGCCAGCAAATTAAAAGGTGGGGGAGGTTGCAAAATAAATCAAAGCAGATGAGTGAGGAATGAAGGAAAACATGTCAGGGTATTGCTGAGAACGCTGTTACGAAGTCAACAAGCCCTACTGAGATCCAGCTTGGCATCTGTTTGTCAAATAATACACTGCAATGTTCTGTTACTACAGAGGCAGATGGGCTAAAATAATATTTAATGAAGTAATAATATTCAGTCTTCAAACTGATTATGAACTGCAACAATGTGCTTGTGATCACTGGCATAAAGCGCACTTCTTGAACCGTTCATGCGTCTGCAGGCACATGCAATACACACTTTCAACTTGCAGAGTTGGGCATGCAACTGCAGAGTCCCCAGCTCACCGACAGGCAAGATTTAACCTCAAACCCCTTTTGCACCATAACCCTTGTTCGTTGTTTCATGCATCTGCGCCTCCACTGGGTCTTCTTACCTGCATGAGACCGTGATCTCCACTTTCGTCGCTGGGATGTTGCCCGAAATGGGGTCAAAATCACTAACGGACGCCATGTCGTCCAGTTTGTCCATCTCGTCGTCCTCCATGGGCATCCACACCCAGTCTCTTTCGGCCAAGCAAGTAATGTTTCCGGCCCTCTCCCTGTCCCTCTCTTCCGAAGAAGAGAGGGGACGCGATCTCCGTGAGGAAGCCAAGGGGAGAGCTTAGGTGGTCTTTGCGGAGAAATGAGCCCAAGAGGCTCTCAACTTCTCTGCGCGAGCGGCTCCGCCGAGGCGCACAACAGCAGGTCAGCCGTGGGCCCACCTCACCCAGGTGGCTCTCAGAAGTGATGGAGTGGCCGCAGCTGCCTGCAGGGGAGGCTGGCTGGCTTGGGCAGGTTGGAGACCATGGGCACGCCAGTAGCAGCCCCAGTCTACTGATGCTCTCGCCCCTCGCTCTGCGCGCGCTCTGTCTCTTTCTAATAATAGTCTCCGCACTTCAATGCCGAGGCTCCGCCTCCCCTCTCTGCCTCGGCGTGGAGGGCTGGTCTGCGCTGCGCCAGCCACCGGCGCAAGATGCTGGGAATCTCAAGTTTGACGTCTCGAGTGCTAGCCCGCCGAGCCCCCTCCTCCAACCTCCTTCCACCGTCTGCGCGCAGAGGAATCTCTTCCTGCGGCCAGAAGGTTGGACGTGAAAAGCTGCCTTACACTGGCCGAGTCCACGCCCCGAAGGCACCACTCCTGGGGTCCGGTCTCTAGAAATGTCAGCCCCGAACCGAGGCACAAGCTACGTCTGTGCGCAGTCAGTGAGATGGAGGGAGCCGGGGAAGGGAAAGCCCGGGTGCACAGAGGCAGGCGCGAGAGACAGAGGAGAGATGCTCGGTACCCTCCGTGCGGGGCTGTGGTTGTATGTGTGCGTGTATAATTGCCAATAATCCATGCAGCGCGCACCACTGAAAGCACAGCACTAGAAGACTATAAAAGCGGACAACACATCTCCAGCAGGTGCCGGGTACCAGAGCTACAAACGCGAGCAGCATCTGTAATCGCGCGCATCAGTCGCCACCGACGAGGAACCCGCGTGGGTCATTCTTGAAGGAGCTGGCGAATGCAACTTTTCCCCTTAGTTTCTGTCGTTTTTAATCCAGCACAGAGTCGATTCTATTCTCAGTGAGAATTTTATAAATAGATAGGTATAAATATGAGTATTTAATGTAGGGCGGAATACTGGAGATTTCTCACACCGTATTTTGGCAACAAGGAACAGTGACACAAGGGACCCGATTCACCTGCCAACAATCACACAATGTGATCGAGTGGTAAAGCTGATATCAAAACGCAGGTCGCATTGTGGCATAACTGACAAATTTGCCACAAAACCACATTTCCCGACGTAAATTTATGGTAAACTAAGAAAGAACACACCCATAACAACATGCAGCTAGAGAGTCCGCCAGCGAGCTGGAACCGCCGTGTTTACCAGAGATCCACAATTCACAAAAGGCACTATGAGGCTTCCAATTACCAAATCAGAAGGCTAAAAGACAACAAAACAAATAAAGCTACTGAGTAGGGAATACCCAAAGTATTGGACGACTATGGTGGGGTTGCTGTTTCCAGGGAAACATGAACCAGTCTGGTGTCATTTTTTTTTTGCGGTGCCCAGTTGGCTTAATGTGTGATTTGGTTAATAATGCAATCCAGTTTATAAATTCGCGAGGCGCGCGACGGTTTTCTTAGTGAATTAAGCAGGAACCATACGCCTCCAAACATGACACCCACAACATAGGAAACACCAGTTCTCCGTCTGGGCAGTGGAAAATACGCACGTCTACGCACGGCACAGCCCCACTGCTGGCGGCGTTCACCCAGAACTAAGCCAACAGCAGATACGAAGCCGTCTGACGCGCCTTGGGTGGGGTGCCGGTGATATGTGGTATTATCGTAGCGCCTCGTACCGGGAAGATGAAGTTAGGTCACTGACTAGATTGATGGTCCTTATATGCACGATGGGTTTGTTTTATAGGAACTCCATGGGTCGCCGCCCACGGTGATTTCAGCGGCGTATGCACATGAATTAAGTGTGCGAGGGTGCGCGTGTTTTAGAAATGCGTCTCTATGGCAAATCACGTCTTCCGAGGTGCTTTAATGGGCGCTAAACCTAGTTGGCGCCAATTTTCTAAGCAGTCCTCTGACGGAAAGCTGAATTGGGGAGAGGGGGCACCTCGCATCGGCTCCACAGCCCCGTGATCAGTGAGTGAGCAGCCCCAGAGAGGCTGTGGAGAGAACGGGCAGCTCTCCTCTGCTCCACAGCCCTCTTACCTCAGAGAGCAGCAGGAGCAAGACGAAGCATCTTCAACTGCTCCACAGAGGCAATGCCAAGGCTGCCCAGCGGGGCCACGTAGGGGACCCTCCAACAGGGCGGCTGCCTTAGTGCCACAGGAAGGCACAGAAGTCTGCTGACTAGGCTCCCTGGGCTAGGGACCAGGGGGTCTGCTGGCCGCGTCACTTCCGGCCGTGGGAGGGGGACAGGGGTACAAAAGCCTTCCCCCGCCCACTGTACGGTCTCTTGACCGCTACCCGTCTCGCTGTTTGGTCGCCTGTGTTGTCGCCGGCCGCAGGGTCGCTTTCTGGTGAGTTGTCTCCTCCCCCCCAGCCTCCCTAGGCAGGGGTGCCTGGCCGGGCTCGCCTCGGCGCCCGCTCTAGGGGGGGGGAGGACAGCTCCTCGAGGGCTCAGGCGACTACGGGGGTTCTGGGGGGTTGTGCGGCCATTGTGGCCCTGGGCACGCCGTATCATTTACGGTAAGGGCATGATGGTTGTGGGTCCCCTCCGGGCCGTGCGCTCCAGGAACGCTGCTTATAGAGAGTTCTTGCCCGGACCGGGGGCCTCGCCTAGGGTCCCGTCGTCGGGGCACATCCCGCTGGGCCGCTATGCCCTCCCCCCTCCCCCCTCCCCCAAGCAGTTTTCTCCTCCTGGCCGGGCGGCAGGCCGCGCCTGGCGCGCGCGGGGATGCGTCTGGGGCTGGGCCCCCAGCCTGTGCATCGCCTCCACCTCTCTCCCTCCTCAGGACTTACCGTGGGGGGAAGGTGGCCCATCTGACTTGGGGGGGTCTCTGCTCCATGCGGGCTCCCGACTCCTGGCTCTGCGCTGAGCTCTGGGGCCGGGGTCATCTGGCCCCGTCAGCGAGCGTGCTCCGGGCGTTGGGGTCCTCCGTGGTGTGGCGGAGCATCTGGGGCCACGCCGTGCCGCATCTTCTCCCCCCTCCCTGCTCCTGCGGGTCGCGGAGGGGAGGCTGGTGGGAAAAGTTGGACGCTGTCTTCCATCCGGTCCGGGGGCCGTCCCCAGGGGAGAGGCACAGCTTGGGCACGCGCTCTTCTCCTGAGGCGATCCGCAGGCTAGACCGCTGACCCGGTTTAAGAGTTTCTCCGCGGGTTGCGCTCACTCCGGGAGCCTCCGCAACTCTGTTGTCCCGCGTGGTGCTTAGCATCCCGGTGCTTGTGCAGGCGCTTCAGTCTCTCTAGTCTGGCTCGCGCCTTCGCCGAGTGCCTCTACCTTGCCTCCTTGCTTGCGTTTTCCGTCCCCCCCCCCCACCATGCGCGGGTGGCTCCGTGCGGGGGGAAGGTGGGGAGGGTCGCGCCAGCTTCTGGTCCTCGGTCTTGCCGGACGGCCGCAGGCTCTTGGGAGCGGCGGGGCGGGTTACGCCCGGCGAACACGTTTCGACATTGTGGGAGGGAAGGTCGGCACCCCTGCTGCCATGTATGGAGGAGGTTGGGCCTTTGCGAGTCTTCCGTGTGGCACTGCCGCTCCCCCCTGGCGTCTCCTGGTTGGCGGCGCCTCCCGTGCCCGGGGAGCGCGGTTTTCGCAGTGGCTTCTGGCGCCTGTGTGCGGGGACGGGTCTCTTCGATGGGCCTGCTTGCGCTTGCGGTTCCCTGCGGGTGTGCTCCCCGACGTGTGGCATGCTGGCAGCGCGCCCTGGCGTCGGCACCTGGCTCCTCGACCCGGGGGAGAGGGGGGAGCATTGGGCGCGCCGCGGACAGCGCTGGGGCGTGTGTGGGGCAGGGGGTTCGGGCTGGTGCCTGGATTACTCCCGTGTACGTGAGCGGTGGTGGGCCTGGCTTGCTGCTCCGCTTTCGCTGGCCGGGGAGCGGCGTCCCCGCGTGGCCCGTGGGGTGTGCGTCGGCTAGGGGTGGAGGGAGCGCCGCACCACATCTGGGGTGTGGCCTCTCCTGCGCTGTCTTAGGCTCCTACAGTTTCTGGATGCATGGCCTGGGACCGTGCGGATCTCGGCGCTTTGGGGGGGGTTGTGCCGGATATGATGGCATGTGCTGCTCGGATGGACCCATCGGGGTTTTCACGCGTTCCAGCGATCCTCATCAGTCACGCACTCCGTCTTCGCAAGGGTTGCCGCGGTAGGCATGGACACAGGGGGGCGCAGCATGAAAAAGATGTTGCAGTTTGTCCGCTGCCGCCATGGGGCAGGGTAAGGGGTATCTGGCTGGCTTGTTACCTACCGGGGAGCAGGCTGGGTACTTTCAGTACTTTCAGTTCGTGTCGGGTTCGAGAGGAACGGTGGTCTTGCGGGGCTCGCTCCCACATCCCTAGGGGAAGGGCACGAATTGGGGGGGACCTAGTCGCTGCCTGCATATTCAAAGTGTTTGCACTGGAAGTGCAACGCGGCCCCTCTTATTTTCACGTGCTCGTAAGGCTGCAGAGGGCGCGGGTCTATGCACTTATGGCCCAACTTTATAGAATCCGGCGCCCCTCTGAGCAAAAGCATCCACGGCGGGGGCTGGTGCTCTCTTCCGAGACGTTCCTCCCCTGGCCCCACCTTACCCTTGATGGAGGGGATGACCGCAGATAACTTCTCGCCTTTTTGCTCCCAGGTTTCAAATCTTCGTTTAGGGATACCTGAGCACAGTATTTAAGTACGTTGTCTTTGCCTGGCTTGGTTTACAGCCCCATGCTGGGTGGCTTGCGATCGAGCGGTCCTGTGGCTCGCTGGCCCGGTGCAGCGGCTCATGGGCAGAGCATGATTTTCAGTCGTGTGGTGTCCGCGCGGGAAATTTCTCTTAGAGTGTTCCTCCTTAGCGCTGTGCAGTACCCGTGGCCTCCCAGAAAACAGCGGCGTTGTCGGTTGGTTTGGCGCACGGATATATTATTTGCACCACAGAGTATTCGAAACCCCGAGTCAAACCTGCGTGAGTCAGTGCGGCAACCGGGGTGAAACACAGCTTCTGACTGTCAAGAAGCGCTTTAGAGTGCAGGCTTCTGAGGTTGGCACATACTGGGAACTTATGGGCCTCTTTAGCAAGGGCGCCTGGTGGTGTTGTGCACTGGCGCCCACTTCTTGAGCCCGAGTCGGACAATCACACACGGTGAGGGGTCCGTTGGGTGTGTCCGCCAATGTCTCTTGGCCAGGGAAGGAGGGGTGATCCCTTGGTTATTGCCGGCGCGGGGACAGGTCAGGCCGAACTATTGTGTGAGTTCCTGGTGTGGCCATGGGGCACCGCCTTGTGGCCTGTCGGGTCCCCGGCCGGGCCCTACATTGCGGGTAATTTCAAGTTGCTTTGTCTTCGGAGCAGGCGGCTTTCCAGTGCCCGGCGATGAGGTTTGCTTGTTTTCCGACTAATTAGTTGCCTCAGACAAGCCTCGTGTTTCACAGGCAGGGGAATTTCCGGTTTGGCGGCATTTTGGTAACCTCTGCGGATTCTATAAGAACCCAACACAGTTTATTATTTAAAACACTGCCCTCCTTTCACTGCCTCTTTTAGTCCATGTTTTTGCAGAGTAAGGAATTATATTGTCTTTGCTGGCCCGGTATTCTGCCGCCTGCGGTGTCCTTCTGGCAGAGCGGATCAGGGGCCGTGTGCCTGGCACGGGGCAGCGGCTCACGGGCAGGGCGAACCCTCAGACAAAGCGTGAGTCAGTGCGGCACCCGGATGGTGAGAGTGTAAAGTGATATAAGTGACGAGTCTTGGAAGTTACAGCTACAGCGATGAAAGGTGGCACTGCGGGTAAGTCGGGTTTTATCAATTGAAAAGGTTACAATGTGCTGTGTAGGGTGGTGGTAGAGCCGAAGCCTGTGTTTGGCGGGATGCCTGCGCACTACCCACCACTAATGATTTGCGCAGCTAGCAGGGAGATATGTAGGTACGGGGGGCGGAGTACACAGACAACGACTGCTACCGTCCCATCTACCTATGAGCCAGTGCCTCCTCAGGGAACCGCAGGCTAGCGTCTTCTGACTCTTTGCACTACGCAGCATGCGCTCTTCCAGCGCCAGTGTAGCGGGGCATCGGCTGCCTGAGTGGTGACTCTTTTAGGAGTGTTACCAGCGTGCCCTGTCCTTGCGCTGGAGTGCGTCTGTATTGTTTACCTTATTCGCAATTTCATATAGCGCGGGATAGGTCCGAAGGCAGTAGGGATTTTCAATGTTAGCAGGATAACTAGGTACTGCGAGTCGGGGCCTACCAATACACACAAGCTAATGTTTGCTTTGGCCACTAGGGGTATTCTGCCTTGGAGTCACTGGCCGACGCTGATGGGTCCTCTGTTTGAGTCTGACACTGAGCGGGCGGGGAGTCTCGTGCTCAGCAGCAAACATATGGCCTGTAGAACATGCTGCTGTGGGACGCTCGTCTCTCAAGCAGCGCCCTTGGCAATGTGTGTGGTAGGTGTCACAGTCATGTGACTGAACAGTGGGAGTACGTGCGCAACCCCGCAAGCTATGCGTGAGGGAAGAATAAGGAGGGTTCTGGCCTTCTGTTGTGGGATAGCATGGCAATACTTTAGATCACTTTGCTTAGTGTATTAGTAGTCCGTGTCTGTTATGCAGGGATACTTATTAATGGGGCGTTGGGCGCCTCCTCCAGCACAATTACGTGGGGTGCAGCAGTACTTGGAACACCCAGTTGGGTGGGAGACATGCTGCGGCCAGTCTTGTTGGTATCGCATCTCACACTAGGGGCACCTTTCATCTGGGATTTTAATGGAGGGAGGCGACCGAGCCTCGCACTACATGTGCCATCATCTGTGGTAAGGCAGCTCCTCTCAGCCAGGTCACTGGAACTATGCAATGACACACCTTATGGCCTATATCCATGGACCTGCTGCAATTTCCGTCATCTCCAGCACAAATTGCAGTTAAATAAATAAAGTCAGAGATGTCACAGCTCACACAGAGCAACAGTCTAAAACACATCAACGGGGGGTCACACGCAGTAGAAGGCCCATGGCTAGGTGCACGGGAAATCTGTGTTCCCTTACACAGTGCCAGGTCATTGGGGACCCTTGTACAAGAAACAAACAGGAGTGGGTACCCAACCGGTGGGTTAGAAGGGATGTTGCCAAGAGCAGAACTCAAACTAATTAGCTTTAAACACATTCAAGATGATTTAAGTGAAATGCCTAGGAGTTGTAAATGTTGTGCTAAAGGGATGGCATGCCAAGGGAGATATCTTCCAGATTTCACAGGATCCCCTCAATCCAACATCCCTAAAGTAAACGGAGGATGCCTGATGGATTTGTTAGACCTGTTATTAGTTTTATTAAACACACCAGGTACCATGAAGTAGTGACTAATGTACTGTAATCATAGGTGCTTCCAGGACACTGGTCGTCCAATACACACACCTCCAGACAGGACTGGCCGCCCCCCCCCCCTTGAGCAAAGGGAAGTAAAACATGATAGGGGTTAGCATGCTTTTACAGACGTTTGTGGCAAGCTCGCACATGGGGGTGTCCCGCTGAGTTTGGGGGCAGGTTAGCAGGCTTCACCTTGTCACTGCTCTGTCAGAGCCAGCAGACCCCTAGGGTGACAGCGCGCTAAAATACATGTCATGTTGGAGGTAGGTCCAGGATAAAAGGTCGGTGCTTGGTGAGGCTCAAATCCAAGCGGTTGGGGTATCTTTCAAAGGGGCAGATCGGGTTGGGCAGTACAACATTTTTCAAGTGCAACTGGGGATCTCCTCTTTTATGTCAGATCCTGCTCATTTGTTGTTTCCGCAGAGCTTGGGGTAGGGTAACGGACCACACCTTGTCTCGGTGGGTTTGATGTGTGGCCAGGTCTTTTGACCGAGTAGAAGCATTACCGCTGGGTATTCTGGGCATGAAGGAATGCCAGGCAAGAATCGAGCGAAGGCAAGTAGTGGTACTTTTTGGGGCATTTGTTGGATTGTCTCTCTGGTAGACCGCCATGCAAGGGGACTGTCTTAGGTCACGCACATCAGGCAGAGGTGCCCAGTGGAAGCACATGAGGGGACTGAACAGGACAGAACAGGACACTGCACAGGTTAGATGCCGGCGAATGGTGGCTACACTACTGCACAGGGCAAAGTAAACCTGGACTGAGTCTCATGCGGGGAGTGGTGGTGTTGGTGGTTGCTACCTCAGTACACAGGATCACTCCCTGTGGGGTCTATTGATCATCTCAATGGGCATTAAATTTACAGCCTCTCTAGTCTCTGCCATACTGTGAGTAGGTTAGCCATGGACTTTAATAAAGTGCTGCAATGGCCCTCTATTGCTATAGTACAGCATCTAGTTTACCGGTGCTTACTGGACCATCATTAGCACCAGCAGCGACGCACACGGGCAGCGGTATAGCTTCCTTTTATTTCGCCTGGGTTTGGGGCTGGCAGGGTTATCAAACTGTGCAGACAGAAACAGAAAAGGCAAAGATAGGCATACCTGTGATTGTACAACGCGCACTCAGCAGTAGGTTTCAGCATAATCCTGGTATACTGTTGGTAAAATACGTAAGGTTATGGGCTACTCACGAATAGGCACCTTCTGCCAGCTGGGGCGTGAGCGGGCCATTCCCAGGAGGGTGCGGGTTGCCTTGATAGCACTGATATGGAGGGGAGGGAGCACTAATACGGACAACTACGAGAGCACATTCTGCAGCCATAATTATGGTTAAATTGATTGCATGTTACCAGTTGCTCCAGTTAAGCAATTTTCCTTGGGAGTTGTCAGCAATAACTCGGACTGCAATTTTGGTGGTTGCCGGTTGGCAGGCCTTTTTAGATGTGGGTTTCTAGCTCAGGCATGCCCAAGTATGGGTCAGGTGCTTGAAGTCTGCCCTGGGAGACAAGTTCACAGGCATGTGGAGCGGTAGAACTGTAAGGGGCTTGGGTCCGACCTCTGGTCACAGGTTCCGATCCTGGTAGGTTCACTTAGCATTTCATCCTCCTGAGGTCGATATATCGAGTACCTCTGAGTTGAGTAACAATAAACATGTGCAAATTCTCCCACCCTTTAGCCTTGGCTGGCAGCCATGCAGGTTGTGGAATTTGTCATCCAACAAGTGTGCTTTGGCCCAACGGGTCTCCGGTTACAAAGTTTCAAGTAGACCACATCATGCAGGCATGCTTGCAATTGTCAGGACAGACAGGGGGAGACAAGAGATTCAGCAGCCACTCCTTCAGGATTGGGGCGGCAGCCACAGCCTTCCTATCAGGCATGCCGCCAGAGCGAATTAAGCAGGTAGGGCGCTGGGAGTCGCAATGCTACAAACGATTTTTAAGGCCTTGAGCTGAAGGATATGGCGAGAGGACCCTTAGGTACCATGTTGCAACCGACAGTCAGGTGCTTAAAGGTGTACGGTTTTGGCCCGGATTGACAAATGATGTTGCAGTGATGTGGTGTTGTTGTGCAATTGTAGATTATTAGAATATAAACGCTACAACAATTATGGTTTTCAAACACAACATCTCTTTATTTACCAGGAACCTAGGTCACAGAGATAACGTGGCTAGGTTACCCAGGTATGCGCTGGAGCGAGCTGGTGAGGAAGCTGCAGCAGATACTTGGGGGAGGGAGCGGTCCACCTCCTATTCTGGTCATACACTTGGGAGGGAATGACCTGACGACTCTGGGGAGGAGAGTACTGCTCCAAGACATGAGGGACATCATGTGTCAGTTGAGTAATCAGCTTGGGGCATGTGAACTGTGGTGGTCTTAAATTTTACCTCGCCCAGTTTGGCAAGGAGCCCGATCTGGAGACGCCATTGAGATATCACGTAGGAGAGTGAACAGCGCCAGGCGTAAATTCACGGAGCATTGGGGATTTGGCTTCATCAGTCATGGTTTTCTTCATGCCAAGTCTACTGGATGCTGGGAAGTGGATGGGATTCACCTCTCAAGGGTAGGCATGGACTTATTTTTGCTGGGCCTTGGGGAGGCCCTGGAAGCAACAGGCTGTAGGTAGGAATATCTGCCTTGGTGGGGGGCCCTGGTGGTGACGGTGGCCACCCCCAGAGCTGTGGAGGAGTTACAGGGTGATCCAGAGTCTGCAAGGTACAGAAGGGTACTATATTGCAGCAGCACAACAAGGGTGCTAAGCCAAGGATACCCAGGGATGTCTTAGCGGGTCCCCTGGAAGAACTACGGCGCCCCGTTAGTCCTACGGGCGGTTGTGGGTCTGAGCAACCGGGGCTGCCTGGAACGCTCCGCCCACCTGTTGGGGGCGTGAGTAAGGGAGTGGACTCGCGGTCCACTGATGGGAGAGGTGGCCTCTCCCAATAATTGGTAACCACCGATTGGCGACGGCCACGGTGCAATTTGGCTCATCAGACGGGCAGGCGGCATAGGGGCTGGCCTGCCCTGGGATCGCCCGTAAGATAACCCACCATGTTGGCATATTGGTTATGCAAATAAACCTGCAGCAAATTTCTCCACTAAAAAAGGTGTTGTGTGGTTTATTTATGTATGTTGCTGTATGAGAACTGATTGTTGCCGATATTGGCACTATGCAAAGGCTGCCCAGGGGGGCCACGTAGGGGACCCTCCAACAGGGCGGCCGCCTTAGTGCCACAGGAAGGCACAGAAGTCTGCTGACTAGGCTCCCTGGGCTAGGGACCAGGGGGTCTGCTGGCTGCGTCACTTCCGGCCGTGGGAGGGGGACAGGGGTACAAAAGCCTTCCCCGCCCACTGTACGGTCTCTTGACCGCTACCCGTCTCGCTGTTTCCCACCCTACCGCTTACCCTGCGGACGGCCAAAGGGTAGTACGGGGAGGGCAAGAATCTAACTTATTGTTTTGTGTTGCAGGAGGAGTTACAGGGCGATCCAGAGTCTGCAAGGTACAGAAGGGTACTATATTGCAGCAGCACAACAAGGTTGCTAAGCCAAGGATACCCAGGGATGTCTTAGTGGGTCCCCTGGAAGAACTACGGCGCCCCGTTAGTCCTACGGGCGGTTGTGGGTCTGAGCAACCGGGGGCTGCCTGGAACGCTCCGCCCACCTGTTGGGGGGCGTGAGTAAGGGAGTGGACTGGCGGTCCACTGATGGGAGAGGTGGCCTCTCCCAATAATTGGTAACCACCGATTGGCGACGGCCACAGTGCAATTTGGCTCATCAGACGGGCAGGCGGCATAGGGGCTGGCCTGCCCTGGGATCGCCCGTAAGATAACCCACCATGTTGGCATATTGGTTATGCAAATAAACCTGCAGCAAATTTCTCCACTAAAAAAGGTGTTGTGTGGTTTATTTATGTATGTTGCTGTATGAGAACTGATTGTTGCCGATATTGGCACTATGCGGAGGGTATGATGCAGATTATCACATTTTAAATACAGTGCTACAAACTACCTTAAGATAAGTATGTGTAGGTAAGTAACGATTTCATATACTTACCTGCACTATATACCACACACTGGGGTTGCCACTGGGGGCTGGGAATGTGACACCTTCCACGCCTGGGGGACTGAGAGGCAGTGGAGCAGCACAGTGACGTGGGTGGCAGCCGAAAGTGCCACCACACCAGGCGCGCGAGGAGCTCACTCTCTCCCACACCCCAAAGTGAAATGTATGCACAGCAGCACCCGCGGAGCTGGATAGGGCCCTGGTGGTACTCCTGCGCGCGGCAGGCCGCCTACCGCCGCAGAAATCAGCCCCCCACCGGGGAAGTAGAGAGGTCGCTCCTGCATTATCCACATTGAGAAGCACAAGTACAAAAAATGAGAAAGGTGGTTCGACCCAGAGACAGTTGAACAGGGCTACAGGCAGCAATACATGCCTGTTAGAGGAGACTACTGGAAGCGCACTATCGTGCAGCACAAGAAATCCAGCAGTCAGCACCAGTTTTAGGCACAAGGAGGGGCACGAGTGCAGGCGAGCCAACTTTGGAAGGTACGAGTCCTTGGTAGGCCTGGGCAGAGTTCATGGAGTTCCGCTATGCAAAGTGACCAAAAAACTCCGCCGTGCTACACGGAGTTCCGCGAGTGGCGGAGTGCGTTGGGCCACACAGTTCGTGCTGATATTTATCGCCAGGTGTTTTTCCCGCGCTGGAAAATCAGCGCAAACTCCACCATGCGCAGCGCAAAAAGGCGCTCCTTCTTTCTGCCGCTCAAGTAGATGTTGTAATCGAGGGGCAGCTTCCTCTAAGCGAACGGAAGGTTTCTCAACGCGTGCGGTAGCTGCCATCCGCAACCGCCCGCGTTGAGAAATCTCGCCGGGAGGTGGTCTAGAGTAAGATATTCCTCGCTCAACAACTTAACGTTGGCAACGAGGAAAAAACTCTTCTCCGCTATGCAGAGCAGTTTTTCAACTCCAGGCGCTATGAAGAGCGCAGAGTGGGAAAGACTCCACAAACTCCACGACCGGAGTGGAATTTCACCCCAGGCCTAATACTTGGTGCGGGGGACCCCACCAGGAAGGTAGGGAGAGGAGTTGGAAACCCGGAGGAAAGCAAAGGCGATAAAGACCTGATAACTCGCTCTGGTTAGTGGCCAAGAGTGGGTGGGCACAGTGCTCACTGAGGGAGGCAGTGGGGCACATGGGCAGGGAGCCACAGGGCAGCCCACAGCAGAGGGTCCTGGACAAGTGCAGCATGCACAGGTGGGATTGAAGGGTTGGAGAGGGGCAACAGGACCAGCGACAGCCCACAGCAAACAGAAAAGGGGTCGCAACGATGGAAGACAGGCCACTACTACCGAGCTGGCCCCAGTCCAGGATATCAATCCTACAGACCAGGCGGTCTGGTGCGACCTCCACCGATGTAAACTAGTTGATGATTGTTGATGGCCAGGGAGTTCAGAGTGTCTCAGGGCAACTTCGCAGACTTTAGGCAATACAACCAGCAGGATGTTTGTGGGCTAGCAGAGTCTGGGGCTGACAGGACAAGCAGGGCATGTGCCAGCAAGAAGGTGAAGCACAGGGCTGCTGCCAGGTCCACGGTGGTGGTGGTACACAAGACTAGCAGGCGGATGGGGACTCGGTCTGGACAAGTCCGCATTGTGGGAGAGTAATGGGCATTACAGGAGGGAGCTCCAGTGGTGAGGAATCAGGCAAGGAATTTGGCAAGAATGCAGACAATAGGGGGCATTGCCGAAAGCAACCGCTGATGTGGAGAAGGGCTTGGCACAGGGGAAAGGTTGAGAGTTCGAACATTAGAGATCAGAGAATGGCATGATGGGAGTGATGACAGCAGCCCAGGCCCCAGTGGCAGTGGTGTGTCAAGAGGGAAACTGCACAGGTTGGGAGGGTAGTTGGGGGGATGGGGGGTAGGCTCAAGAGTGAAGGGCGGAAAGGGTGAAGCGCTCCAGAAGAAGGAAAAGTGGAAGACAAGGCATGCAAAACCTGGATGTAAGTATGGAGAAGGAGGCTGGGCAACAGTTTGGGGCAGAACATGGTGGTGGATCTGGTGCTAAGAAGGATTGTGGGGTGGATGGTATGAGCGCATGGGTTGCAAGGGGGAGAGCATGATGGGAATCATGGGATAGATCTGTAATACAGCCAAGCAGCCCATCTTCAGCTCAGACTGAAGGCTGGAAGGGTTGGAGCAGGATGTCCAACCACTTCGGCTGATCAAGGGGCATCATCGCTCAGTGTCAGGATGAAAAGAGAAACAACGGGGGCCGGAGGAACAGTCCAAGTCAGTCAGCAATAGTGTAAGAGGGAGATGAGTTCAAAGGGAATGGTAGACACAACGGGTACAAATGGGGGAGGCACTAAGCAGCCAGTGAAACTTCCTTATATGGGATCTCTAACTCACTTGGAGTACAACTGCTATGGACACCAAAGAAAAAACATGGGTCAATGAATATATGGATGTATTCAAGTTATTGCCCAAGGAAGCAAGATGCAAGGAAAGGTCATACGTGGTAGAACGTGAGGTGGCAAAGCAACCTACCACGGCGATTAACATTGATACTTGGATGGCAGCCTTTATTAAATACACTAGTATCGTACGTGAGAAAGCTCCAGAATGTCATGTGGCGCTGTAGAAATATATGGACATCATCAGCATTACCAGTACCAGCTTGGGAGGTCTGGCCTGGTATGACGAAGAATTTATATCCAGGAAGAGTGTATCAGCCACCAACGTTTGGTGGGACATAAATCATGAACTCTACTTACAATACATGACTCCCACCAGGCTTTTGGAAATGGCACATGCAGGAACCGGGTTGCCACTAACTACACGCCCTTTCATGATTGCCTGACCCTGAGGCTGGAGGGGGCAATCAGGTAGGGCACATTGGAAGTGTGCAGGATCTTCAAAAAGGGTGCATGCCACAGATATCCCTGCAAATTCAGGCACTATTACTCCAAGTGTAGGGGTAGGCACCCAGTATTGGACTGCAATTGGGTGCAGGACAGGCCACAGTGGGTCGTGGCAGGGAGAAAACAGAGGGGTTGTGGGGGAAAAGGCAACCACGCCGGTTTAGCCCAAAGCTATGCTTTTCTGACTTTTGAAGTACCCCAGTGGGGTGGTGACCAGGTTAATATTAGACAGCTGTTGGACTTGGCCCTTTTTGCAGGGTCATCCCTGAACTTTTTGCCTTCCTCCTGTACTTTCTCTGACCTGTTTTTGTTGGTTTTATGACTCTGGGCACTTTACCACTGCTGATCAGTACTAAAGTGCATATGCTCTCTGTATAAATTGATGTATGGATTAGTGACTCCATGATTGGCTTATTTGATTTACTGTCAGACCCTAGTACAGTGCACCGCGTGTGCCCAGGGCCTGTAAATCAAATGCTGCTGGTGGGCTTGCACAACTTGTTGTGCCTCCCACCGGAGCAGCTTGGAAAGCGTGTCTCAGGCCTGCCATTGCAGAGCCTGTGTGCAGTCTGGTACTGCCATGTCGGCTTGGTAAGTGCACCCACTTACCAGTCCCCAAACCTTCCCTTTTCTGCATGTTAGTCACCCCTAAGGTAGGCCTGCGGGCAGGGTGCATTGTATGTAAGAGGTAGGACATGCCCTGGTGTGTGTGGCATGTCCTGATAGTGAATTACAGCCAATTTCGTTTTTCACTATTGCAAGGCTACCGGTCCCCATAGGCCAGAATGGGCAGTTTGATTATAACATCTTATAATCCTAACTGACCCAGGGAACATGGTAGAAAAACGAATTTAGTATGCCTTAACACAGAATGATAAAATACATCTTTTAGTTAAGTTGGTTTTAACATTCTGTGTTTGAAAATACCACTTTTAGAAAGTGGGTATTTTCTTGCCTAACCATCCAGCCTGCCTCTGCTAGCTTGTGTATTGTGTGTCTGGGTTTGTGAGGGACAGGGGCTGGGGGACTCCAGGAGACAGGGTGAGTCAGCACAGGGCTGAATAGACCTAGCTGCATGTAGAGTGGTGGGAGGAGTAGCACCTGGGCCTGAATAGGGCTGTGCCTGCCTTCCACAATGCTGGCTCCACCTCCTGTGGTGCGTCCAATGTCCCTGGCCCACATTGACAAAGGAAGGTGGTGTGCACTGGCAGAATGCACCCAGAACTGGTTTGGACTAGGTACAGGACCCTCTGCCTTCAGAGGACAAAGGATTTGCCAGTATAAATATTGGGACCTAGACCCCAAGATTTTAGATCACTTCTGGGAAACAAGAAGAACCTTTGCTGAGGAAAGGAACCAGAGAAACTGAAGGAGGAGGCTATCCCTATGCTGTGTGCTGTTTGAGGGATTGGCCTGCAGTGGTTGCCTGATTGCCAAAGAAAGGAGAAAGGAACTTTGTGTCTACTTTCATCATCTTGCAGAAAATCTCCAAGGGCTTGAAGATTGAGCTTACCTCCTGCTGAAGTATCAGGGATACAAGACTTCACCTAACAGCTCCCCTGAATTCCCTTGCTGGGAATTTGAAGTGCCTACTGTTGTGTTGGGCCTTCTGAGATACTGCGTGTCGATGGGAGCTGAAAGCGCGACTCACGAAGAAGCGTGTCGCCGCCGCAGCAGTTGTCATCGCATTGCCGAGAAAGTGTGCCGCCGCTGCCGCTGTCGCCATCGCATCACCGAAGTGCCTCGCATCACCGGAGAAGAGTGTCGCTGTCACAGCAGACGCCGTCGCATCATCGGAGAAGCGTGTCGCAGGGCCTGTCGCGGCTCAGAAGATCCACAGAGTCGCCGCACGGCCGTTGGGCGTGCACGCATCGCCTTCTTCGTTGTCGCATCAAGAGAAAGACGCCATTTTGTTTCATTGCACCGGGTCGTCATCGCATCGAGGCGCTGCGGGTCGCATCGCCACAGAAGCGCAGTAAGAAACCGATGCATCATTTCCCCACGCGGTGAAGAACCGACGCATCACCTCCTCTCCGGTAAGGAACCGACGCATCACCGTCCCCTACGCAGCAGTAGGGAACCGACGCATCACCTCCCCCGGAGCAAGGAACAGAGGCATCCCCGTTCTTGCGTATAAGGAACCCATGCATCACCTTCCCTGCAACTCTTTTGTTTGTATCGCGTTACGCATCCAAAGGTACATTGAACGTAGAGTGTCGCATTTATCATTTTTATTGAACTGAACTATTTTCTACCATTGACAGTCATATTTTTCATAGTGTATTGTGGATTTTTGTCGTTTTGGGTCTTGTGTTAAGTCTATATAAAAATACTTCTTTTTATAATACAACCTGTGTGGTGTCCATCTGTAGTGTTGTCACTGTGTTACTGAATGTGTTACAAATGCTTTACACACTGCCTCTGAAATAAGCCTGCCTGCTCGTGCCAAGCTACCAAGGGGGTGAGCAGGGGTTATTTTAGTAGTGTATCCCCCTTACCCTGACTAGAAGCAAGGGTCCCTATTTGGACAAAGGTACCTACCTCTGCCAACTAGAGAACCCCAGTTCTAACATTGGTGGTCAGCGGTGAGGATTCTGGACTTGCATTTGTGACTCATATACAGTAATTGGTGTACACTACTAGTGAGTGCAGTCCAAACGCAACCACTTACATTTTGGTAGATTGTTTTTTCCTGGGATTTCTATTTTTGCCAAGAACTGCCAAGTTTAGTCACCATGAGCAAAACAGCATCCATCGCATCTGTGGATTTAGATTTTGAAGAAGAAAAGCTGGAAAGTTACACTGTAAAACAGCTGAAACACTTCTGCAGGAGATTTAAAGTTGCTATGACCGGTCTTTCCAAGAAGGATGAGTTCCAAAAGGCGCTGAGGGCCTGGGTGGAAGCAAGGAGCACCCCTGAGCATGTGGAAGAGCATGAGGAGGGGGCTGAGGATGCAGGAGGGCAGCTAGGTGGGCTATTGGGTCCAGGGGGGAGGAAAGCACCTTCCCAAGCAGACAGCAGTGTTTCTTCCAAGGGCCTGTCCCCAGGAGAGCTGGAGGACAGGGAGAGAAGTAGGATGCATGAAATGGAACTGACCAAGCTTAAGATGGGTGGGCAGTTGGAATTGGAAATTAAGAAATTGGCCCTAGAGGAAGAGAGAATGAGATTAGAGCATGAGTTAAGAATGAGGGAGCTTGATTTGGAGTTCGAGAGGATTGAGGCCATAAGTGTCTCAGCCCAGCAACAAGAAATCTGTGTTGTTCAGAAAGTGAGCTTGGCTGAGTTGGAGGTGGAATCTAGCTCAGATGGTGGCAGCCAAATGTTATTATTGAGTGCTGAGGGAGTAGTGCACACACCCAGAGATGTGGCGCGTGACTTGGAGGTGGTTGATTTACACCAGGAGGTTCAAGGATATGAGGTAGCTCCAGTGGTGCGCAGTGTCCCTGAGGTGGATTGGGGAACTTTCACAGGGGTTCATGGTCCTAGTGGTGGGAGGGACACTCTACTGACTATAGATGAGAGGTGCAGGGAGGGGGGTTCCCCCATGGTTGAAGTCCTGGTGTGTGAGTGTGAAGACCGCCCAGAAGAGTGTGGGTTGAGTGACAGAGACAGTCAGATACTGTCTTGCCAATCTCAGGAGAGTGGTGTGGGGTACGTGTGCAAGGCACTGGATGGTGAGGTGAAGGATAGTTTGGTGGGGATATACGACTCAAATTGTGGAGAGCATATTGTAAGTCCCTGTTTTCCAGAGCTATGCCAACACCTGGAGGAGTGTGAGTTCTCTGACCCCGGGGAGCTCACAATGGAGGCAGACCTTTTGGTGGATTCCAGAGGGTCTGAAGAGGCATTGGGGAGTGACCCTAAGAGGAGTGGCTCAGGTGTCTTCCACCCCAGGGTGGTGGGAGAGGTTCAGTCTAGCCCAGCTAGGTCCCGTGGTAGTGGGAGGGGTGTAGTGGCTCACGTCCTGTCTCTGCGGAGAAGGAGTGAGTGTGGGACTGCGTGTCCCCAGGTGCCCGAACTCCAGTCTCAGGGCCTGGAGGGTTCCTTAAGGGAACACCAGGTTGGGGGCCTAGGCTGTACTGGTAGGCCATTTGAGGAGGATCCCCTAGTGTCTGGTGAACTGGGAGTGTCTGTAAGCAGGCCTCCATCAGTTCTGGTGTCTGGCAGTGCCACTCCTAAGTGGAGGGTGCAGAAGTCCAGATTGAGGGGTGAGAGGGGGAAAGAGTCCCCAGTGGAAGAACCAGTGGGTCAGGGGCCAGCCAGAAGGGCTGAGTCACCAATGAATGACCATGGTGACACCACTTCTGTCCTGGGGGATCTTCACGCACTGTCAGATGGACAGGGGTCGGGAGATCTGCGCCAGGCAGACTGTCACACGATACATGAGTTGTGTGTCACCCTCGGGGGGGGGCATATGTGCTCCCAATGAAGTCCTGGTGAGCCGGGCAAGTCTTCAACCGCAGGGGTTGGTCCCTGGGTTGGGAAGCCAGGTTCAGGTGTTGCCTGACCTGGAGGGCGGGGCATCTGTACTCAGTGTCCCTACCAGTTTGTCTTCTAGGGGTACCACTCCAGGTGGGAGGGTACATCACTCTGGAAGGGGGTGCAGAGGGAGGGAGTCCTCGCCTCTGACCCCGGTGCAACCTGAGGGTTTAGATCCCAGGTTGGTAGATCAGTTGCAGGGTAGCACCCCTGAACTGGTGGGCGAATTGTGCGGGACACCTGCCACAGGTGCCCTGACAATTCTGGAAGGGGGTACCACTCCAGGTGGGAGGGTACAGAGCCCCAAGGAGGAGGAGGACCGGGTGTGGGAAAGCCCACCCCAGTCTCCTGCCCGGCCACCGGGTACAGGCCCGGGGTTGGTGGGTCAGTGTCAGGATGTCATACCTGACCTGACAGGAGGGAGAGTGGACCAAGGGTGCCAGGCACCTGGGGCTACCGCCCCCCGCTCTCTGACGCCGCAGAGGTTGGAGAACCATGAAAGGCCTGGGGCCTGGCCCTCATCACTGACAGCTGTCAGTGGCCACTGTGGCTTGCTGTCCTGGTGGACAGAGTTGCCCCTGGGAGGGGGACAGAAGTCACACCCCGGGGGTGGACTGGGCCACACCTCTGTGTTGGCCATGTGGGTACTGTCTGTCTGTTGGGACACACCTGTGAGCAAGCTAAGGTTAGGTGCTGCACAGATGGTGTCCACAGGTGAGGAGAAGGGTTCCCCATGGGTCAGCTTAGTGGGCCCTGAGAGTATGGACAGAGGGATCCAAATAGGTTCAGATGGGCGTAGAACTGGAATATGCCCCTGCTGTTGCGGGCCAGGGTCCAGGTTCTATCGCCCAAAGCAGGGAAGCCCATCAAGGTAGTGATTGGTCTACCCTGCGTTTTGTCTGGAAGGCGGTTGTGTTGGACTTGGCCCTTTTTGCAGGGTCATCCCTGAACTTTTTGCCTTCCTCCTGTACTTTCTCTGACCTGTTTTTGTTGGTTTTATGACTCTTGGCACTTTACCACTGCTGATCAGTACTAAAGTGCATATGCTCTCTGTATAAATTGATCTATGGATTAGTGACTCCATGATTGGCTTATTTGATTTACTGTCAGACCCTAGTACAGTGCACCGCGTGTGCCCAGGGCCTGTAAATCAAATGCTGCTGGTAGGCTTGCAGCACTGGTTGTGCCACCCACCGGAGCAGCTTGGAAAGCGTGTCTCAGGCCTGCCATTGCAGAGCCTGTGTGCAGTCTGGTACTGCCATGTCGACTTGGTAAGTGCACCCACTTACCAGTCCCCAAACCTTCCCTTTTCTGCATGTTAGTCACCCCTAAGGTAGGCCTGCGGGCAGGGTGCATTGTATGTAAGAGGTAGGACATGCCCTGGTGTGTGTGGCATGTCCTGATAGTGAATTACAGCCAATTTCGTTTTTCACTATTGCAAGGCTACCTGTCCCCATAGGCCAGATTGGGCAGTTTGATTATAACATCTTATAATCCTAACTGACCCAGGGGACATGGTAGAAAAACGAATTTAGTATGCCTGAACTCAGAATGATAAAATACATCTTTTAGTGAAGTTGGTTTTAACATTCTGTGTTTGAAAATACCACTTTTAGAAAGTGGGTATTTTCTTGCCTAACCATCCAGCCTGCCTCTGCTAGCTTGTGTATTGTGTGTCAGGGTTTGTGAGTGACAGGGGCTGGGGGACTCCAGGAGACAGGGTGAGTCAGCACAGTGCTGAATAGACCTATCTGCATGTAGAGTGGTGGGAGGAGTAGCACCTGGACCTGAATAGGGCTGTGCCTGCCTTCCACAATGCTGGCTCCACCTCCTGTGGTGTGTCTGATGTCCCTGGCCCACATTGACAAAGGAAGAAGGTGTGCACTGGCAGAATGCACCCAGAACTGGTTTGGACTAGGTCCAGGACCCTCAGCCTTCAGAGGACAAAGGATTTACTTGTATAAATATTGGGACCCAGACCCCAAGATTTTCGATCACTTCTGGGAAACAAGAAGAACCTTTGCTGAGGAGAGGAACGAGAGGAACTGAAGGAGGAGACTATCCCTACGCTGTGTGCTGTTTGAGGGATTGGCCTGCAGTGGTTGCCTGATTGCCAAAGAAAGGAGAAAGGAACTTTGTGTCTACTTTCATCATCTTGCAGAAAATCTCCAAGGGCTTGAAGATTGAGCTTGCCTCCTGCTGAAGTCTCAGGGATATAGGACATCACCAAACAGCTCCCCTGAATTCCCTTGTTGGGAATTTGAAATGCCTACTGTTGTGTTGGGCCTTCTGAGATACTGCGTGTCGCTGGGAGCTGAAAGCGCGACTCACGAAGAAGCGTGTCGCCGCCGCAGCAGTTGTCATCGCATCGCCGAGAAAGCGTGCTGCCGCTGCCGCTGTCGCCATCGCATCACCGAAGTGCCTCGCATCACCGGAGAAGAGTGTCGCCGTCACAGCAGACGCCGTCGCATCATGGGAGAAGCGTGTCGCAGGGCCTGTCGCGGCTCAGAAGATCCACTGAGTCGCCGCACGGCCATCGGGCGTGCACGCATCGCCTTCTTCGTTGTCGCATCAAGAGAAAGACGCCATTTTGTTTCATTGCACCGGGTCGTCATCGCATCGAGGCGCTGCGGGTCGCATCGCCACAGAAGCGCAGTAAGAAACCGATGCATCACCTCCCCACGCGGTGAAGAACCGACGCATCACCTCCTCTCCGGTAAGGAACCGACGCATCACCGTCCCCTACGCAGCAGTAGGGAACCGACGCATCACCTCCCCCGGATCAAGGAACCGACGCATCCCCGTTCCTGCGTGCAAGGAACCGATGCATCACCTTCCCTGCAACTCTTTTGTTTGTATCGCGTTACGCATCCAAAGGTACATTGAAAGTAGAGTGTCGCATTTATCATTTTTATTGAACTGAACTATTTTCTACCATTGACAGTCATATTTTTCATAGTGTATTGTGGATTTTTGTCGTTTTGGGTCTTGTGTTAAGTCTATATAAAAATACTTATTTTTATAATACAACCTGTGTGGTGTCCATCTGTAGTGTTGTCACTGTGTTACTGTATGTGTTCACAAATGCTTTACACACTGCCTCTGAGATAAGCCTGCCTGCTCGTGCCAAGCTACCAAGGGGGTGAGCAGGGGTTATATTAGTAGTGTATCCCCTTACCCTGACTAGAAGCAAGGGTCCCTATTTGGACAAAGGTACCTACCTCTGCCAACTAGAGACCCCCAGTTCTAACATTGGTGGTCAGCGGTGAGGATTCTGGACTTGCATTTGTGACTCATATACAGTAATTGGTGTACACTACTAGTGAGTGCAGACCAAACGCAACCACTTACATTTTGGTAGATTGTTTTTTCCTGGGATTTCTATTTTTGCCAAGAACTGCCAAGTTTAGTCACCATGAGCAAAACAGCATCCATCGCATCTGTGGATTTAGATTTTGAAGAAGAAAAGCCGGAAAGTTACACTGTAAAACAGCTGAAACACTTCTGCAGGAGATTTAAAGTTGCTATGACCAGTCTCTCCAAGAAGGATGAGTTCCAAAAGGCGCTGAGGGCCTGGGTGGAAGCAAGTAGCACCCCTGAGCATGAGGAGGGGGCTGAGGATACAGGAGGGCAGCTAGATGGGCTATTGGGTCCAGGGGGGAGGAAAGCACCTTCCCCAGCAGGCAGCAGTGTTTCTTCCAAGGGCCTGTCCCCAGGAGAGCTGGAGGACAGGGAGAGAAGTAGGATGCATGAAATGGAGCTGACCAAGCTTAAGATGGGTGGGCAGTTGGAATTGGAAATTAAGAAATTGGCCCTAGAGGAAGAGCGAATGAGATTAGAGCATGAGTTAAGAATGAGGGAGCTTGATTTGGAGTTCAAGAGGATTGAGGCCATAAGTGTCTCAGCCCAGCAACAAGAAATCTGTGTAGCTCAGAAAGTGAGCTTGGCTGAGTTGGAGGTGGAATCTAGCTCAGATGGTGGCAGCCAAATGTTATTATTGAGTGCTGAGGGAGTAGTGCACACACCCAGAGATGTGGCGCGTGACTTGGAGGGGGTTGATTTACACCAGGAGGTTCAAGGATATGAGGTAGCTCCAGTGGTGCGCAGTGTCCCTGAGGTGGATTGGGGAACTGGCACAGGGGTTCATGGTCCTAGTGGTGGGAGGGACACTCTACTGACTCTAGATGAGAGGTGCAGGGAGGGGGGTTCCCCCATGGTTGAAGTCCTGGTGTGTGAGTGTGAAGACCGCCCAGAAGAGTGTGAGTTGAGTGACAGAGACAGTCAGATACTGTCTTGCCAATCTCAGGAGAGTGGTGTGGGGTACGTGTGCAAGGCACTGGATGGTGAGGTGAAGGATAGTTTGGTGGGGATATACGACTCAAATTGTGGAGAGCATATTGTAAGTCCCTGTTTTCCAGAGCTATGCCAACACCTGGTGGAGTGTGAGTACTCTGACCCCAGGGAGCTCACAATGGAGGCAGACGTTTTGGTGGATTCCAGAGGGTGTGAAGAGGCATTGGGGAGTGACCCTAAGAGGAGTGGCTCAGGTGTCTTCCACCCCAGGGTGGTGGGAGAGGTTCAGTCTAGCCCAGCTAGGTCCCGTGGTAGTGGGAGGGGTGTAGGGGCTCACGTCCTGTCTCTGCGGAGAAGGAGTGAGTGTGAGACTGCATGTCCCCAGGTGCCCGAACTCCAGTCTCAGGGAACACCAGGTTGGGGGCCTAGGCTGTACTGGTAGGCCATTTGAGGAGGATCCCCTAGTGTCTGGTGAACTGGGAGTGTCTGTAAGCAGGCCTCCATCAGTTCTGGTGTCTGGCAGTGCCACTCCTAAGTGGAGGGTGCAGAAGTCCAGATTGAGGGGTGAGAGGGGGAAAGAGTCCCCAGTGGAAGAACCAGTGGGTCAGGGGCCAGCCAGAAGGGCTGAGTCACCAATGAATGACCATGGTGACACCACTTCTGTCCTGGGGATCTTCACGCACTGTCAGATGGACAGGGGTCGGGAGATCTGCACCAGGCAGACTGTCACTCGACACATGAGTTGTGTGTCACCCTCGGGGGGGGCATATGTGCTCCCAATGAAGTCCTGGTGCGCCGGGCAAGTGTTCAACCGTAGGGGTTGGTCCCTGGGTTGGGAAGCCAGGTTCAGGTGATGTCTGACCTGGAGGGCGGGGCATCTGTACTCAGTGTCCCTACCAGTTTGTCTTCTAGGGGTACCACTCCAGGTGGGAGGGTACAGCACTCTGGAAGGGGGTGCAGAGGGAGGGAGTCCTCGCCTCTGACCCCGGTGCAACCTGAGGGTTTAGATCCCAGGTTGGTAGATCAGTTGCAGGGTAGCACCCCTGAACTGGTGGGCGAATTGTGCGGGACACCTGCCACAGGTGCCCTGACAATTCTGGAAGGGGGTACCACTCCAGGTGGGAGGGTACAGAGCCCCAAGGAGGAGGAGGACCGGGTGTGGGAAAGCCCACCCCAATCTCCTGCCCGGCCACCGGGTACAGGCCCGGGGTTGGTGGGTCAGTGTCAGGATGTCATACCTGACCTGACAGGAGGGAGGGAGAGTGGACCAAGGGTGCCAGGCACCTGGGGCTACCGCCCCCCGCTCTCTGACGCCGCAGAGGTTGGAAAACCATGAAAAGCCTGGGGCCTGGCTCTCATCACTGACAGCTGTCAGTGGCCACTGTGGCTTGCTGTCCTGGTGGACAGAGTTGCCCCTGGGAGGGGGACAGAAGTCACACCCCGGGGTGGACTGGGCCACACCTCTGTGTTGGCCATGTGGGTACTGTCTGTCTGTTGGGACACACCTGTGAGCAAGCTAAGGTTAGGTGCTGCACAGATGGTGTCCACAGGTGAGGAGAAGGGTTCCCCATGGGTCAGCTTAGTGGGCCCTGGGAGTATGGACAGAGGGATCCAAATAGGTTCAGATTGGCGTAGAACTGGAATATGCCCCTGCTGTTGCGGGCCAGGGTCCAGGTTCTATCGCCCAAAGCAGGAAGCCCATCAAGGTAGTGATTGGTCTACCCTCCGTTTTGGCTGGAAGGGGGTTGTGTTGGACTTGGCCCTTTTTGCAGGGTCATCCCTGAACTTTTTGCCTTCCTCCTGTACTTTCTCTGACCTGTTTTTGTTGGTTTTATGACTCTGGGCACTTTACCACTGCTGATCAGTACTAAAGTGCATATGCTCTCTGTATAAATTGATGTATGGATTAGTGACTCCATGATTGGCTTATTTGATTTACTGTCAGACCCTAGTACAGTGCACCGCGTGTGCCCAGGCCCTGTAAATCAAATGCTGCTGGTGGGCTTGCAGCACTGGTTGTGCCACCCACCGTAGCAGCTTGGAAAGCGTGTCTCAGGCCTGCCATTGCAGAGCCTGTGTGCAGTCTGGTACTGCCATGTCGACTTGGTAAGTGCACCCACTTACCAGTCCCCAAACCTTCCCTTTTCTGCATGTTAGTCACCCCTAAGGTAGGCCTGCGGGCAGGGTGCATTGTATGTAAGAGGTAGGACATGCCCTGGTGTGTGTGGCATGTCCCGATAGTGAATTACAGCCAATTTCGTTTTTCACTATTGCAAGGCTAACTGTCCCCATAGGCCAGAATGGGCAGTTTGATTATAACATCTTATAATCCTAACTGACCCAGGGAACATGGTAGAAAAACGAATTTAGTATGCCTGAACTCAGAATGATAAAATACATCTTTTAGTGAAGTTGGTTTTAACATTCTGTGTTTGAAAATACCACTTTTAGAAAGTGGGTATTTTTTTGCCTAACCATCCAGCCTGCCTCTGCTAGCTTGTGTATTGTGTGTCAGGGTTTGTGAGTGACAGTGGCTGGTGGACTCCAGGAGACAGGGTGAGTCAGCACAGGGCTGAATAGACCTATCTGCATGTAGAGTGGTGGGAGGAGTAGCACCTGGGCCTGAATAGGGCTGTGCCTGCCTTCCACAATGCTGCCTCCACCTCCTGTGGTGCGTCTGATGTCCCTGGCCCACATTGACAAAGGAAGAAGGTGTGCACTGGCAGAATGCACCCAGAACTGGTTTGGACTAGGTACAGGACCCTCTGCCTTCAGAGGACAAAGGATTTACTAGTATAAATATTGGGACCCAGACCCCAAGATTTTAGATCACTTCTGGGAAACAAGAAGAACCTTTGCTGAGGAGAGGAACGAGAGGAACTGAAGGAGGAGACTATCCCTATGCTGTGTGCTGTTTGAGGGATTGGCCTGCAGTGGTTGCCTGATTGCCAAAGAAAGGAGAAAGGAACTTTGTGTCTACTTTCATCATCTTGCAGAAAATCTCCAAGGGCTTGAAGATTGAGCTTGCCTCCTGCTGAAGTCTCAGGGATACAAGACTTCACCAAACAGCTCCCCTGAATTCCCTTGCTGGGAATTTGAAGTGCCTACTGTTGTGTTGGGCCTTCTGAGATACTGCGTGTCGCTGGGAGCTGAAAGCGCGACTCACGAAGAAGCGTGTCGCCGCCGCAGTAGTTGTCATCGCATCGCCGAGAAAGCGTGCCGCCGCTGTCGCCATCGCATCACCGAAGTGCCTCGCATCACCGGAGAAGAGTGTCGCCGTCACAGCAGACGCCGTCGCATCATCGGAGAAGCGTGTCGCAGGGCCTGTCGCAGCTCAGAAGATCCACTGAGTCGCCGCACGGCCGTCGGGTGTGCACGCATCGCCTTCTTCGTTGTCGCATCAAGAGAAAGACGCCATTTTGTTTCATTGCACCGGGTCGTCATCGCATCGAGGCGCTGCGGGTCGCATCGCCACAGAAGCGCAGTAAGAAACCGATGCATCACCTCCCCACGCGGTGAAGAACCGACGCATCACCTCCTCTCCGGTAAGGAACCGACGCATCACCGTCCCCTACGCAGCAGTAGGGAACCGACGCATCACCTCCCCCGGAGCAAGGAACCGACGCATCCCCGTTCTTGCGTGTAAGGAACCGATGCATCACCTTCCCTGCAACTCTTTTGTTTGTATCGCGTTACGCATCCAAAGGGTCATTGAACGTAGAGTGTCGCATTTATCATCTTTATTGAACTGAACTATTTTCTACCATTGACAGTCATATTTTTCATAGTGTATTGTGGATTTTTGTCGTTTTGGGTCTTGTGTTAAGTCTATATAAAAATACTTATTTTTATAATACAACCTGTGTGGTGTCCATCTGTAGTGTTGTCACTGTGTTACTGTATGTGTTCACAAATACTTTACACACTGCCTCTGAGATAAGCCTGCCTGCTCGTGCCAAGCTACCAAGGGGGTGAGCAGGGGTTATTTTAGTAGTGTATCCCCCTTACCCTGACTAGAAGCAAGGGTCCCTATTTGGACAAAGGTACCTACCTCTGCCAACTAGATACCCCCAGTTCTAACAACGGCTTAATGCAAGGTTTTGGGATTCCATGCACAAATCCACACAGGGGTATATGGGCAGAGTATTTAAGGTCGTGCAAGGAGGCCCCTTGGCTGGTGGCATACAAACGACAAAGTAGTGTTGAGCCGCAAAATGGCAGCCCTGTTCTCAAAACTCCTTTTGAAAAACCTTATAGTATTGCCATCATCTGTCTTGGGCTGAAGGAGGTTCAGTAAATTACTTTATTGACCAAACCAATCATAATATTTTGCGATGTATGCCAGCATTGACACGGCCATAGCCCTGGTGAGGGAATGTGGTATGGAAGCAGAGATCGGTTCACCCAGGTGAATTTCAGTTCCTGCAAATTCAGTTTTAAGGCTCCTACTACTTGAACAAGTCCATGCCCATGGGGTGCTTGGTGCCTGTGCCAAGGTTCAGCCCCTTCGAGGAGTAGGCTGTGAGACAGGTGTTGAGGTCTGATCAGGTGCTGCACTACTCGACATATTTTTAATGGCAGGCAGGGCAGAGGCAACAGATTAATTTAGCAGGCTGATGGGGATGCTACAAGTGGTAGCAGAGACATTCTGCATACCACTGTCGGAAGTGCCAGCCACTAGATTGAAGTTTCTAGGTATAGAGCTGGACTCCTGAGATGGGGTCATGAATGCCGAGCAAGAAACTGACTGATTTACGACATTTGCTAATGGAAGAGATGTGGAAGAAGAAATGCGAACTAAGGCAACTGCAGTGAGGGCTAGGACACTTAACTTTAGCATGCAGAGTAGTAGCCCTGGGTAGGGCATCATGCAGGCAATTCGTATTTGCTATGAGAGGTGTGTTGAAGCCACACCGTCTGGATACAAATGATGGACAGGCTCAAACTGGACTTGACAGTGTGGATAACATTTTTGGAGCATTACAACAGAGTGACATTGTGGCTCCAAAACAACCCCTTGACATGGAAGGCTGAGATTTTTATGGATGCATCAAGTGTTGAAGGTTTTGGTGTATATTAGAGAGGGCACTGATCTGGTGAAAGATGGCTGCAGGAATGGAGTTCTTCTGGTGGTGGTGTTTGCTGTGCGTTTGACGGTCAGAAACTGAGAAACAAGAAGGTGACATTTGTCATTGGCAACCAAGAGTTGATGCATGTTGTGAACTGGATGACGACAAAGAATGAGTAGTGGTGAAGCTGCTGAGGGAGCTGTTACTGATGTGTTTAGAAGACAGCATCTTGTTCGGAGCCAGGCTTATTGATGATTTGGAAAACGGTGTGGCTGACATGTCTCATTCACAGTGGGCAAGGTTCTGTGGTTTAGCCTGTGAAGTGGATGCAAGAGACCTGAGAGATCCAGAAGACATGTAGGAAATCGGAATGTGAGAGCAATTCAGCTTGCAGAATACTCGCTGGCAGAATCAACAGGGACGGGCTAGAGAATCGTTGCAGTCTGGAGCATCAAAAAGGCCGAACGGTGAGGGGTATGGAGGAGAGACGAAATGATAAGATCACTCACGTCATGAGTAATGGCATGTGTTGTGTGAGTTCATAACCCCGTTTGATCCAGAACAATATCTCAGTTTAATATATATAAAATATTCTATCTATCTATCTATCTAGCTATATATATATCTATATATCTCTATATATATATATATGTAAAGTAACAGGCTGTCAGATACAACCACACCCAAAATTTGGATGAAGAATGTTATTGTAAAGTTTTAAGTGTCACGCGTTACAATTTTAAGGAAAAGTTTTCATTGTGTCCGTTTAATAAGGCGGTGGTTGTTGACTTCACACTTTTCTTGTGAAAACTGCCAACTAGCTGTTCCTTTCTGTGAAGTTGTGGTTACCCTCGGGAGAAGACAAAGAGGTCCTGAGATTCAGCACATTAACCATACAAGCGTTACCCTTCACTGTCACCCAGTGAATTGCAATATTAGTTGCCCTGTGTGCCTGATTTCAAAACTACCCATGGGTCTTTGTGCTACTGTTGTGGGGACCCGTATCTCATCAGCCCGTGACCTCACTGTGGCTTAAGTGTTGGTTGGATGCTTCCACCACAGTGCCCACTTCTTGAATGAGAAGCCTTGTACTTGCCTGGGGCCACAGCTCTGGTTTACAGCCGTAGCAGGTAGGCCTACCTCCAAGGACTTCCTGCATAAGTGGAGTGCTCTGCTGGGCCTTCTCCTTCTTCCTCATATGTTGCGTAGGCCTCGTCTCCTCGGCTCCCCCTCTTCTTCGAGGCCTTCCGGACCTCAGATATCTCCGCTCCATTTTGCATCTTCTCCGGGCCTCTCACAGCTCCAGATGTTTCTTCCTTTTCTCGCACTCACTTCATCTCCTTCCGATCGACCTCTCCCCCTTCCTGGTCACGAGCCAAATGCCTCTAATTGCCTTTACTTTGTCTACGCGAGGACAGATCTGGCCATCTTGAATTTGGTACCCCAAATTACGGATGGAATTGGTAAGAGTGTGCACTTTTCAGGGTTAGCACTAAGTCCCGCTTTGCGGAGGGCAGTGCAGAGAGCCCTTAAGTGTTGGAGGTGTGAACTCCAAGAAGGACCAAATAACACAATATCATCTACTAAGGCAGCTGCAAAATGGTGATGTGAATGTAAGATCCTATCCATTAACCACAGAAATGTGCAGGGGCCCCATGACGACCAAAGGCAAGAACCCTAAACTGATAAAGGCCTGAAGGGGTTGAGAATGCCTTTTTCTCTTTTGCTCTTACAGTCAAGTGAATCTGGCAGTAGCCTTTTGTGAGATCCAGTGTGGAGAGGTATACAGCCTTTCCTAATTTTTGTATTTATTCATCCACCCGGGGCATGGGGTATGTATAGAATTTTGTGATGTTAAGCTGGCGGAAGTCTGTACAAAACCGGATGGTGCCTTTGAGTTTGCGAACCAGAACGACAGGGGAGCTCCAAGCGCTGTTGGAGGGTTCTATGATGCCTGCCTCTAACATGTGGGTTACATCCCTTTCCACTGCTTCACTCGTGGCCTCTGGTATCCAATACAGCCGTAGCCTCACTACTTGGTCACCTTTAGTGATGATGTCATGTTGGATTAACTTTATTTTCCATGGCTTTCCTAAAAAGACTTCACAAATTGATGCAAAACTTCCTGTAAGTGGGTTTTCTCGTCAGAATCAAGGCGGCCCCAAGTTTTATTTAACTCACTGTTATAGCTGGTTCTATAGGGGCCACAAAGGTTTCTAGGGGTCGCGAGTCTGTAATCAAAAAAGCAGCTTTTCCCGGGGAACCCTGTTGACATTATTCTTCCCATTTTTTTAACAAGTTTATTTGATACATTTGACCCTTCCTTGATTGATGTGGGACTGCTAGTCAGTAGGTTACTGTAGTTATTTGGTCCAAAACGATAAATGTCCCTTGCCATTTTGCCAACAAATTATTCTCACTTGATGGGAGTAACACTAATACCTTCTCTACCTTATCCAGCTCTGGAACGTGCACTGTTTATCATACTCAGCTATTTGTTTTCTCTGTGCCTTCTCCAGATTTAAACGTACCTCCTTCCACAACCTGCTGATATTACTGCGAAGGTTGGCGGCATAGTCTTGGCAAGTCTCGAGCCACATCCTCCTCCTCCTTCACCTCCTCCTCCCAATGTTAGGCTGCCATGTCTAACAAAGCACTAGGCTGTCGGCCGAAAACCAACTCAAAGGGGGAAAACCCAGTGGAACTTTGGGTATGAGCTTGGATGGCAAAAAATACTAATGGCAGTTTCTTATTCCAGTCTCTAACCACTATCTGAGACTAGCTTTTTTAGGATTATTTTAATGGTACGATTATATCGGTCCATAAACAATCTGTTTGGGGGGTGATATACGGAAGTCCGTATTTGTTGTATTCCAAGACTTTGGCACACCTGTACATAAGTCTAGCCACAAAGCGAGTCCCCTGGTCGGCTAATATTTCTTTGGGGAAACCCACCCTAGAAAAGAACTCGATCATGGCCTGTAGTACTACTAGAGTAGTCATACTCATTAAAGGTATCTGGTAGCATAATCTACATTTACCAAGATATATTAATACCCTTTTGAGGACGCCAGAAAAGGCCCCACCAGATCCATTCCTACTCAAGAAAAGAGAATACTAACAACAGGAAGTGGCCTTAGAAGAGCTTTATATTCATTAGGTGGATTGATTAATTGGCAACTCTCACATGAAGCACAGAACCTCCTTCGGTCGGCATAAAATCCGGCCAATAAAATCTTCTTAATAAGTATTCCTCAGTCTTCTCCCGCCCATAATGTCCTTCCCCTACCTCACACTGAGCTAGGTGTAATACCAGCTTTCGAAAGGGGAGGGGAACAACCAATTGGACTTTTCTTTCAACATTCCGGGTTACACCTCGGTACAATAACCCCTTCTTTTCGAAAAAAATATGGTCCTACCTGATTTTGTTCATCAGTAAAAGTTCGGGTCCAAGCCTGAGCTAGGTTGGTATCCTCTCTGTGGGTCACCCGAAAAATACGTGGGTGTTTCCACTTGTCATCTGTGGAAGTAAATACAGAGTGCGGTTTATTAATTTCCATAACCCTGAATGACTTTTTACTCTTACTTTTTTCGGACCTCGACTTCTTTGGTTTGGGGTTACCCTCACCTATTTCCTCCCCCTGGAAAGGAGTCTCAGCCAGCCAAATTCCCTCCTTTAGCCTTCCTTCCGTTGACAGGAGTAATGGGTGAAACTGGCAATAGTCGGTGCCTATAATTATATCTTCGACTAGGCTAGGAACAGCCCCCACTCTCAAATTCTCAACTTTTCCCTGCCATTCTATGGTCTACAGGGTAGAGCTTGCTGTCCCCATGTATGCAAGGAATGGTTACCTGTTCTCCTGTCTGTATCTGTTGGGATTCCACTTACTTCTCTCGGGCTACCAAATAGTGACAAACTGAATCTATCAGAGCTCAAACTGGATGTCTGTTGAGTAAAATGAATTTTTTGTGGCCTTTTTGTGGTCCAGCGATACACAGCACCTGTCTCTTCGTATATCCTATCTCCATAGGTTCTGGGGAGACAGTTTCTGGGGACAATAACTCCCTATGTTGCCCCATTCTACACATTGGTAACACTGTGGCCCTTGTCCCGGCTCCTTCATGGATGTTTTTATAATTGCTTTGTTTCCTAGGAAAGGTTGAGGAATGGGTTTTGGGGTTAACTTCCCTGACGAAGTTGTAGAGCTGTGCCCCTTCGGAAAAATTGTTTTACGTTCGGGAGATATATGGTAAACACAGACCTGCTCTATTGCTGTGGTGACAGTTACATTTGGCTGCTGTCTGATCCAATCTCTTGTAGGCCCAGAAACGGTTTCTAAAAATTGCTCAAGATAGATTTTCTCTATGACTTCTTCCATGGTGGAAGTAGTTGGTTTTATCCACGGCTTCCCAGATCCTGTATGCGGTAGAAGAGGGCCCTGGGATTATCATTAGGGCCCCACTTCTCTCTCCTAAATCATGCCCTGTAGATTTTGGTATCATACCCTAACTGTTCTAATATTACTTTTTTTATACCTTCATTTGGGGTCGTCCCTGAGGGGTTTGCTGCTTGATATGCCGTTTGTGATTCGCCGGATAACATGGGGCTAGATACTGACCCCAGCAGTTAGGAGGCCATGCAGCTGTGGTTGCCACCCTCTCGAAATTAGTAAATAAAAAAAACAGGGTTGTCTCCTGTTCGATATTTTTGTAGGACCAAACTCAGTACATTTGGGTGGACTTTTGTGATGGCTATGGCATTAGTAATCTTATGTATGCTGAGTCCTGGGATTGTTGGGCATCCGCAAGCATAGTTGCCTGTGTTTTTAAAGTAAAGATTCTCCCTGTCCTGCTGTGCCACCTGAGCCTGTTGCTCTACTACTAACTGCAAGTGTCTCTGTTCTTCTGCCAAGTTTAACCATGGCTTCCATTGCAATGGGTTGAGTCATGTCTGCAGCCTAGGGATTTCTTATCCCACTTCTGACACCACCGTGACACGCTGTCAGTTTCGACCACACCAAAAATTAGGAGGAAGGATTTTATTGTAAAGTTTTAAGTGTCACACGTTACAATTTTAAAGAAAAGTTTTCGCTGTCTTTGTTTAATAAGGCCGGTGGTTGCTGACTTCACGCTTTTCTTGTGATAACTGCCTCCCAGCTGTTAAGATGATGTGGCGCAGTGGCCAGAGCTGCCTACTCGGGAGCTGGGTATCCAGGTTCGAGGATCGGCGTTGGCGAAACATTCTGTGATTCCGGGCAAATCACAATCTTCCTGTGCCCATGGACAGCGCCTGGATACCCTCACAGGTGATAAGCTGCGCTATATAAATCTACAAATTTTAATTTCTCTGAAATTGTGGTTACCCTTGGGAGAACACAAGCAGGTCCTGAGATTCAACCCATTAACCATACAAACGTTACCCCTCACTGGCACCCAGAGAGTTTCAATGTCAGTTGCCCTGTGTGCCTGATTTCAAAACTACCCATAGGTCTATGTGCTACTGTTGTGGGGACCAGTATCTCATCACCCCGTGACTTCGATGGCTTAAGTGTTGGTTTTATGCTTCCATCACAACAGCGCCCACTTCTTGAACGAGAAGCCTTGTAGTTGCTTGGGGCCACGGATCTGTGTCAGAGCCATAGCAGGTAGGACCACACCACCTTCCTCTCAAGGACATCCTGCACAAGTGAAGTACTCTGTCAGGCCTTCTCCTCCTTCCTTGCTCAGTGCACGGGCCTCGTCTCCTCTCCTTCAAGGCCTTCCGGGCCTCCTATATCACCGCTCCATTTCGCATCTTCACTGGGCCTCTCATGCCTCCAGGATTTTCTTCCTTCTCTCGTGGCCCCCAATCTGCATCTGACCAACCTCTCCCACTTTCTGATGTCCCAGCATCCCCTCCATCACGTACGTGGGTCTCCCACCGACTAGCAAGTGGCAGTCCGTTTTCGGGTTTGTTGTGGTGGCCATTTTTGGAATCCTCACCAACCATAATCGGCTCCATCTAACATATATTTTTATTTGGTGAAAAATCAGAAGGGTAAAGTAACGTTATAGTTAGGTGAAATGTTCAGTAGCAACATAACATTTTAAACTCTAACAATCAAAGAAATTCATAGGTTATAGTTACAGTTATCTCAAGTAACTCTAACTCGCCCCTTAAGGTAACTATAACTCGCGCCCTCGCCATGCACAGTTTTCTCATCAGTAATTTCATTGCAAACGTTGCAGTGATATTATCAATGATGTCATGGAAGAAGTCATGAGTGATGTAATACGTGGGGTAATTAGCAGTGCATGGTGAGGGCGCGAGTTATATTTACCTTAGGGCACGAGTTATAGTTACTTGAAATAACTAACTTTAATTGGTGAATTTCTGTAGTTTTTACAGTATAAAACGTTACCTTGTTACTGAGCATTTCACCTTACTATAGCGCCTAACTATAATGTTACTTTAACCTTTTTTTTTTTCAGTGAATTCATATTTTATTACCATACATAAGCCCAGCCTTCAGCTTCCTTACAGCGAACCCCTTTGTGAGCAGCCAACCCCACTATGCACACGGCCACCTGGCCCGGGGTCCAACCCCCTAGCAGGCTTAGCAGGCTGCTAAACCATGCCATGCACAGCCTTTGGCATGTGTGGCGTAGGTTTGGCCTTTGGTCCACGGGGACCCCATCACACCGGGGCCAAATTCAAATAAAAAGCGGAGGGGGGCCACGTGGCCCCCTTACCCTAAGTCCTAAAAGGCCCCGGGGACCCCATCCCCAAAGACAAATACAATTACATTTGAACATGGCACTGGGGTGTGCAGCCCCTCTTCCGAGCCTTCTTGGGTCCAGAGGACAACATCCCCCGGGGCCAAGTTCTAAGGGGAGGAGGGCATATGACTCCCCTCCCCAAGCCTCATTAGGCCCCAAAGACCCAATCCCCTTGGGCTAAATTAAATTAAAAAAGAGAAGCGGGGTGGCATCTGTTCCACTCCCCAAGCCTCATTAGGCATCGGAGACCCATTCACCCAGGGCCAAATTCAACAAAAAGGGTTAGGGGCCATGCAGCCCCCTCCCAAGCCTTAGGAGGCCCCGGGGACCCCATTACATGGCATTCTCCAAACAGAACTCTGCGTTCGGCTAATGCACATCTGATGTCGCCGGTCAGGATTAAAAAGACGAACTGGGGGGGTAGGAGTTTTACTTTTAACACCATCAGGGAATGGAATTCCCTTCCCATATACCTCAGAAAAATTTCCCCCCTTCTCGAATTCAGGAAACAACTGAAGACCTGGCTTTTTCAGTAGTAGTACCACTAAGCACAGTATGTAGCACTGGAAGCGCCAAGACACTCGTGCGCTGTATAAATTCTATTAACATAACATAACATAACATAACATTACCCAGGTCCCAATTCTATGGGAAAGGGGGCTGGAAGCCCCCCTCAACGAGCCTCATCAGGCCCCGTGAACCACATTCCACGGGGCCAAATATAATATAAAAGGGGAGGGAGGCCACGTGCCTCCCTCCCAGAGCCTATCTTGGTCCAGGGTACCCCATCCCCTGGGGTTCACATCAGTTATAAGTGGGTGCCCTGGTGCCTACCCGGGGCACCCACCTATCAACAGGTTGGTGGCCGCAGGGGAAGCCCCAAGGCTCCCACAGACCCAACCGGCACCCCGCATGGTGCGGGAGTCAGCATTGCTCCCACCTGGAGGGAGCAGCTGCTTTTTTGCGTGCGCCCTCCAGCCAGGAGCAATATGTATTTTATTTCCCTGCCCGCATCAGTGCGGGTAGGGAAACCGAGCACAAGTCTGCTCCCAGCCGGCGGGAGCATTTTTAAATCTCCCACCGACTAGGAGCAGACTTAGTGTTTGCTCCCATTTGGCGGGCGGTTTAAAAATGCTCCTGTCAGACGGGAGCAAACACGTTTCCATGTCTGCGCTAGAGCAGGCAAGGAAACTATTGTGTCCTAGAGGTGGGATCCCTGTGACACAGGCATTGAGCCAACCCCCTCCCTTTTAATTTAGGTGAAGGCCCCGGGGGACTGACGTCCAAGTCCTAAGATGGCTGCCACCACTTCCTGGTTGATGTGGTGGCAGTCAATCAGATCTCAGCAGGCGATCTATCGGCTCCGCGGATATACCTTACCTTAATTACCCCAAAGCGACTAAACAGATTTACACCAAAACACAAAAAGCACTCTTTCTGGGCCAAGATATAGCTTTCTGCCAAATATAATGTAAATCCATTGAGAGGTTTGGGCTGTAGCTGTGTCTTAAGTTCCTATGGAAAAATGAATGAGGAAAATGCGTTTTGGGACCCCCTTTTTTCTCGGTCCCTGTTTGACAGATCTCCCCAAAACTTTACATGTGCAAACTAGTCAAAAAGTAGCAATTGTGTGGACAGTTTTGTGGAGATTCATCAAACAGTGCCAAAGTTATTGGCAACACAATACAGGCATTTCCTATGAAAACTCGACCTTAACTATAACTAGCCAGCAGCAAATTTAGTGAGTGTTTTAAATGGAAAAAAATAAGTGCAGGTACTCGCCAACTTTAATGGAAGGGGCAAGGATTGGGGTGTGGGTAAGGGTGTGGTTAGGAGACAAACCTTCAACTTGAGATTTTCTTGGTGTGCAACTGTGCACAATGATATAGCAACAGTTCTACCAACCCTAAAGTATTCTTTTTGCCTATGCGTGTACAAAAGGGTAATTTGTAAAAGAAACCTGCGTAATGATAAACCATGATCCCTTTCTAGTTAGGAGATTGGCAGATCTTGAAAGACAGTTATGGACACAGTCATAAGCATGAAGACAAAGGCACCTCCCCTCAGGTAGGCGTGTGTATGCTGAAGGGGCAGGGCAATGTGCTTGATCTTCTACTGCAATAGAGGCTTATTGAAACTGCCATTGAATTTAAATGTGAATATTTTTATGCTGAATCGGGGGAAACTGTTTTATAATAAGTCATTGGGCTCTTGCACTTTCAGCCCGTCGGGACACGCAGAGAAGCCATTTTTGTTAGCGCTCTAGTGTTCACAGGCTCATTCCCTATTTATGGGACCAGCTGTGCGGACGCGGATTAAGCGTCACTACAGATATGTGTTTGTGGGATAAACTCGAGCTTCTACTGAAATAGAGGCTTATTGAAACTGCCATTGAATTTGAATTTGAATGTTTTTATGCTGAATCTGGGGAAACTGTTTTATAATTTTTCATTGGGCTCTTGCACTCGCACTTTCAGCCCGTCGGGACACGCAGAAACGCCATTTTTGTTAGCACTCTAGTGTTCACAGGCTCATTCCCTACTTATGGGACCAGCTGTACGGACGCGCAGCGGACACGTGCAGCGGGCGCGTCGCCGGCGTGCCAAAGTCAATCAAGCCCGTCTGCGCCCGTCCGCGTCCGACCGGGGCCAGGGGCCATACCTCCTGCCCGTTTTTCTGCAGGCAAACTCATTTACTCCTCAGACCACCTTTTACAACTGCGGGGGGGCCTCAATGGAAAATGTTTACACTCCATAGCCCTAGTTAGGGACGACTACATTTGTTCCCATTGTTCTTTTAAACTCTGCCCAGCCCCTAAACCCCGGGCCACTTTGCAGATCCCTGCACCGTACAAAATGTTTTTATTAAATTGTAGATCCTTACCCAAACACTCTTCAGAAATCTTTATTTTTTTAGAAGAAGAACATCCTGATGCTCTGTTTTTAACTGAAACATGGCTCAACACTGAGTCTGACCCTGATCTCGTGCAATCTAACCCTGGGCGGAGTTCGCGGAGTTCCGCAACGCAGAACTCCGCAAAGTGGAAAAAAAAGTCTGCTGCGCTACGCGGAGCTCCACAAGCGGCGGAGTGCAATAGAAAAATGCAGTTCGCGGCGATTTGCGGTGCCGGATGCTTGTCCGCACTGTGCAATCATCGTGAACGGCACCATGCACAGCGCAAACGGGCGCTGCTTTCCTTTCTGCCGCTCGAGTAGATTTTTACTCGAGCTGCAGCTTTCTCAACGCGAATGGACAGTCTCTCAACATGAGCGGTCACGAGCATACCTGACCCCTCGCGATGAGAAATCTGACCCCCCCACGTTGAGAAATCTCGCCGGGTGGTTGATTTTCCACGCTCGCCAACTTGATGTTGACGATCGCGAACAAGGAAAAATCTCGCCGGGAGGTGGATTTTCCACGCTCACCAACATGACGTTGACGAACGCGAGCGAGGAAAAAACTCAACTCCGCAACGCGATGCAGAGTTTTTTGGAACGTCGCGATCTCCGCGTAACGCGGAGTGCGGAAAACTCCGCAAACTAACCGAGCGGAGCAGGTTCACGCCCAGGGTTAGTGCAATCCCTCCATCCTGGGTACTACATCCAGCGGAAAGACCGCGAAAAAGGAAAAGGTGGAGGCATTGCCATTATACATAAAGATCGGTTTAAATGTCGTATTGCAGCAGACCCCTTACCTGACTGCGAAAATGTTTCTTTTGCAATCACGTTTTCACCTATTCATACCTTTTCGGGTATCTTAATTTATCGTCCCCATGGAGCCCATGGACAACTTTTTAAACTTCTACCTGAAACTGCCGCCAACTTAGCCAGTTCCCCCTCCAACTTTACGCTGTTAGGAGATCTTAATCTACATCTAGATGGCCCATCAAACTCAGTCGCCTCTGAGCTAGGTCAAAATCTGTTAGCGATTCAGTTCAAGCAAAAAGTTATTGGGTCTACTCACTCCAAAGGTCATTTACTTGACCCAATCTTCACAAATAACAACGAATTATCAGTGGGGGATCCCATTCCCTTGCCTTGGTCAGACTACTTCCTGATTCATTTGTCTTGGGATACTTCGCGACCACCTACCTCTTTTGATACGTGAGTAGCCAGGAACGCATGTGGTCCAAACTCCCGTTAGAACAGTGGGTCTCAGTTCTTGAAAACACCAGGCCTACTTTAGAGCCTAACCCCATTGCTGCTAACAAAAAATTCAACCATTGGATTGAGTCCTCCTTGGACCTAGTTCTCCCTAAGAAACGTATTAACAAAAAAGTTAGAGTTAACACTTCTACGTGGTACTCTCCTAAGCTCCGTGAGCATAAACAAGTCTGCAAAAGACTAGAAAGGAAGTGGAGAAGGGACTACGATGTATCAAGCAAACAGAAATATAGGGATGCTATCAAACTCTACCAAGCTGAAGTGAAATCCGTTCAAGCCGCTTCTTATGAGGAAAAAATCAACCTTGCGCCTAATTCCCCGCGGGAAATCTTCCGTATAGCAAAGAATCTTCTCAAACCACCCTCCCCAGAAGCCTCCTCTGATGGTGCCCCTGCCCATTGTAACGAACTGGCAGAGTTTTTTCACACAAAAATTCAGGATATATACATCACCTTTCCTCATGCCTCCTGCTCCAGCGACCCTTCGCTCATGGACACTGACCCTCCCTGAACCGAGCATCTCCTGGAGGAAATTCCCCTGATGGATATGAAGTCCTTAGAAATCACCTCAGCCCTGGTAAAATCTGGCTCTCCCAGAGACCCAGCATCACCCCACTCTCTGAGCCAAGCCGTGGGAACAGTTCTTCCAGTGATACTGGAATTGATTAACTCTTCCATCTCTACTGGCCCCAGTTCCCCCACCGTGGAAATGTGCTATGGTGAAAGCACTGCTCAAGAAGCCCAATCTTAACCCCGATCTTTTGGGAAACTATCGCCCTATCTCCCTCCTTCTGGACATTAGCAAGATCCTTGAAAAACATGTCAACACAGTCTTGTCCACGTTTTTAGAGTCCCACAACCTTCTGCACTCCTCTCAAACTGGATTCCGGCCCCAACTGGGGCCAGAAACTGCTCTTCTAGCGGTGGTTGAAGAGTCCAAGAACATTTTTGACCAAGGAGGCACAGCGGCTATCATCCTCCTTGACCTCAGCGCCGCTTTCAACACTGTCAACTATAACATCCTGATCCACAGACTAAGGAATGTCGGAGTGTCTGGTGGTCTTATCAACTGGTTGCAGTCCTTCCTGGAAGACAGGTCTTTCCAGGTCTTTAAAGAAGACAATGGGGCCGATTCCGATCTCGGCCGGTAGGGCTCCGAATCGGATTCGGCTTTACCGGATCCGATTCGGAGCCCTGTTTCCCGACCGAACCGTACGCGGGTCCGGCCGAGCGAGTACGATGCGAATTCGCCGACCGACTCGTCCGGGCGTCCCGACCGCTCCGACCGACTCGCTCCCGGCTCGAACCGCTCCGACCGACTCGCTCGGACTCGACTCGCACCGCGCAATGGAGACGTTCCCCGGCCGGGTAAGTACGATGCGCGCCGCGAGCAGTCCGACCGAGCCGCGCACTCCGGCTCGAAAGAGCTGTCGGAGCCGTACTTTGGGGGTCCGTGTCGGACCCCCTGTACGCGCAGCCGCGCGAGTCGCACACAAGGGGGACCCATGGGTCCCCCTACCTGTGCGTGTACGGCGCGAGTCGCTTCGCCGCGTACCCGCTGTAGGGGGCGCACTTGTCCGACTCGCACCCATTGAGTCAATGGGAGCCCGCGTACGCGTTGTACGACCGGCTCCCATTGACTTCAATGGGAGTCCGACCGACTCGAGTCCGATAACATACGGACGCATCGTACTCGTTCGGTCGGACTGCACGGGTCCGATTCGGTCGGAAATCTCTCCGGGTCCGGCTCGGTCGGAGAAATATCCGGCCCGAATCGGAATCGACCCCAATATCTCCAACTGTACGTCACTCAGCTGCTGTGTTCCTCAGGGATCGTCCCCGAGTCCCACACTGTTTAATGTATATATGAGCCTGTTGGCTAAGATTGTTCTTCCATACGGTATTAAGATAGTCACATACGCTGATGACACGCAACTAGTCGTGGCTTTAAACCATTCGGAGAATTTGTCATCCTGCTTAGGACCCTGCCTGGAGAAGGTTGCTAAGTGGATGGAGCTCTCCTGCGTTAAACTGAATGTAGAAAAGTCGGAGCTAATGCTCCTAGGTAATTCCCCCATCTTCAATTTGGGATTGCTATGGCCAAACTGTCTTGGCCCTACGCCTGCCCCTAAAAATCAGATTAAAAGCTTGGGCATGTGGCTGGACCGATCCCTTAATTTTGAGCATCAGGCGACGAAACTGGCTGCCACCTGTTACAGCATCCTCAGAATACTCCGTAAAGTTCTTCCTCTCCTTCACTTTTTGGCAAGGAGACTTATGGTCCAGGCTCTGATCCTCTCCCGCCTGGACTATGGGAATGCCCTTCATTTAGGAGCCCCCCGGGGAACCACTTCTAAGTTGCAGATTGTTCAGAATTGTGCAGCTCGTTTGCTGTTTAAGATCCCCAGCTGCCAATCCGCTAAGCCGGCATTGAAGGCTCTTCACTGACTTCCTGTTATGGAGAGAATTAAATTTAAGTCCCTATGCATCGCCCACAAGTCCTTCTGGGAGAAAGGGCCCCCTATTAATCAAACTATCATCTCTCCCTCTCGGCAAAATAGACGCCTTCCTCTGCCTAGCCTCAGTTCCTAAGTTTTCCTACAATGTCGCTAAACTGTGGAACGCCCTTCCCCTTCATTTACGCCTAGAGTCCAATCTTCTGTCCTTTCGGAAGCTTCTCAAAACCTGGCTTTTCCAAAAACCCACCCAGTAATTGTCATCTTCTGTCTGCTGCCGCTATTAGCGCTGGGATGCCTTAGGGTAGCTATGCGCTCTATAAATATTTTCTATTCCTATTTCTATTGAAAGGAGCACAGTACAGTTCCAGCTGGTTTGAAGGCTTATGCTGTGGCACAGTTATTGATGAGAATAAAACTCCCTGAAAAAAAGTATGTTTTCCATTTGAAACAGATTTTATAATTGCATCTATATCCTTTCTATTTGTTTATAGATCAGCTTTTAAATGGGAACTGCAAAGCACATGAGGTGCCTATATTAGAATAGATTGTTTGCACCCCTACAAAATTCCTGCAGGACTCATTTTCAAACACTAAATCACTTACATTTTATGTTAGAGTAGCCAGAAGACCAAACAAAAAAAAGAGCCTTTCCTAGAGACTCCCTTAGTGATGCGTTGCAACATAGTGTCCACACACATTGTCCCCTCACTTTCTTACTGCTCTCTCACCACCCCTGCTTTCTACCCTCCTCCTACCCATGAAACACCTCTTTTCCATGCCCACCCATTTAGTCTCACCCTATGCCTTTTGTCTGTCTCACATGCCTAAACCTTTCCCAAGCCAATTTCTCCTTTTTGTCCCTCACGTCTTGCACCATTTTGTCCCTGCCATACATTTATCTATCCACAGTCCTCCTTTCTTTCACCTGCCTTGTCTGTCTTACTCTCCCATGTCCTGTCTCTTCCTCTCCTATGTTTCTATCCTCCTTCACTCAGTTGCCTTTCTTCATTCTCTTTCTCTTTTCTTTCTAGAGTTTCTTTCAGCTCTTTCCCTGTCCTCACCTCTTCACTTGTCCTCTTTCTGCATCACTCTATCTCCCTACCTCTCTTCCCTTTTCCCTCTTTAATCCGAGCAGTTGTGGAGAAGAGCAGGCCCACCACTTTCCTCTGTTGAACATGACAGGCAAGACAAAGCTTGATACTGATTAGTGTTTGTCGGAGCCCCAGCCAGAATAGCTGTGGCTGCTAAAGTGCGCCCGGTGGCCGGGCAGACAATCGGCCTGCTCGAAAGCGCACCGGAACAGACCAGGACGGGCAGACAGGCTTTGGATACACCAATCTCCACATCAGTTTCATCTTAACACAGCCAGGCAATGGGAATTTGGAGGCTGTGTGCAGGATGGTGATGCAGAACAATATTTAATGTGCACACACTATTCAATCATGCAATCAAATGAAGCCACTGCTCTCTGCTGATTGCAGTGCAAGCTCTGCTGCCCCATCACACACTGCAGCCAGCCAGTCATGCGACCTAGGATTCACTCACAATCAGGGAGGTACTAATAAGTGCATGCCGCTAGGCCCCTGTGAGGACCGGAACTCTCCTTGTCTAATGAAAAGCTCTGATACTCAAGGGAAGAAAATTGAAAAGTGCTAGTACTCAGTACCGGTCAGTACCGGCCCATTTAAAGCACTGTTATAGTTAATGTGTTTTTCTGGGAAAACTTTGCAATGTCCATCACTTTCGATTCTTTGGTCATCAAAGAGCTTTATTCCATTCTTCGACACAAATATGGATATTAAATTACAGCCACAGCCAACATGTGTTTTGTGACACAGTTGCTTCTTCAGGGCTGTTTAGGAACACAAAAAATATCATTTAATATATCTACAAAAGGAATACTAGACATCAGCTTATGACAGATCAAGATGTGTAAAATGAAATGAATAACATTCTTATTAGGACAACTCTCCAAACACCTTACAAAAGATATATTTAGCAACCACAATGACATAAGATTTGGGAAAATGTACTGCCAAATCCAAACTCCCCATAAAGGCAACAAACTTATCCAAGAGTAGTTGCAGCCCTAAGGCCGTACGAGCCATGAAAACTGCGATCTTACTTCTACCCTCGGACAATCAGCCTGACAGAAAGGAGAGTTTGCTCAAGCCAGTTAATATAGAGGGTGAACAGAAAAGGCGCAAGGATGCAACCCTGCCATACATCCCTACTAGTAGGAAAGGACCGGGTGCGAGCAGCGCCTTGTGAAAAGCTCACCGATGCAGAGGTGTCAGAGTGTAGGTTGGCCAAAAGGGCCACTATGTCCAGGCCCACCCCTAATGCAAGAAGCAGAGCCCACAATTTTGCAAGGTTAACCCTATCAAAAGCGGACATAAGATCCATGAACGCCAGATGGAGGGATTCAGGTCGGGTTACAGTGTACTTGTTAATAATTAAATAAAGGTTCAGACACTGGTCAGAAGTTGACCTGCCTGGCCGGAAGTAATATTGGACTTTGGGAAAGATGTCATTGGCATAAGTCCACGCCATCAACCTATTGGGGATTACCCTCCATAGGACTTTAACTACTGCATCTATCAATGAAATGGGGCAGTAACACTGGTGGTTGTCCTTATTCCCCTTCTTGAACATTGGCACAAACACGGCCATTGACCACGAGGGCGATGCCCTTACCCATGCCACAGCATTCAACATCTGGGTCAAAAGGGGACCCAAAGCTCAATGTCAGCCAGAAACAAGTCCGAGGGGATCCCATCAGGGCCAGGGGCCTTGTTACGTGATAGTGCACGGATGCCCAGGGTAACTTCATCTAGTGCAGAGACCACAGTTGCGCTCCTCTTCCCTGCTTCTGCCCTAACAACACCCTATGAAACCACCCCAAAATTGTAGAACTCTTCAAAGTGGTCGACCCATTGTTACTCTGAAATATGACAGCAAATTGATGGTCCAGTTCCCTCTGCAAAGTAGGGTATGTTTACCACTCTCCAATAAAGAGAGCTGTCTCTGCACTCACTCGCCTGGCTTAGTTCCTCCCAGATAATTTCCCGCAGTGCGGATTTGTGGTTGGCTAGGGTCCGCTTCTATGCTTGCCTACAGGCTGCAATAAGGTCCCTATTTCTTGAGGCCTGCTTAAGAACCACCTTCAATTGCCAAAGGCTCCTTGAGCAGTCCCTATCAAACCACTTGGGGTCTTGTGAACCCAATTTAATCATTCTTACTGCAATAAATTGAATATTTTTTGAGCAATACCCTCAAATGCTTGTAATACATCCCTCTGTGCGGCGTCTGCATGCAGACAAGTAAAGATCTCCTGCACACAGCTAGAGAAGATGTAGGCTTTAAATTGCATTGGTTCCACCTAAGTCCATTTAAGTCTTCTGTTTTGATCAACCAGTCCGGGTACAAATACCAATTATCCCATCAATGGCTAGGAAAAAGGGATTATGATCCCTGAACGGGCTGTGAATGATGTTAAAATTGGAGATGTACAAAAACAGGGGCACGGAACAAAAATGAAGTCAGTGATTGACATAAATCCACTTCCATTGAAGGTTGGAAAAATAAGAGGATTGGGGGAACTGACTAGTCACAAGGTTATAAGTGTCTAAAATAGCACCAAGCTCTAGGCCCTCCTTGGTGTGGACAGGGTGAAGCTCCTCTGACAGCATGCATTTGGGTTTGGTGACGTCAAACGCTAATTGGCTTTCGCATAAATGGAAATTAAAATCCCCCACTAACATTACCATCTCCCTCCTGGTACCAGACTCCAACAGGAAATTCAAAGCCATGTTTAGACAGTGAAGGCTGGAAACCCCTTCTAGCCCGGCCTTGGATTTTATTAAAGTTAACAAGTACTATTGCAGTAGTACGCGGCACCGATATCTTTAGCCCCTGCAACATCTGCGCATCCCAATTCAAATCCAGAACATGCTCACACAGTTCCACTGCTACAAAGGTGATCAAGCCCCGCTAGCCCTCCCTACCACCAAGGGCTCTGCGGGCGAAAAATCAGTCTTATATCCTTCCAAAAAGAAGGTTTTTTTCACTTCCCATAATTTCTGGTGACAGATGATCTGATAGGATTTGACAAACTGCACCCAGTTGGGATCAGTAAGCTTGGCAAGAAAACCCCTCCATGGTAACAGCTTCAAGCCCTTCGGGTCATCGACCGAAAAAGCCTCTGGGAGGGAGATAGGCTTAGAGAGTAACGGGGATGAACCAATAAAGCCCAGTCAATCGCACGGCTAAAGATTACTCAAAGGGGCAAATCTGTTTGAGAGGCTCTGGGGGCAGGTTAAGCACAGCCCCGATTTTCAAAGGAGGGGAAGGAGCTGGAACACAAAAACTCCCCCCCCCTCCCTGGGGGAAACCTGAATCTGGGGGACCAAGGGGGCATCCCTAGAGCACCTGCAGGGCTTGGATGCACTCACTGAAGCCCCTGGATCCTCAGGGGCATGCTGGACCTACATGCTGGAGCAGAAACAGAGGGTTAACCAGCTTGAGTGAAAGGTGCTGCCCCATTAGCTGAACCCTCCCAGAGTTTATGCGATTCAGAATTTCTGAAACTCTGGATTTAATATGAGTTAACCTGGACATAATTTGATCAAGCATGGCATTTAAAACTGCCTTAAACTCGCATACTAAAACCTTAATAGAGGAGTCACCCCCAGGAGGCAGCATAAGTGGAGGACGGTTTGGATATCCGCGTCGACTAAGGGGCGCCCCCTTCTTCTCCGCTTGCACCTTGGGCTAACAGTGTGACTTAAGGGTGTTAGCACCTGGTCAGGACCCACCACCCCCTTCTTGAGGGCACTCCTAAGGCCCCAGGGATTGGCCCCTTGGTCCCCCCCTCATCACGCTCAGGTCACCTGGATCGCTCAGCTCCTCCACCCATCTGGGAACCTCGGGCAGCAGGGGGAGCAAGAGAGGACAGAGGAGGACTGTCTATAGTCAATGACAGTCTTCTTTCTGCCAGCACTATCTCTTTTGAGACCACCACCTCCGCTCAATTTAAAAAGCCCTCGATGGTAGTGACACGAGGGGCAGTGCACGGTGACAACAAGTTAGTGGCAGGCGCTTTTCTCTACCCCATAATCACAACACTCCGGCCACACAACCCTCCACAGAAACCAAATACCAATAGATGCTGAAAATAAGACCCAGGTGCAAAAACTTGTGCAACAAGTGAGGAACCCCAGCTAAACAATCACCAGGCTTCCCCTGCACAATATGGACCAAACAGCCAAATTCAATCAGGGTGGTATCCCTGCAAATCACTACCAGTTACTATGATGATACAGTCCAGTCACAACCCCCATTAAATGATGTGGGCACATTCACTCCAGACTCCTCAAGTCTTTCTTAACAAGAGAAAATACCTCAGCTTATGGCTGATACCCGCGGGTTCTCTGGCCAAGCACGGGCACAGGTGATACGAGTTGCAGGGCTCCTCCTTGCCCTGTTGAGTGCTGGGACAGGTAGTCCCTCCAGATTGTCAAGAACATGGGCCCCATGCCGCGGTACTCAGACTGCGCTTTAATAGCGCCAGGCACAGGCACAGGTGATACAAGTTGCAGGGCTCCTCCTTGCCCTGTTGAGTGCTGGGACAGGTAGTCCCTGCAGAATGTCAAGATTCGGAGTGGCGAGAAGGAACTTACAGCAAAATGCGGACGCAGCACACCGCCCCAAGACCGGGATAACTACTACCAGGAGAAAACAGAGGGTCACGTGTGGGAAAACCCAAATCTCACCAAACGAGTGAAATGGAGATAACGAAATATAACTTAAGCCTTAGCTTAAGTAAACAAGAGTGGTGTTTAGAGTGTCTAGATGGGATAAATGGTGTTGTGCCCTTATAAGGACCTCTTTAAAAAAAAGTTGATCCCATATATTTGTTGAGGTCGAAACACATCAACATGAGAGAGGTGAAGTGGTCTTTCTTGTACCCATCAGAAAAGTGTAACTAAATACAGGTCTTGTGAAAACGGATGGACGGAGACAAATAGGAAAGTGGACTACACAAAAAACATATTCCACCCCTCACTGCACTATTTGGGACTTTCATGAACTGTTGAATAAGCTAACCCAATGAAGGTTTCATTTATTTTTATATTTCTTTATGTTATATGGTTCAGGACAAAGTGTAAATGTATGTGGGACTTATATAGAACTTAGGTTACAACAGTGTTTATGTTATGAATTCTATTTGGGTGTATAGGGGTGTCTATATTTCACTGATTTTTTAACATGGTTTCTCACAACTAAACTGAAAAAATGCTTGGTAAGATGTTATTTTGTGTATCTTGTTCAATGAACTGTGAGATAAGAATAAGACATGATTCATGATTACACACAGGATTAATGTGCTGATTTGTTTATTTTGTAAAAAGAAGATTGATTGATAGCTGGTGGGGTCTGTGTTTGTCAGGTTGTTTATTAGTGATTCCTCCTCTACTCAGTCATTACACCCCCATTGATTTCTAATGATTTAACCAAGACACAATAATTTGAAATCAAGTCTCCTAAAACTGTAGCACGTCGAATTGGGTTTATATGATTATTTGTATCTGTCATAAGCAATATGTAGGCTCCACCACACGCAGGTTGAAAGATCGATGGAAGGAACACATTTGTGCTATAAAAATAATGATAGTAAATATCCTTTAGCAACACGTTTTAGACAGATACACAGCATCACAGACTTGAATAGTGTATAGTTCATTGAACTTGAACACATTGAAGTAAATAGGAGAGGTGGTATTATTGAAAAGAAAGTTAGGATGAGAGAGACATATTGGATCAATCAACTTAACACAGTTCCAATGGGCCTTAATATGGACAGGGAACTATATACTTTGGTGTAGACAGACATTGATTTATAACATTGTAATACGTTTAGGATAGATATTGAAGCAGAACAGTATACATAAGAAAGAGTCTAGAATTGATTATATGTCGAATTTGGAATTGGCCCTGCAGGGTGATGGTGATTTAATTCATGAAGCGTAATGAAGGTCATGGTTCATAGATGAGGTTTAATTTAATTTTTAATGATTATGATTGATGCATTAGGTTTAATTGAATTTTGAGACTACCAAATGAAGATTTTGCACATTAGTAGAGAGGGGCATTGGGCTGTTTGAGAGAGATGGGAGTTCAATCCTTATCCTGGGAAGAAAGGCAAGCTTTGAGGCTTTCGGTTTTATTTTATAGAAATTATTTTAAGGTTTGTCATTTAATTTTTGTAAAAAGATATTATAATGAAGAGCTTTTTCATGAACACATCATGATTGTATTTGTTTTGATGTACAAATAGGATATTGAATAGCACAGCGGAAAGTTGGAGGTGTGTTGGGTGAGGAAGTATGGGAGTTCTAATCCGGTTCTTTAAATTTGATTGGATGAGATAAGAATTGGTATCTGAAGTTCTGAATTTGTTATTGTAAATAGAAACATTTTCCTAATTGACGGAGTTTCATTTATATTTTAATATGTTTATTAATTTAGATATCTCGATACAGGATTTTGTTTTATTTTTATTTTTTCATTAACCATAATAGCAGTAGCTTTACTACTTCAGTTGAATCAAGATATGTAAATGTACTATTTGGATTTCACCCCGAGAATGGTTACATCCAATTCCGGGTGCGATCATGTGACCAAGCAGAAGAGTTGACTTTTGCATATAAAGCACGGTTGGGAGAAGTTCCGTTTGGCATCATGTTTTGAAATTTGATCGTCTTTGGCATGTACCCAACACTCAGTAAGAACGTAAGAGTTCAACAGTTTTCCAAATGGCTTGTTTCAGTGACTCATGTAGTTCTGCATGTACAATTAAGAATGTTGGTGTGAGACATATGAATACCTGGTTACAATGAAGAGTTCAACAGTTGTTTACGTGATGGGCTCTAGTTAGTCAAGTGACTTTGCATGTAGCATTCTGTTATTGTTACTGTAGTGAGATGTGTGTGACAGGGGTAAGACACCCTTTTGTTTGAAAAGAGTAGATAATTTTGGATGCAGAAATTGAATGTGGCAAAGGGAGGCGTAGACTGGCAAGATGGCCGACAGTACGTAGTCAAGCTCTGCTCCCATCCCGCCTGGCCTAATCCTTCGGAATCCTGCTCAGTTGTCCCTACTTTTGGACAGCAGAGACTGGCATCCTGTTAAACAACCTCCTGACATCACACTGGGGAGAGTTTTGAACTGTTTGGAGATGAGGGCTGCCCTGTGATCGACGATCAAGTGGCCCCCTTGTGAGAAGTTGGCCTGGCATATGCTGTCCACTAGTTATAGTGGGCACCTTGCACCAGTCCAAACGACCTTTATTGATGATAGGTTTAAAGACAACCTTTATAGAAAGCTATCCTAGTGGTAGCTATGGAGAGCAGCCTTCAGGCTAAGTCTTGAAGGAGTGTTAAGCTGTTGTTTTACCAGTTATAATCTCGTGAATGACCAAATGAAAGGAGAACCACACCAGGTATATATATAAAGTATATGTATTTATTACTAAACACTACCCAATAGTCTCTTTATGAGGCTAGAGGTCAAAGTACACAAGTTACAAGTCAAATAGCACAGTAAATTAGCACAATATACGATTAGCCCTAGGGGCGTACCAAACCATATATTAACCGCTTCGCCGCGATCGGAATTCCGCCCAGGTGCTGGACATTCCGATCGCGGGCGTGGTCGTGACGAGCTCAGCTCGTCGTGCGCACACGCCCACCGCGCAGCATGACGAGCTGAGCTCGTCATGAGCATAGAAAGGGTTAAGAAAGTGGTATAAGAACCACGACTTAAGTAGACACAAGGCCTAGAGCCTGTAGAATCGCTGGGACCCCAAGGAACCACCCACGGTAGTGACACAGGGGACCCACGGGGGCTGTGTGCAGTGTGTGAACACAGCCGCGAGCTCCGTTAAAGTCTATGGGAAAGTCGCGGTAAGAGTTTTAGAGTTTAAGGACACTTAGAAATGGACTAGGACCAAACCCTCTTGGACTTAGACAGTTCTAGGGTTAACACCCACGGGAGCACTGGAGTACTCGAGTTACCTCACCCAGGGAAGCCGGGTGCATAGGTGTCGAATGGTGTCGGGTCGCAGTGTCGATTTCAATGGCAGCCTGCAACGAAGTGCTGCTGCCGGGAAGATGCAAAGTGTCCGAAGAGATCCAAGCCTGGATCAGAGATGAGAAGAACCTGAAAGCAGAGGGGACAGAGTCTGGGTCACTTGCCAGTGACCAGGGGCACGATAGTCGAATGCCCACCGATGTCGGGTGCTTCAGGTGAAAGAGGTGAAGCTTGACTCTTCAGCCACTAGGACCAGGAGGTGTCGACGATGACCAGAAGCTGGATTCGAGCTGTCCCACAAAGGATGTCGAGTGCTGCATGGTTGGTGTCCGGATTGAACACAACAAGCCTTGGCAACAGCAATCCACGCGGAAAGGAGAAAGATGCTTCGGTGCAGACCAGCAAGTTCTGAGGGACTCACCACTCGGTGGGAAGTTAGGGCACGTCTGGAGCAACCAGAAACGCCCAATGAAAATCAAAGTTGCCTTCACTGGGACCCACCAGTCGACGGACCAGGGATCGCAAAGGAGCCTCGAGCGGAAATGCAAGAAGCGGGCCCACGGAACACTTGTGGAGTGTAGGCTCACAATCTTCGGTGCAAATGGTGCTCGGGGCCGGGGCTACAAGTAACCCAAAGCAGGACTTCAAGAGTCGTTGAGAAGTCGATGCACTAGCAAATGTGCACGTTGACCAGGGGTTCCGGTTCCACATCACTCGTGAGGGCTGCGGGTCTCAGCTTTGCTGGGGACTCGGGTCGGCCTCGGAGAAGTCTGGAAATCCTCTTCCTGGGCTGCAAGTACTTCGGAGTCCGGCGGGAGCTTCGGAGATGCAGACCGTCAAATGCTTCGTTGGTGCCTGCCAAGCAGGGGAGTCACTCCTTGACCCCAAGGGAGATTTCTTCAGTCCTCTAGTCTTTAGTAGAGCGTCAAAGTTCCAGGATTCAGTTGCAGAGTTTCGTCCAGGGATATCTAAAGTCCTGTTGCCAGGGGTTCCTTACTTATACCTAAGAAAGGGGTTGGACTAACTCTGTGGACCCACCTATGGGAGGGTTTGGAAAGAGGGGTGTCTACACCCATTTCCTTTGTCCAGTTTCGCGCCAGAGCAGGGGCTGGCAGCCCCTGCAACCGGTTTGAACTGGGGTATGCACGAGGACACCAAATGTGCCCCCAGTGCAGGACTTCAAAGCACTCTTGGAGTTCACCCACCCAGCCCCAATCCACTAAGGCCTGTCTGGGAGGTGGTAACACCTCCCTGAGACAGGAAACCTATTGTCCAGGCCTCCCCTGCCGGAGTTTCGGTCAGCAGCAGGAGGCCAGACTCGTGTCTGTGGCTGCAGCATCCATTTTGTGATGCCAGGGCTCTGTTTAGCTGGTACCGGGTATACCGGTGCTGTCATGTCTTTCCCTCTAGAAGGGTGGGATCATACTCCCACACCAGTTACTGGTGTGGGGGCATGATTCAAAGGTGTTTGACACCAAACAGGACATGTTTCCGTGCAGCCATCCCAAAGTTAGCATTTACCGCGAGGATATAATGCACTTAAGAGTATATGGTCAGGCTGCACCACAGACAACTCCGGAGAGGAGATTCCGAGGGCTGCAGAGGGGCTCTGCTCATGCATGGGCACCCTCTCACATATAACCAAGCACCCTGCCTTCAGGATTGATAAGGCCTGCCATAGGGGTGACTGATAGGTTTCTATGTGCAGTGATAGGTGAGATATAGTGAACCTATATCTCTGCAAGGGGTGCATGCACCACCTCACTCAGGCTGCAGTAGCAGTCCTGTGGTGTCATTTTGGATGGCCTTCCAGGGGTGGCACAATACATGCTTCAGCCCCTGGCAGGCCTCTGGGGTACCTATGCCCTGGGTGCATAGTATACCATATACTAGGGACTTATAAGGGCACTCCAGAATCCAATCTGTGGTGTACCTAAAGTACATGGAATCAATTTAGAGAGGAAGCAGCTAGGCTGGGGTCCTGGATAGCAGGGCCCCAGCCAGACTAAAGTCGAAAAACAGTGAGACATCAGCAAAAAGTGGGGTAACCATAAGAGTCAGATTCTACTCTCCTACACAACCCCCCCCCCAAACGCAGGGACATTAAACTAACCTTGACCAGTTAAGTCTTCATGTCTAAGTGGAAATATCTGGAGAGTCCATCTGCATTGGCATGGTTACTCCCAGGTCTATGTTCCACTGTATAGTCCATCCCCTGTAGGGAAATGGACCACCTCAAAAGTTTGGGGTTTTCACCCTTCATCTGTTTTAGCCATAGGAGGGGCTTATGGTCTGTCTGAACAAGGAAGTGAGTGCCAAACAAGTATGGCCTCAGCTTCTTCAGAGCCCAAACCACAGCAAAGGCCTCCCTCTCAAAGGCTGACCAACGTTTCTCTCTGGGGGTCAGCCTTCTGCTAGTAAAAGCTACTGGCTGATCCTGACCTTCATCATTCAACTGTGATAGTACAGCCCCTACCCCCAACTCAGATGCATCTGTTTGCACAATGAACTCTTTGTAGTAATCAGGACTCTGCAGAATGGGAGCAGTGCACATGGCCTGCTTCAGGTCATCAAATGCCTTTTGACAGCTAACTGTCCACTGAACCTTTTTGGGAATTTTCTTAGAGGTTAAGTCATTCAGGGGTGTCACTATTGATCCATACCCCTTGACAAATCTTCTGTAGTACCCAGTCAGGCCTAAAAGGCTCTCACCTGAGTCTGGGTAGTTGGAGCAACCAGTCCTGAGGTCTGGATTTTGCTCTGCAATGGTTGAACCTGGCCTCCACCCACAAGGTGGCCCAGGTACACAACCTGACTCTGCCCTATCTGGCACTTTGTGGCCTTGATAGTGAGGCCTGCCTTCTGCAGGGCCTCCAAAACATTTCTGAGGTGGACCAGGTGATCCTCCCAGGTGGAGCTAAAGACAGCAATATCATCTAGATATGCTGCACTATAGGCTTCCAGACCTGTAAGGACTGTGTTCACCAACCTCTGAAAAGTGGCAGGTGCATTCTTCAAACCAAAGGGCATCACCACAAATTGGTAAAGCCCACCAGGGGTAGAAAATGCAGTTTTTGGCTTTGCATCATCAGCTAGTCTGATCTGCCAGTAGCCAGCTGTTAGGTCAAATGTGCTTAGATACTTGGCTGAGGCCAAAGTGTCTATTAGCTCATCTGCCCTGGGGATTGGATGGGCATCAGTCCTAGTGACTACATTGAGGCCTCTGTAGTCCACACAAAACCTCATCTCTCTCTTACCATCTTTGGTATGAGGTTTTGGCACCAGGACCACTGGACTAGCCCAAGGGCTATCTGAAGGCTCAATGACACCCAGTTCCAACATTTTCTGGACTTCTGTCCTGATACAGTCTCTGACTTGGTCAGGTTGCCTGTAAATCTTACTTTTAACAGGCAGACTGTCCCCAGTGTCCACTTCATGAGTGCACCAGGTGGTCTGACTTGGAGTCAGAGAAAACATGTGTCTGAACTGATTGAGCACCTGTCTACAATCAGTTTGCTGCTGGGCAGTGAGGCTGCCTGCCAAGGCTACCCCATCTACTGACCCATCATCAGGGTTCTGTGAGAGCAGGTCAGGGAGAGGGTCACTCTCCTCCTCCTGTCCCTCATCAGTTGCCATGAGCAAGCCCATGCCAGCCCTGTCCACATATGGCTTCAGCCTGTTGACATGGAGCACCCTGTGGGGGCTCCTGGGAGTTCCCAGGTCTACCAGATAGGTAACCTCTCCCTTCTGTTCAACAATTGTATGGGGGCCACTCCACTTGTCTTGGAGGGCTGCTGGGGCCACTGGCTCCAACACCCACACCTTCTGTCCTGGCAGGGAAGACATGGCTTGGCAGTTCGGGCTGGACTGTTCCCATGAGGCACAGGGTCAGACTGATTTGCATATGGCCATGTCTGAACTGGGGTGGTGGAGTGAGCTAAAGAATGATGATGGATTAAACCCAGATCAGTTGACTGGGGGTGAGTGTTTGATTGGCTCAAGCGTTCCGTCCATCATCCCCTTTTGTATCGCCTGGCTGGTAAACAGTCAGCACAGCCTTTTGGTCATGCCAGGCTTTCTGTAATTCCTGGCTAGCCTCAAGGTTTTTGGTTGCCTTTTTCATATACTCAGCCATCCTGGAGCGGAGACCAAGTACATAGTCCACTATGTCCTGTTTAGGGGGTTTGAGAGGTAACTCCCAACCTTCCTTCACCAGACACAATGGACCCCTGACAGGTTGGCCAAACAAAAGTTCAAAAGGGCTGTAGCCAACCCCTTTTGAGGCACCTCCCTGTATGCAAATAAAAGGCAGGGCAAGAGTATGTCCCATCTTCGCCTAAGCTTTTCTGGGAGCCCTTTATCATGCCCTTCAAGGTTTTGTTGAATCTCTCAACTAAACCATTGCATTGTGGGTGATAGGGTGTGGTGAACTTATAAGTCACTCCACACTCCTTCCACATTGCAGTCAAGTAACTGGACATAAAGTTTGCAACTCTGTCAGATACTACCTCCTTAGGAAAGCCCACTCTTGAGAAAATTCCCAGGAGGGCCCTTGCCACCACAGGTGCTGTAGTGGTCCTAAGGGGAATGGCTTCTGGGTACCTGGTGGCATGGTCCACCACCACCAGGATAAACCTGTGCCCAGATGCTGTTTGGGGATCCATGGGACCAACTATGTCAATCCCCACCCTCTCAAAGGGAACCCCCACCACAGGTAGTGGTATCAGGGGGCCTTTGTGGTGCCAGCTGCCTTCCCACTGGCTTGGCAGGTTACACAGGAGCGACAAAACTCCTTGGTGTCTTCAGACATGCGGGGCCAGTGAAAGTGAGGGACAATTCTGTCCCAAGTCTTGTTCTGGCCCAGGTGACCTGCTAAGGGAATATCATGGGCTAGTGTCAATAGGAAGCCCCTGAACTTCAGAGGTATAACCAACCTCCTGGCTGCTCCAGGCTTGGGGTCTCTACTCTCTGAGTACAGGAGTCCATCATCCCAATATATCTTATGGGTGCCACTAGCATTCCCAGCAGCCTCAGCAGCAGCTTGCTGTCTGAGGGGTTCAAGAGGGGCAGTTCAGCTGCTCCTGGCTCAGATCTGCCCTGGAAGGGCCCCCTGTCCCCAAGAACTCAACCTGATCAGGTTCAAGCTTCTCTGGGACAGTTCCTTCTTCAGACCTGAGATCATCTTCCTCAAAAGACTGATCTGCTTCCTGAGCCAAGGGGGAAGGCACTGCCTTAACCCTACTGCTCCTCCTCTTGGGAGGCACCTGGTCCATTATTCCAGAATCCAGGGCCTGTTCAGCTTTTGACATTTTTGCCTGTGACCTAGTCACAGCAAAGACATGTGCAGGGATCCCTAGCATTTCTGCATGTTTCCTGAGCTCCACCTCTGCCCAAGCTGAGGTTTCAAGATCATTGCCAAGCAAGCATTCGACTGGTAGGTCTGCGCTCACCACAACCTTCTTAAGGCCAGTTACCCCTCCCCAGGAGAGGTTAACAACTGCCAGAGAATGGTCTGTTCTGACATTGCTAGCATTGGTCACTTGGTACATTTCACCAAGTATAATCTGCCCAGGATCCACAAGATCTTTTGTCACCATGGTGACACTTGCTCCTGTGTCCCTGAATGCCAAAGCCTCTCTTCCATTAATTAAAGGCTGCTGTCTGTACTTGCCCAAATTATTGGGACTCACTAAGGGGGACATATCCATGCCCCCATCACAGACCAGGACAGCCTGAGTTGGCACTCTGACTAGGCCAGAGCCCATCTCAGTACCCAGGGTCAACCCTACTAAACCCTTATTCTGAGTATTTCCACCACCATTTGTAGCTGGACTAGTGGGAACAGTTGCCTTAGGGGCAATGGTGGCTGGATTAGAGTCTTTGGACTTGGTGCAATCACGTGTCCAGTGAGTCTTCTGCTTACAGATTTTGCACCATGGTTTCTTTTGGCCTTTTCCTTTAGTAGATTGGGATTCCCCACACAGATGCAGATTTTTGGGGACCTTGAGAAGACTTCTGGTCTTTACCCTTTTCCCCACCCTTGTCAGAGTTTTGGGAATCTTGCTTCTTCTGGTCACCACCTTGGTTCTGTACCTTCTGCTTCACCCTGGTTCTGACCCATTTGTCTGCCTTCTTTCCCAATTATTGGGGAGAGGTCAGATCAGAGTCAACCAGGTACTGATGTAGCAACTGATTCTGACAGTTATTAAGAATCTGCTCCCTCATGATTAAATTATACAATCCTTTGAAGTCACACAGCTTACTGCCAAGTAACCAGCCTTCCAGAGCCTTAGTAGCACAATCTACAAAGTCCACCCAGTCCTGTGTCTGTGCCTTTTGGGTATCTCTGAACTTTAACCTGTATTGCTCAGTGGTTAGGCCAAACCCATCTATCAGGGCACTCTTCAGGACTTGGTAATCATCAGCATCCTCTTCTCTTACAGTGAGGAGCTTGTCTCTACCTTTGTCTGCAAAGGAGAGCCACAAGATTGCTGCCCACTGCTCCTGGGGGACCCTCTGAACTTTACAGGCCCTCTCCAGTGCAGTAATCCATTTGTGGATGTCATCCCCACTCTGGTAGGGAGGGACAATCTTGCTCAGGTTTCTATGGTCATAAGACCTTTCCCTACCACTAGGGAAGTTGCTGCCACCATGGGACTCTAGTCCCAACTTTCTTTTTTGTCTATGAAGCTCTAGGGACTCCCTGTCTATAACCAACTGCTCTCTTCTGATCCTAAGCTGAGCTTCTCCATACTTGAGCAGTCTCTCTTTCCTTTCATGAGAGGATTCCCTCCTATGAGAGGAAACAGAGGTCCCTACTGAGGTGTCAGAATGGTTAGACTCCTGAGAAGGAGATCTTGACCTTCTAGGCACACTCACAACTCTTCCTGGTGGGACAAAGGGGAGGCTATTCTGGTCCTCCTCCTCATCTGCAGGAGGAGCTGGATTTTCCAGGTCAAGATCATTGTCATCTTCCTGGTCAGCTTCAGAGGTGAGGTCCTGGGTTTTTTCACCCCTGGTCCCTTCCTCATCTTCTGCCCCACCCTCTCTGTCTACCCCTTCAGACCCTGGGGGCCTTCTGAGATCATCCAACAGAAGCATCTCCATGAGACGTTCGGTGTTGGCACTTTTGCCTGTCTTCAGCTTCCTAGTCTTGCACAATGCTCTCAATTCCAAGAATGGGAAGTTGTCATACTTGGATGGTAGAAGCCCATGGGCTTCTGGCAGGGACCCACTGGTTCCTGGCCTTGAAGACATCACTAGTGAGGTGTAGTGTATGCACTACCTACTCTAGTGTGGCCTACTAAACTCTCTTGAGTTGTAGAAAGGGTGTGCTAAGCCCTTGACACACAACTCTAAGTTCAGTAGAACTTACTGTATTTCTAAGCTTGAATTTATATGTACCTCAGGTACCTTTAGTGGTTTTCAGTTAGTCACACACTTGAGATTATCTGGTAAAACAGGGCAAGCTTGAATCCAACCGCTGCACACCAATGTGAGAAGTTGGCCTGGCATATGCTGTCCACTAGTTATAGTGGGCACCTTGCACCAGTCCAAACGACCTTTATTGATGATAGGTTTAAAGACAACCTTTATAGAAAGCTATCCTAGTGGTAGCTATGGAGAGCAGCCTTCAGGCTAAGTCTTGAAGGAGTGTTAAGCTGTTGTTTTACCAGTTATAATCTTGTGAATGACCAAATGAAAGGAGAACCACACCAGGTATATATATATATATAAAATATATGTATTTATTACTAAACACTACCCAATAGTCTCTTTATGAGGCTAGAGGTCAAAGTACACAAGTTACAAGTCAAATAGCACAGTAAATTAGCACAATATATACGATTAGCCCTAGGGGCGTACCAAACCATATATTAAGAAAGTGGTATAAGAACCACGACTTAAGTAGACACAAGGCCTAGAGCCTGTAGAATCGCTGGGACCCCAAGGAACCACCCAAGGTAGTGACACAGGGGACCCACGGGGGCTGTGTGCAGTGTGTGAACACAGCCGCAAGCTCCGTTAAAGTCTATGGGAAAGTCACGGTAAGAGTTTTAGAGTTTAAGGACACTTAGAAATGGACTGGGACCAAACCCTCTTGGACTTAGACAGTTCTAGGGTTAACACCCACGGGAGCACCAGAGTACTCGAGTTACCTCACCCAGGGAAGCCGGGTGCATAGGTGTTGAATGGTGTCGGGTTGCGGCGTCGATTTCAATGGCAGCCTGCAACGAAGTGCTGCTGCCGGGAAGATGCGAAGTGTCCGAAGAGATCCAAGCCTGGATCGGAGATGAGAAGAACCTGAAAGCAGAGGGGACAGAGTCTGGGTCACTTGCCAGTGACCAGGGGCACGATAGTCGAATGCCCACCGATGTCAGGTGCTTCAGGTGAAAGAGGTGAAGCTTGACTCTTCAGCCACGAGGACCAGGAGGCGTCAACGACAACCAGGAGCTGGATTCGAGCTGTCCCACGAAGGATGTCGAGTGCTGCAGCGTTGGTGTCCGGATTGAACACAACAAGCCTTGGCAACAGCAACCCACGAGGAAAGGAGAAAGATGCTTCGGTGCAGACCAGCAAGGTCTGAGGGACTCACCACTCGGTGGGGAGTTAGGACACGTCTGGAGCAACCAGAAACACCCAATGAAAATCAAAGTTGCCTTCACTGGGACCCACCAGTCGATGAACCAGGGATCGTGAAGGAGCCTCAAGCGGAAATGCAAGAAGCGGGCCCACGGAACACTCGTGGAGTGTAGGCTCACAATCTTCAGTGCAAATGGTGCTCGGGGCCTGGGCTACAAGTAACCCAAAGCAGGACTTCAAGAGTTGTCGAGAAGTTGATGCACTAGCAAATGTACACGGTGACTAGGGGTTCCAGTTCCACGTCACTCGTGAGGGCTGCAGGTCTCAGCTTTGCTGGGGACTCGGGTCGGCCTCGGAGAAGTCTGGAAATCCTCTTCCTGGGCTGCAAATACTTCGGAGTCCAGCAGGAGCTTCAGAGATGCAGACCGTCAAATGCTTTATTGGTGCCTGCCAAGCAGGGGAGTCACTCCTTGACCCCAAGGGAGATTTCTTCAGTCCTCTAGTCTTTAGTAGAGCGTCAAAGTTCCAGGATTCAGTTGCAGAGTTTCGTCCAGGGATATCTAAAGTCCTGTTGCCAGGGGTTACTTACTTATACCTAAGAAAGGGGTTGGACTAACTCTGTGGACCCACCTATGGGAGGGTTTGGAAAGAGGGGTGGCTACACCCATTACCTTTGTCCAGTTTCGCGCCAGAGCAGGGGCTGGCAGCCCCTGCAACCGGTTTGAACTGGGGTATGCACGAGGACACCAAATGTGCCCCCAGTGCAGGACTTCAAAGCACTTTTGGAGTGCACCCACCCAGCCCCAATCCACTAAGGCCTGTCTGGGAGGTGGTAACACCTCCCTGAGACAGGAAACCTATTGTCCAGGCCTCCCCTGCTGGAGTTTCGGTCAGCAGCAGGAGGCCAGACTCGTGTCTGTGGCTGCAGCATCCATTTTGTGATGCCAGGGCTCTGTTTAGCTGGTACCGGGTATACCGGTGCTGTCATGTCTTTCCCTCTAGAAGGGTGGGATCATACTCCCACACCAGTTACTGGTGTGGGGGTATGATTCCAAGGTGTTTGACACCAAACATGACATGTTTCCGTGCAGCCATCCCAAAGTTAGCATTTACCGCGAGGGTATAATTCACTTAAGAGTATATGGTCAGGCTGCACCACAGACAACCCCGGAGAGGAGATTCCGACGGCTGCAGAGGGGCTCTGCTCATGCATGGGCACCCTCTCACATATAACCAAGCACCCTGCCTTCAGGATTGATAAGGCCTGCCATAGGGGTGACTGATAGGTTTCTATGTGCAGTGATAGGTGAGATACAGTGAACCTATATCTCTGCAAGGGGTGCATGCACCACCTCACTCAGGCTGCAGTAGCAGTCCTGTGGTGTCATTTTGGATGGCCTTCCAGGGGTGGCACAATACATGCTTCAGCCCCTGGTAGGCCTCTGGGGTACCTATGCCCTGGGTACATAGTATACCATATACTAGGGACTTATAAGGGCACTCCAGAATCCAATCTGTGGTGTACCTAAAGTACATGGAATCAATTTAGAGAGGAAGCAGCTAGGCTGGGGTCCTGGATAGCAGGGCCCCAGCCAGACTAAAGTCGAAAAACAGTGAGACATCAGCAAAAAGTGGGGGTAACCATAAGAGGCAGATCCTACTCTCCTACACCCCTCTTGCTGCCGTGAGGCGTGGCTGATCCTGGAGCCTTTCCCTGCAGCGAAGTAATACTGAGCACAGCTACAAAGCTTTGAGGGGAGCATCCCCCCTAACAGCTGGCGGGGCTCATTTGGGGCAGCAAGGAGCCAGATCGGACTCGCTCTGAAGGGTCTCCGCTGCGAGTGCTAATAATGGAGGAGATGGTGTCGCTGACCGCAAAGAGGAGTGGCGGGACTGCCTCAGTGGTGCTGTGATGCCATTCTGGAGTCATGCTCCATTCTGTTGGGAGCGGAAACAGCAGGACACATTTAGGAAGGTGATGGCCTGTCTCGGAGTGCTTCTCCCGAGCGTGCTGCTGTCACACCTCAGCCATCCTGTGTTTGAATGGACCTGGCCCGCATCTTGAACAGCTGGAGGTGAGGGCGCTGTTGGGTGGACAGAGAGATGCAGAGATCGCTGCAGCGGTGCTGCAACACCAACCAGCTGCTGCAGTAAACATATTTTGGGAGTGGCCTCCTGCGGGCTTTTGACACAGAGAGGTGGCTAAAGTCTGGGCTACCATGAGGAGGCCTGTTGCAGCCGTGGACGGTCCCATTTCGACAGCCAGGCCCTACTTTTCACTGTTGGGGGACTCCCTGATGCGATCCCAGACCTGTGGGAGTTGTAGACGGCGTAGGAGGGCCTGCACGTGTGGCTGCACGGATCTCGATTCTCACTCCCATTTCAAGCATAGGAGACACAGTAGCTCACGCCGAGGAGGGCTACCATTTCAACAAGTGGAGGTAGGCGAGCTCTCCCTGACCTGAGCTGTTCTGTGCATTGAGGATCTCCTGATATCCGGAGCATCAGCATGGAGAGAACATGTGTGGCCTGTGGGGACCTGGTGTCTGCTGCATAGGAGTGCCCTCCCAGGAGGCGGTAGGAGGCAGCAGGGTCAGACTTAACCCTGGCACATCCCAGGTAAGGCCTTTGGGTGGCAGGAGTGGGGGCACCCGGGGGTCTAGGCTGGAGGGGACTGGTCACAGTGACGCCTGTGTGAAGGGGCTCTGTGCTGACTCGGGTGCCCGAGAGGTGGCATCTGGGGGTGGTCGAGGTTACAGTGGTGAACGGAGGGTGCTAGTGGCTTGGAATACCCTGGCTTGCTGGATGGACTTTCCACTTGGGGACCCTGCAGCTGTTGGGGGGGTAGTGGGACATCCTTGTATTGCCTTCGGATCATCTTGGGACTGCTAGAGCTATCTGGGGCTCACAATCCTAAGGGGCCTAACACGTTTGGCTAGAGTTGCAGTTAGGAGGGGCCTCCCACACTACTGAGACGTACTAAGTGCTATGGGGAAGGACAAAGTCACCCGCTCCTATTCTACTAACACTATTACGCAAAACACCAAGCTGAGGCAGCCCTCCCAGTGGATCACTCAGCAGGGAGGCGCCGAGTCTATGAGGACTTTCCCGGGGGCGTGGGGACCCCTCACACGCAGATCTGATGGCAGCAATACAGGGCTCTTCCATGGCATTAGAAAACGAGATTGCACTGTCTCTATTGATGGTAATATGCTTAGAGCTGACCTGAGAAAGGTGGCTAACCAGGTGACAGAGGCAGAGGGTAACATTTAAAAAGTCTGCAGGGGGATGTTTCGCAGTTTAAGCAGCAAATGGCCAACATGACCGCTGTGATCCATGAGTTGTAGCAGAGAGTCGAGGAAGCAGAGGGACGTGCTTGCTGCTGCAACATTAGAGTGCTGTGTTTCCCGGAGAGGGCATCAGTGGAGGAGTTCCTGGAGGGCTGGGTACGACGACGGCTACGACCTCAGGGGCGCTCTGAGTTCTTTGTGGTGGAGTGGGGGCGCACAGGGCACCGGTTCTGCCGCCCCCTCCTATTGCTCCTCCAAGGGGGCGTATAGCCAAAATCCTAAACTATTGGGACAGGGATTGTATTTTGCATGTTTCCAGGGAAAAAGAGGTTCCATTGTTTGAAAATATGCGGCTGCCCGAGGCCCCTGCAGGGGGCCACTAAAGAGGGCGGCCCTCTAGTGCCAGCAGGTCACCATCCCACCCCCCTTATTGGTGCGGGGACTCAGGGAGGAGTCCCCCCGCCAGCCTGGCCTGCGGCGCGCAATGCGCGCGTCACTTCCGGTGCGCGAGGATCTGGGGAGGGGTATATAGGCCTCCCCCACCATTTGGACTTCCTCTTTTGCGCGCCAGACACGCCGTCGTGTGTTTGCCCGTGGTCGCACCGTTCGGATTTCCCAGGAGCTGCTTTTAGTGCGGTGAGTGTTGCGTTGTCACTCACCGTCCCCCCCCCTCTCCACTTTCTTGGATGCTGGGTCGTGTGACCGGCTTCGGCTGGGGCAGCGGCTCACAAGTGGGGGGCGGAGGCAAGCTCCAGCGTGGGCCATAACAGCGTACCGGGGGTGCTACAGCTGTAAGGCCAGGACGGTGTTGACCGGGTGAGGGCACAGAGCTGGAGGCTTAGGCCACTCAGCTTGGGAGCGTCGGCCTGCAGGGAGCGTAGGGGATGCTGCGGAGCGTTGTGGTGTGGTTTTGCTGGGGTGACCAGCTGGGATGGGGTGGCGGTTCCTGCCTTGAGCGGGTAAAGCGCCTTGCGTAGTGGGCGCCCCACTTCCCGCTTACACGCCATACGCCCGCACGGGCCTCCCTCCTTCCGGGGGACCCACACCAGTGCACCACCTGTGGGGTAGTTAAATCCCCAGGGGGCGGTGTTCCTCAGGCACGGCGGTGCACGGAGCTGACCATGCTGCGTGGGCCCGGTTGTAATTGTGGGCCGCTGGGTGGACCGCTCTAGGCCTGGGCCTCGGGGCATTCCCACCGAGGCGGGCAGCGTGCCCTCTTTAGTAGCACCGAATATCGCCCACCCGCCCCGGCAGGGTCTGGGGCGCACCCAGCCCGGACTCGGACGTAAGAGGCTGTTACCGCGTGAGTGTGGCTGGCACTGCTCAGTGTGTCTGACTTCACCCGCTCTCAGACCCTGTCCACAGGATGAGCACATCTTTGCGATGTGGAGCGGCTCATCCTTTCTCAAAATGCATCGGTGACTGCGGAGGTGCATTTCCCTGTGGAGTTTGGGTCTGCGTGCCTCACGGGTTCTAGACGCGAGGTATTGGGCTTGTGAGGGCGGCAATGCAGACAGCGACGGGGGGCAGACCTGCCCACGTGTGTATAGGGTGGTTGCAGGCTCATCATTGGAGGGGGGATGTGCGCCGGGGTTGAGGCCCGGGTCACGGTGGCGGCTCCCACCGCGGCTCTCCACCGCATGATCTACGGCCCCCCCCTCTACCCGGTGGCGGCGTGAGGGACGGGCGGTCAGCGAATATCGTGCCGCTCACCTCCCACAATTTCCTAGGCAAGATGCTTTGGCCTATGGGGTCGTGGCCCTCCCCCTCCCGGGGACGAGGTAGTACCGCCAGCAGTGGTTCCAGCACTACTCATTGTCCAGCAATTGAGTTGCTTGCTAGAACAAAGAGCGAACATGGTTGAGCGCCAAAAAGTGAGGCTCCGCTCTCGGGACGCTTCTTGCCGGTCCCAGTATGCGGGTAGGTAGTCTTCAGCACAATGCGCCCACATTGTGGTCATTTGCACATCACTGCGGGGGCTCTGGAGGACGATAGCGATCACGCTTTGCGGGTTATGTCCCCTCCCTGGTCGGGGCAGAGGGTGCTGCGGCCCGGGAGGCTCGGTGTCCCTACGCGTGTGTGGTTATGCAGGGGTGTGAACCGGGGGTCCAGGGTTTGATCCTCGGGCGCGGGGCTGGAGACGCGTTCTAGGGGATGCAATACATGGTTTTGTGTGTATGTGGCGTAGCGGGTTGCGCGCACCCCTTCCGCCCCGGTAGGCTGCTGGTGTGAATGGCTCGCCCCTGGGGGGATTGAGCAGGACCCTGCCAGGGGCCGCATGGGAGGAGGCGCTGGTGTTTGAGGCCTTGTTCCCCAGGATATCTTATGCGTGTGGAGCAGACTCTGCTATTGAATTACTCTGGAGTGTCTCACTGCTGGGGGAAGGGCCTGCAGTAACTTGAACCAGGCCAGGTCCAACAGGACGAAACTTGGGCCTGGTGCCTCTGGCATGCCAGAACTTGGGGTTCCGGTCACGTGCCTCCTGCTTCCTACCTGCTGTGCCCCCTACCACTTATTTGGACTGTGTGTAGCAGTTGACTGTAGAGCAGTACTTATGCACCTGTGATTAGTCATGTCTGCGTGCAGAGGGAGCCGTGTTTACGTGTATTACCTGCAGTGTAAACTACAGATGGGTGCTGCATTGTCTGCAGTGTGGAATGCAGTGTCGCAACACCCTGTAGTTCTCTCAAGGTACACCCCAGCTGGCCCGGCAGCGCACCTCACTGTGCTCCTTTTAATTCACTTGAGACAAAGTCTGTATTGTTGGCTGCCCTGGGCAAAGGACATTGGACAGGATGTAGCCTTACGGCTAGAGCTGCCGACTTGGGAGCGGGGGAACCAGGTCCGAGTCCCGGCGGTGGGTCAGCATCCGGAGATTCTGGGCAAACCACTGAATCTCCCCGTGTCCACCAATAAATGAATGTGTCCTTGTGTAACATAACTGGTGCTCGTGTAAAGCGCTCCAATACCTCGGGGATCGCAGTCTCCTCCTCCACCTTGTACACAGGCAGCATCTGATGCGCACTGGGGTATCCTGGAGCGCCTCAGACCTCTCCAAGGACGCCCCCAGGTGCCCTAGAGTAGGCCCGGCTCTCCGGTGTGGTCCAGGCAGGCTGGGTTAGCAGCTTCCTGGGGCCCGGTGTTGGAGCTGGGGAAGGATGTGGTCTCGACAAATATTGGGTTCCGGGTTTGCCCTGGTGACCTCTTCTCACCAGGTAACTAGACTATGTTTCCGTTTCGCCCCCTCTTGATGATTGCCTTAGGCCATCCTGGGTGTGGAAGTCTTGTGTTGCTTCCCTTGAACTCATTAGACTCTGACACGTGTCCTGGGTCTGTCGTTTAAACGGAGGCCTTACCCAGGGGACTGCACCCCCCGAGGAGCCGCTCTGGCCATGGTGCGCTTCTCACTGCAGCTCCGGACCGGTGTTTATGACGGGAGCTGAGTAATCAGAGGTCGGAAATTCACGGCTCCACTGGGCGCACTCCCCTGCTGTGCAGTGGAGCAAGGACTGGGGCGGTGGGAAGAAGCAACCTGGAACGGCGGAGGATCTAAGAATAGATTCACCACAGGGGTGGACGGATCTAGGCGTGGCCAACTCAGCCTTCCATCCTTTGGTGGCTGGTGAAATAAGCATTATTTTGTTGGTCACAAAACTTCGTGCAACAAATGCTTGAGTGGTGCGGTTTGCGGTGACGCTCTGTAAGCCGTCCTTATTAGTGTTGTTAAATGAGTCTTGAGATGAGCGTAGTTCCCCCCCCCCTTTTTCTTGATGTTGTCATTGTGCTGTTGCCTCTGTTTCACGGTGCGGTTTGAGTGTTTACGACAGGAGTGGCCAAGTAAGAAGTCTTGGGAGAGGCCTGTTCAGTACCGGTGCTGGAAATGTGCCCCGCTGACAGTGCACATTTCTCCCTACCTTTAAAGGTGGGAAAAGAAATCCAGAGTGACTTGAGTCGGCCTTGCAGCTTCACCCCGAGGGGTTGCAGACTCCCTTGCTGTTGAAATGGGTTTTGGTGTATGGCGAAGCGCTCAAGCAGGCGAGCGATAGGGAGGCATAGTACTCATCTGTGCACCATATATAGGGCGTCAAGTTATGCTACCCGGGGAATTAGCAGGGTTGGTGTTAGTTGCTTTCACAGGTTGAGATGAATAAAAAGAAATTTGTACTTGGCGGGCGTCAATTTGATAAGGGGCTGTGTTTCCTCGCAAACACAGTGAGTTGTTAACCAGTAGGTGGCTATCAGACAATCTTGGGGCCATTCATGAACGTGTGCAATTCCAAGGGTAATCAAAGCATCCTTATGAATCATAGGCTTACAAGCATTTGAGAAGGCACTACGGGTCCTTTTCATCAGAGTCTGGTACCCATAAAAGGTGTGGATTGTCTCATGACTGCAGTCTTTACGAGCGATAACTCGCGAGGAGTTGCATCAGCAGTGTTCTCTCATCCCATTAGCCTTCATGGCTGCAGTTCGAGGGGTTTCATTTCCCGCTTTTAGCCACAGAGGAGCAAGGAGTGGGGGATTACCAGAACTTTTACTTGTTTACCTGGATCGCGTGCTGGGTAGGCACTTAATCGCATCGCACGGAAGAGGCAATTTAACTGGAGCTCAGGTATAGCTCTCTACCACCCAAGGCTCCATGACTGCAGAATAGCAAGCCATGTTAAGAAAGCACCTTTTTTTTTTTTGCGGTTCTTTTGTAGCACGTGCCCTTGCACCACGTGGAAGTGTTACATTGGATACGGCTCTTGTTAAGTCGCTGGGCATCCGGTAATGACCTTCTAGTTTCTAGTCGTTTGTCTCATGACTGCAGTCTTGCCCCGGTTCAGTGGTCTTTCACTTCATTAGTACTTGCTTGTGTAGGTGTAGTGTTGCGTTTGTAGGATATCTGGAGGCAATGACAGATGCCGCAACTACCAGCCGGCGGGTCACAAAGCTACGCACCATAAGGATATGGGAAGGACTGCCTTATATCCTCCATTTTAACGTCACATACAACACACTGTCGAGCCTGGGGAGCGGCAGAACAGAGTGGCTCGTTTTCGACTTCTTGGGCCCAGGTTCAGATCCTGGTAGGTCCACTTAACATTTCGGCCATCTGCGGTCGGTGAACCGAGTACCATGGAGTTGCATAACAATAAACAGGTTATGCAGCTCCAAGATACCATGGGGGGAACGTGTTCCCAATTACAGTCAGAAACGGAAATTGTCCAGGAATTTGGAATGCAATGGGCTCACTCAGCAGTGTAGTAAGCGAGAGTTTAGTTTAGTTCCATAGGCCGGAAGGGCGGCGCAGGCAACGAGTTTGACACAGCCAAAACAAAGCGGGGCACGTGGTGTCATAGGCACAATAGACATGCATCCAAAACATGACCCTGGGAATCTTGATATCAATGTAAGGGGACTCTCACACTCTTGCCTGGGAAGAGTGTGCGCAGAACAGCACAGGAGTTGACAGAACAGGGGAAACGCCTTTCCAAATCTGGCACCGGAACACAAGGTTAGTCGGGGTCAACTTGGTGTTGGGTTACTCATGTAGGCGAATACTTATGACAGTTCTTGCACAGTCTCATCGTTTCAGAATTTATGCTTTGCCCTAGATATCCCTGGGCATAGAGGAAGGCCAGTCAAGCATCCAGGGGATCACAGAGTAAGTGCACTCTGTCTTAGCGTAGTATATGCAGGCTGCATCACCCACACAGCAAGCATTTCTTTAAGTGTTGGTTGGGACCCATACAGGACATCAAGGCTTAATTTAGCTATGGTACTGTGCATCTGTGAATGGACGGCAGTGAAACAAGCCTGGTGAGCTGCGTAAGTTGTCAATCCACTAAAGGGTGAGGTGTCCCCAAATAGTGGGCACATACAGCCAGGCAATGTCAGCACCCACCCACACCAAGCCGATTGGTTAGGTCACCCTGGGCCGCATACACACAGCCCAGTATTAGGCCCCTGTGGCTGTCAGGGTCTTCAATTGCTGAACTCATCTAAACAAGAGGCGTGACCATGGTTTACACTAGCAGAAGTATGGGGAGTGCTAGACTCCACCCAGGGGGTGGCGGCCTGAATTCGATGGTCTAGTCCAAAATGTTTCACAATCAACTGCAAGTGGGAGACTGTCAATTACCTGTGCATAGTTCATTCAGATACACAGTATCCGTGAGGACGCCAAGTGGCATTAAAAAGGGCAGTAAAAAGGTTTAATATGTGTGTGTCTCTGGCCTCACGGCTGCGTGGAGCCAGTCTCAGTTAGAGGTACGCCCAGGTGGACATTGTGTGTGCTTCTTAAGGTTCTCATGGCCAATGCGGGTTGTGGTATCTCCCAGCGGGTCACTCAAGGTTTCCTGCAGCTAAACAGGAAATTGCTGGTTTGAGCATCCAGGGTCAGAGATGGACAGCAGGCACTGTGCATCTGTGATCTGACTGCACTTAAGCAAGCGGGGTGCGCTGCGTAAGCTGTCGCTACAGGAAAGGGTGAGGTGTTGCCAATAGATTGGCACAATACATATATTCTTTCAAACCAGATTTGACACCAGCAAGGTGTTCACCAAGGTTTAGCAATCAAAGGGGTCTGTCCAATTGTCTGGCCAAACGGGGTGAAGTAAGGGCACCCCAGAAGCGAGAGAGGTGACATGTTGCTGCAGTTATGCTCAAATGCCCCGCTGGTTAGCTATATCAGCCCCGCTGGGTGGGGACGCTGTCAGCCAAACTTACAACATAGTGTGCTGCTGTCCCAATAAATGGGGAAACAAGGTGCCAAGCACGTAAGGCTGCCATGGAAAAAGAACATTTGGCACGTCCAGTATTCAACAAAATTAGAATTTAACGGAGCAGGTAATTTTCCACTGCTGAGGACGCACAGGGTGGGCAGTGTGAACCCCCCTCTAATTGGGGAAGGAGCTAGCATGGGGGTAAAGTAGGACTTAGTCAATCCCGAATGCTAGGCACCACATTACAGACAGTGCGCTTTGTATTAAATCAGGCAGATTCATCAAGCTGGTAAGCCTAGGGGGTTTCACCACAGAGGGAGCTGAGCAGGTGAAATTCCCATAAGGAAGAAGGGGCGCACAGCAAGTGCATGAGGACACCCTTGCTCATTGTCATATACTTCTAGATATAAACATTCCTGTGCATCATGATTTAGCAATGTTAAGTTAAAACCTTCCCGCCCTAATAGCCAAAGTAGGCAAGCGGCTTGTGGGAGCGGTCACCTAACAAATGGGCTGCCGTCCCATTGATTGGGGACACAGGTGTTCAGGCACACATGGTGCTACAAGGCTGGCGGCCAGGTGAGATCACCAAATGGATGGGGCAATGTGAGCGATGGTGCCTGTAATCGTCCCGCCCAGAGTTAGCATGGGGCTGAGCTATGTGAGGCAGTGGTACTATCGCGCAGGAGTGTGAATAGTCAATGCACAAGTCACAGGCCTAGGGGCTCTGGTTTCACCAGACACTAGCTTGTCTGGGGGGGTTCCCCTGAGTGAGTTGGAGCAGCTCCGAACAGACTGGGGCAGAGACTGGCTGGGGGGGAAGGTCTCCCTAACATCTTTGTGATCCCCTTAGGAGGCTACAACCCCACTGCCAGGGGTAGGGGGGCATTGTTCAATATAGGCTGACTTAGGTGGGGTTAGCAAAGCAAGATCCATTGTCGCCTTTGGGAATGGATTTGTTCCTCTTGGACTTGAAGGGGGCCCTGGGAATGAGAGGTGGCAAATGAGAAGACAGCTGTCTTGGTTGCACGGGCCATCCAGGCGTGCGCCTGTAGGGATGGATCTCTTTCTTCTAGATTTGTAGGAGGCTCTAGAGATGAGAGGTTGCAGGTAAGACCATAGCTGTTTTTGATGGGGGGCTCTGGCGGTGACGGTGGCCACCTCCAGAGCTGTGGTGGAGTTACAGTGCGATCTGGAAGCAAATGGGTACAGAAGGGTACCTCTGCGCGGCACAATAGGGGTGCCAGAGCCAAATCCCAGGAGCCTCATGGGAGGTTCCTGTAAAACCGTGTCGGCGCCCCGTTAGTCCTTCGGGCGGTTGTGGGCCTGAACAACCGGGGGCTTGCCTTGCTACGCTCTGCCCTGAAAGGGGCGTGAGTAATAAGGGACCAAGGTGTCACGTGATCCGGGAAGAGGATCACCAGAAGGGGCAGCACAGATGGGGTTCGCCCCAGTGCTGCTTGGCTCATCAGGCGGGCCAGATGGTTGCCTGCCCTTGGATCGCCCGTAAGATAACCCACCATATTGCATACCGTTGTATGTAATAAACCTGCAGCAATATTTACCCAAACAATGAAATGTGTGGTGTATTTATTTATTTGCATGCATGCTATGTGTGTTGGGGTGGGGTGTGTTGCCAATGGTGGTGCTATAGTGCTGGCCGTGTTTGTTCTCTGCGGTGCAGCTTACTTTCACGATGCGATTCTTTTACAGGAAATGTGGGAGGAAGTGCAGCCGGTGCAGTGGAAGAGGTGAATGAATGAATGAATGAAATTGTACTTATATAGCGCATGGCTACCCTGAGGCCTCCCAGCGCTGTTTGATAGAAGAGTAGAGGAAAAACAGAAGCCATGATGTTAAAAGACTGTCTTAAAGAGGTAGGTTTTTGAGAGCTTCCGGAAGGCCAAAAGGTTGTTGTCCTTACGTAAAGTGGGAGGAAGAGTATTCCAGATCTTTGCAGCATTGAACGAAAAAGAGCGTCCACCCCACCTGGATCTTCGAATTTTCTTGGGAGCGGCCAAGCATAAGGAGCTAGATCGTAGGGTTCTATGAGGGAGATAGGTAGTGACCAAGGAGTGAATAATAGCTGGACCAGTCTTCCGGATGGCTCTATGAACTAGGCACATAGCTTTAAACTGTATCCTAGCAGGAATAGGGAGCCAGTGGAGACTCCTCAATGCTGGTTTAGCAGATTGCCACCGCGGAATCTGAAGAAGCAGACGGGCAGCACAGTTCTGAGTTACTTGCAGTTTGTGAATGGTGAATTGAGGAGCACCAAGATATAGGGCGTTCCCATAATCAAGGCGAGAAAGAATAAGGGCCTGTACCATAATTCTTCTCGCCTGGAAGGGAGGAGGGAATGATTTTCCACAACATTCTCATCAGTCCATAACAATGGTGAGGAGTCCATCTGAAGAGGAAGAGTGCTAGATCAGAGTTACACCACTGCGTGGTCTGGGACGAGAGCTTCTGGAGCCAGGTAACTGCTGCTTTGCTGCGAGGCTAAGGACTGCACCACGTGGTTTAAATATCCTGCGGTATGCGTGCAGGGACTTGATGTGTGTGTGGAAACAGATGCATTCTGCACACGTGGTAAACGATTCAACTGTGGCACGTTGGGATGGAAAGAACTGTTGCTGTAATTATGTTAATTAACCACTTCTGATACTTTAGGGTGATTGTGCTAATGAAGCAGCTCGCAGTGGTGTCACGTGTAAACGGTGCCCACAGATCATCACGTGGTTGCCAACAGACTAAACAAAGCTACTCTAATAACACTACATGGTGCCTACCCTGCCACCAGGGATTATCATACATGAGTGTGGGACATACAATGGTACTTATGGATCACGGCTACCACTGCCACCAGAGGTATCGAATATGTTACACATTGTAGTACATAAGGTTGGGTTGAGGATAACAAGACATGACCAATGATCAGGCAAATACCTTCTATGGACAAGGGATGTGTAATCGTGCAGTGGCACCAGGACACTGATGGGATGTGACACTGATAACAGTCTTCTCCTTCTTAACAGATGGAACACAAGATATCAGCCTGGCACCTTACTCTTTGAAAGCCTGCAAACTTGTCTGCGAAGTGCCTCAAGGTTCATCACTCAGCCCGCCTCCTTCAAAGCATACAGGATCCCTCTGGCGAGCGGCATTCACACAAACTACATCAAAATTCTTTCCTAGGCTGACGGGATGCAATTCATTCACCCTCTTGGACAAGATCCCCAACAGAAGAAACAAGTACACAGTCTACATGACCAAAATCTCTTATTAGATGAAAGCCAACTGTCTGAAGCTCAGCACAGACAGGACAGAAGTAGTGAGATTCTGCAAGAACACTTCACCATGGGACTCCAACTAGCAGCTGACCGAACATGGACTCAAACCTACACCCAGCATCCACACTAGGAACCTTGAAATCATCATCGACAGCAAACTGGACATGACGGCGCAAGTCAACGCTGTTACTGCATCTGGCTTCCAACCCCTGAAGATGCTGATGAAAGTGATCAAATGCCTCCCACGCGATGCTAGAAAAACCATCACTCACGCCCTAGAAACCAGCAAGTTTGACTATGGGAACAACTTCTAAGCCGGAATCATAAGTAACTCAGCAGAAGACTGCAAACCATTCAGAGCTTGGTGGCCAGACTCATTTTCAAATTTTCCACACAGAAATCCCATCACACCACATCTCAGGGAGCTTCACTGACTCCCAATACACAAAGGCGCACATTTCAAACCCCTCGCACACACGTTCAAGGCACTACACAACTTAGGCCACACCTGCCTGAACAGTCCTATCTCTTCCACCAACCACTCAGACACCTGCGCTCAGCAAGACTCCTGCTCCCACACATCCCATGCATATATAGAACCACATCAGGAGGTCGGGCATTTTATTACATTGCTCCTAAAGCACAGAAAAACCTCCTACTCCACATCATAGTCTCCGGCTCGTCTTCATTTCTGCAAGAAGCTGTAAAACCTGGCTTTTCAATTAACTCATCTACCATATGCAGGGCTAGGCACATACACACCTGCTCAGCACCAGGATACCTTCAGGGAATAGTGCATTTTACAAATACACATAACCTGGAATAACAGAAAACAGGTCCATGAGGTTTGCCCACAGCCTTAGAGGAGTCCATGCAAAACGAGCTAAAAGTACAGCCTTCCTTCAAAAACTCAGCAACATCAAAATGATCATGTTTTCCTTTTAAGGAAGAAGTTGTTTTGCTGTTCACTTCATAGTCAAATGCCCACAGGAAGGAAGCCGTTTTGGACAATATAGGCACGGATAGATCTTGGAATATGCCTGGGATGCTCGTGAAATCATGAGGAGGTTTGTCAAGTCCATTTTATTTTAAAAGCCCTTTAAATCACATTTAGTGAACACTGGCTATTTACTGCTATAATATCAGTACGGCCCACGTACTATTGCATGGTCCTAGTTGCTTGACTGCTTGAGTTTTGAGCACTTCTATTTGGAATCATTTCAAACGCTTGTGGTTAGCAATAAACTAACTATTCGGTAGTGCGGCTGTCATATTGAACAGTATCCACACTGCTAAAACTCTGACCATGAAGCCATTTGCAAAATGAGTTATACCATAATGCTAGCTTGAAATCCCGCAAAATAATGTAAAGGTGACCTCTGCGTTATCCCATCTGACAACTGGATCTTCGCACAATATGGTTGGCAATTTCAGTCGGATCAACTCGCAAGCATTTCTCACAACCTTGATTTATATTCTGGAACTTATGGAGAGATCAGAATTCATAAGATATATATTTCTCTCATCTGTCACCTCAGGATCAGATAACACGAAGATTTTTTTATTAAATGTTGATCCGCTGCATTGTGCGTGGTGCTGTAGATTAAAGACATATGCCTCGAATAATTCTACTTTTTTCAAAGAAAGTACCTCTTAACAGGCTAGCACGTGAAGCGTCAGCCATGCACGGCGCACTGCCATGTTTACAAGTTTTGGCCACGTTAACAAGTTGAACAATTGGCTGTTGCGCTTTGGCTACATTAAAAAAATGCCTGAAAACAAGATTTCCTAACCATCTAATAAAATATTAGGGCTACACCCCCCTTGAACGCCCCCTCAACCCTTCCCCAGAAATGGCATCAGACTGCTCTGAGCGCAGTTTGACTCCACAGAAATGTGTAGTTCACAAGCCCCAGGGCACAAGCCCTAGAAAAAGAAGTGGGGGGACTGACCAAGTCAGGCAGTATGCAAGTGACATCATGACGCATGCTATCAAAGCATATGACGTCACGACGCGTGACATTCCACGTGGCATCACAGGAAGTGACCTCACTGGAAGTGATGCTCTGATATGTGTATGTTATAACATGTGCCAACTGAAAATGCAATAAAATATGTTTTTTTTTAAAGTTGTCTCCTACAAAGCATATCATGTAACATGCAGTTCACAAATTTTTATTTTATGTAGATAGGTAAGTGGATTACTGCTATGAACACAGAGATCCTTTGTTACTTGCAGTTAATAAATTGTACTCCTTCTAGTAGACCACAGTGAGCTATGAAGTGTATTTGACTCCTACACCCTGTAACCCTGACTGTCTCATGTAACACATCTTGTACATTAATCTACACACTTACATGGTTTATTTGGAAGGGATAATGTGTATGTTATGTAAAGTGCTCTAATTGGGATGAGTAGTGCTATAAAAGAATAAAAAAGTGCTATTTAAATTGTTATTTGTGTAAATACTGAGAAAGACCCATCTGACATTCTTACAGTGCATGCACTTATATGCAACAATGTAAAAAGCATGCATCTCTTAAGTACCTGTGAAGAAATAAGAAGCTGTGTGCTTTTGTTTTGTCCCGGTGTATTTGCATTTGTGAGGTTCCAGGACGCCTCCAGTTCCACACTCGATCAAAAGGAGGCCTGATGGCCCCTTAACTTCTGTCTTTATCATTGCCCAGCTGGAGGTGGAAAAAAAGCCCCCTCCCGGCCTGCATGTTGCTGCTGGGAATCGAAAGCAGACAACGTGCAGAGAGCTGATGAACGTGTCCCGGTGTTTCAACATTACACTGGGACAAGTTCAACATATTTCTGTGGGGCCCAACTTCTTAGCAGGGGACGGCGTCCACCCTGTGAAAAGAGTGGGTGGATGCCGTGTACCACGCGTGTACCCCGACTCGTGTCCTGACAAGCCCTCGTACCACTGTCGACATTCTAGACAGAATGGATGGGCACATGGAACCAACATGAGCTGCTGCCTTCACTGTCACTAGCGTGGAGAAGTGGGAATACGCCATAAGTCGGTGCTTTACAAAACAAATAAAAGTCTTGTTATTGTGTTCATTGGCGAACCTTGGTCAGGGCGTAGCCTGGTCATTAAGATTAGGGATGTGTGAGCTTCATATTTCCTGACAATCACGTTGGCATATAATGTTACAATACATTATACGCAGGGATTTAAATGGAATAAAAAACTGGGGGTCTCTCAGAGGGCGTGGCGGTATAATTAAGGAGGTAGCTTAAAACATTTATGCTAAAGGTATTTTGCTGCTTTTGTTATTGCCTCCACATATATAATACAAAAAATAACATTACACCTACCTCAAGCCAAGACTATTGACTTTGTCAAAGGTTGTTAGCTGCATAAGATAAATACATACAACTATGGCTTCGTTGTATATAATATCGAATTAGCTTTCGTTCTTGTGCGAGAGGTTGTGGCGTAATGGCTAGAGCTGCCAACTTTGGAGCTGAGGGGCGGGTTTTTAGTCTCAGCATCGGCTCAACATCCTGTGTTTTTGGGCAAATCACTTAATCGCCCATGCCTAACAAAAAATAAATGAATATGTCCTTGTTGGTGCTCATGTAAAGCACTTCGAGTTTTGCAATATAGAACTGCAAAAAATTAAAGTTACATCAAAAACAGTGAACTGCTGCAGAGGTAAGATTTTTTTTCCATTCTGAGGATGAGGGCGAAAACAGAACGCACGATAGGGACCCGTCTCGGCACCTGCTTTTAAGAACTAGCGGTGCTGAGCACCAGCAGGACCCGGCCTACTTAAAGACCTGATTATAGGACAAGCAGGGTGAATGAGAGGAGCTTAAGAGGCAGCGAAAAGGGAGAAGGATGCAGACTGGTAGAAGTACTAAGGGGCCTATTAGGATGGCGGGCGGACTTTAGTCCGCCCGCCAACCTAGCGGTGCTGGGACCGGCCGCCAGTGGTGCGGCGGTCCCGCACCACCTATAAGGATGCGACCGCCACTGTGGCAGTCGCATCACGCATCTCTGACATTGCGGCGGGTGCTGCTGTAAGCAGCACCCGCCGAATGCCAAAGATGCATGTTGTGCATTGCCATGCACAACGTGACAGGCACCGCGCGGTGCCTGCCACCTTGAGCATGGCAATGTAGGGTGGTACCATAGGTACCCCCAAGTGCAGCCCCCACCTCCCGGAGCCCGTAACGGGCCCCCACAGCTATTCCCACCAGCCCTTTCATGGCAGCATCGCCGCCATGAAAAGGCCGAGATCCGCCAGAAATCACAATATGGATGGCGGTGCCTTCCAGGCACCGCCACCATATTAATCCTGAGTTCCGCCCAGCCGGCAATCGTGACGCGGTACCCCCACCATAGTAATATGGCGGGGGTAATTCATGTTGTGATGGCGGGCGGATCGCCACCGCCGGCCGGGCGGTGGCGATCCGCCTGCCATCATAATGACCCCTAAGTTAGGAAAACACAATATTTGGTAAAATAATTAACATTTTATAGAGCTTTCAAAACAGAGATGAGAATGTGTGTGTGTATGTGTGTGTGTATTTTTGTCAGTGTGTGCATGCAAAAATCCCAGGTGAAATCGGACAGACACCTCACCATACCCTGACAGAAAGCACCTGTGCCTAACTATTCATCAGAAAATGCATTTATTAGGGGTGTAGCACCCCAAACACCAGCTCCCCCTCCCGAAGCTACACCCCTGACCTTGGTTATCAGTTGTTTTTTAATGGTAAGCTGTTGTTTGGCCGTAGTGGTTTACAACATGGTTTTAAGCATAGTGTACGCCCTACCGCCAATTTTCAAATTGGCAGGCACCTTATGAAAAACTGCCATGAGCATTAGGTCAATGGTGAGACCAGTTGCTCTGATACAAGCCTCTGTGTGTGAAATTATCCCAGGCAGGTTTCTTCCTGCAATTTTGTGAAGTAGCATATGCTCGTACAAATCACAACATTGTGTTGAAATATTGAGAATTTTTTATAGGTTAATTTAACTTCCAACCTGATTTAGTTGTTTTTGCCTGGCTGTGTGGAACATACGATTGGACCCCCTTCCAATGTGTATAACAGAAAACAATGGTTGCATCTGTTTTTGAGAGAGGCAGGTGTAAGAGAACATGCACGGTAAAAAAAAAATAAGACGGTATAAAACTGCAAATCTTGATAAATGCAACTCCTTCAGTAAATGACAATTTGGGTGAAACATTTCACTTTTAAACTTTTTCCATTATTTTTGACAGGAGTACACTAGTTCAGCTTTAATGAGATTCTAGTGTAAAAACTTCAGGGCTAAATAAAAGAAACAAATCAAAATCACCAGATGATTGCCATTTAATGTGAAAGAATGAAAGTGCAAACAATCACTGCTTGACATCTAGCTGCGCCAGTCCCTACAGAATGACAGGTAGAACAATTCAAAGTTACTGATCTAAAGATGGAATAATAGCGCAAATGTTTGAAATGCTCTGCAGATGAACAAATAAAACAGAATCAAAGATAAGACGCGGATAAGCCTCCTGCATTCCGAGCCTTATTGTAAGCATCTTCTGAATGGCTTTGTTCGCAGTGCTCCTCACTGCCATTTTATGGCAGGAATTCTTTTAGAGCTGCACTTTATGATTAGGCCTGGGGCTGTATGGTCTGAGTCATTTGCCAACAATAAATCACATGCTCACAACAGAAAGGGCTACTGGATTTGTAACGCATCAGGCGATCTGGAATATTACGCCTGCGACTTACTCTTTGTGAAAATAACTTTTTTAAATGAAAACAAACCGATAAATGACCAACAGAAGAATGCTTCTTGTCGTTGATGTGGTGCAAAAGATCACATCGTGATGAAGTGGCGGAGTGTCACACTCTTTAGCAGGACCATGCGGAAGTTCTCCAGAACGCTGCACACCTGACCAGTCTGCTGCATGCGAGCAGTGATTCAGAAGGTTGCTCATGGGACGTGGGCACTTGAGGGTAGCGTCTGGACATGGCAGATATATAGCTTCCCCACTAGACCTGTCAAGAAACATTGTACTCGAGCTGAGTGTGGCGTAGAGTCACTGCTGGAGCAGTGGGCATACGGTGGGGCTTGCCTTGCATTTCTGAATGGTCTACATGACCTAATGTCACAGCCCTTCGCTATTTAGTTTACTATAATTAGAGCTCTCATCCAACCTTCCTCCTTCCTCTTTCTTCCTCCTTACTCTCTCTTTAGGTTTGGTTAAAGTTTAGTGACTTTTAAAAAAAAAATTATTTTTATTTTATGCTCTTATTTACTAAATACAGTTCCGAGGGTAATAATGCGTTTCACATACAACTCGGAACAAATCTAAACTCAAGTGCATACAACTGTAAATATCCGGAAACATAAAGATGCAGGCGATGCAGCGCGCAATGTAATTCATTTTATTTATTTATTTCTTTACTCAACTCCGTTCGGCCCAATTCCGGAGTTACTACCCCCACCCTGCCCCTCCCCGCCCCGCCGCCCCGCAGCACTCCCTCGAGGAGCCGCTACTGAAGACAAGAGGAACAGCCAATTTTGTAGATAAAGAGCGTTTGAAGCACTTAGCTACAGAAAGATCCCTTCAGGTGAAAGTTGAGTTTTCAAGTGTTTTAAGATTGTTTTGGTACTGAATTTGGGAACTTCAGAGTAGCATGTTCTTACCCCTGAGATTCTCTTGTAAACCTTAACTACAGACTGAATCCACCGATTGCAGAGGATTTTGGTAGATTAAGGCTTTCAATGCCAGATAGCCAAGGTTAAACTGGGTATTCGTCATGGCTGGAGGCAGTGGAGATTTCACAACGTAGGGGCAACAAAGTCAAATTTACTCGAAATGGTTAGCAGTCTGGATCGTGAGCTACGTGTTACGCCAAGAGATGAGATAGAGGCCTTAGGAGCCCCTGCCAGTGTGGCATTAACAAAGTCCAATCTGGAGACTAATAGAGCGCAATCAGCACTTTGGTAGTTGATCAGGTGGAATTAGGCGACAGATTTATTTTCTATATGGTCTTTCTTTCTGGGCTAAGATGGATTCTGGTGAAAACAAATGGTGACCCTCACTGAGTATTTCCTTTGTTTTGTTCTATGCTAATGCTTTTGGATCATGACACTGATGAAGAGTTCAAAAGGCACCTTTGGGAATTTAAGGAAAGCATTATTCCCTGCTTCTCATTTCTCCATAACATACCTGGTATTAGGAAGACACTAACTTTGTACTTGAAGATGCTCCTGGAAAATGGATTTTTGCACAAGAACTGAATATTTCGTCGGAAGTCCTCATATGACCTCAGGACCCCTGCTTGACTAGGTTCTTCTTTGTACTCCCATGAGAAACAATGTTAGGCTGGGGAATGGAACAAAAGGTCATTGTTTGCCACCAAGAGTTTACATTTGTAGGGTACTCCCAGTGGGACGCTCATGAGGTATATTTATATTGCATGGTTATTAACTGAAATCATTATTTAGCAAAGTGGAAACATTGCAGAAATTAAATCTCATAAATATTTGCAGACTAGAGCCACTGCTGGATCATTCGACGACAGTACAACTGAATATCACACCAACAATATTGTGGTATACGATGATCAAGGACAGAATACAGAAGCACAAAATATCAAAAGGTAAGTGCACATAGGGCAGTATAGATATACTATCCCTAACTCCACATCTACTTACCTTAAAGATATATGTGCCACATAGGTACAAATATGTGGAGTTAGGTATAGAAAACCTAGATTTACTTACCTGTCAATATATCTCTTAAGATTTTGTCCTCAAATTTCTAGCCCACAGATATTGTGGGTTTACTAATCAGTGACCATCCCTCATTTGACCACATAGCTAAGGATATACTTGTATTTTGGGATAGTTTTGCTGATGCCCAATATTCCTTAACTAATGATGTACCCAGGGCAATCATTTTCATAAAGTGAGAGTAAAGCATGGCAGCACGTGATGTGGTCATCAGAGTTCAGTATGCCATCATTTTAAAATTTAGACTACGATCGGTGGATGCTGACATACTGGCATTCCTACCCCTCATGCCTCGAGGTATTCAAAGAGAAATAAGGGGCCATCCACATAGAAAGAATTTTATGGTGGCAAAGTGTGTGATACACAAATTTGAAAGCCACAATGTACAAGACAGAAATATCTTTCCGACTGATGCAATATGCTTCATGACACACAGCAATTTACAAAGTGGAAGGTGCAGAAGGGAGTCACAATCCTCCTTATGATTCACAATGCTCTTAATGGTTTGAAAAATCTATTGTGGACTCACATCATACATCAAATGACATGATAGACAGCTTCCATAATAGAATGACAGCTGTGGGCATAGATGGGAGCAAATATTGGTCCAGGAGACCATTGCATGCTCCCTAGATGTCCCCTTGCAGCATGCCATTTCTATTTTCTGACTGCATCACCTGTCCTTTTAGTGACAATGAATTCACGCTTACAAGTCAGCTGTCCCTCACAGACCTCCATCCAAAATTTCACAGGCATTCAGTAGAATTGGTAAAATGGAATCCTATCTGTGAGAAATTGAGTTATTAGTTGATAATCACTTTCCTTGTCAGGATAAACCACCAAAGTCACTAAATAAACCTGTGCCTTTTCCTCTGGTAGCTTGGCACAAAAGCAGTCAAGCTTAACTTAGAAGCATCGTGCAAGTTATTTATGTAGCACTTGAACACTAATAAAGTGACAACACAAGAAATATCCTAAACGAATTTAGAAAAAGAAAGTTAATTGTAATAAATAAAATGACAACAAAACCACAAGAATGCAATCATTAGAACAGGAGTTATGAAATGTTAAAGTTTCGGGTAAAAATAGCACCAAAATGTACAAAGAGCCACTCTGTTGCGCTGGACCAGCTCAAAGTCTCAAGTTCACGCCAACCGCAGGTCAGGTACAGGGACCAGGTTCACCCCACTGAAGAGTTACCTTCTCAAGTCTGCACGAGAGGCTGCTGTTTATGTTGGTGGCCAAACTCTTTGAGTCTCTTTTATTCTTGTAAACTCGAATATACACACAACCATTGGGATCATACAGTGACTTTGTATCATAATGGTTGTTGTCTGATGAACCACTTTATGTACACTTCGCCATCTGCACTTTTGATTCACACTTTCACACCTTTATATATATGCATGAATACAATACATGTATGACAGAAACTTGCTTGGACTAGCACTTTATTGATTTATTTTTTTATCAAAGAGTCATGATGAGTGCTCCTCCAATAGTGTATACTTAGTACTGTTGACAACAAATTAAGTCAAAATATCTAATATTTTCGATTGGTGGTTAGAACCCTCTAATTTCCTTATGAGGTTTCTTGATTTGCATGAGTCCCACACAATGTTTTCTATCACTTGATATATATAGTTACCCAGGTCCCGTGGGTGTATTGGTTTGTCCTTGTGATTAATATACGTCTCACTATAGGCATCACACTCAGGTACAAAATTATGGACGGCCTTATGGGCCATGCAAAGTGTCTTAAAAGCAATCAATTTTTTTACAGGAAAGCCAGTGCAACTTACCTAGTGCCTGAGATACTCACTAAAATTTAGGATATTGACTAGCAGACGAGCTGCTGCATTATGAAGGGTTTGTAGCTTGTTTAAAAATTGCTGCTACAAATTCACATAGAGGGCATTACAGTAGTGAATTTGTGATAGTACCAAAGCAACTACCACTGTTTGCTGCAAATCAGGTGGAATGCATGGAAAGATTATCTTTAACATTCTTAAGATGTAAAAACATAAAGAAGTAACCTGATTGATTTAATCTGTAAAGGTCAACTTATCATCAAAGAGCACTCCTAGATTCTTTACCTTTCTGGAAGGGGATGGGAGGGTGCCTAAATCCTGCGGCTGCCACGAGGGGTCCAACAGGAGGCACCATTGCAAAACAGAAGGACTTCAGTTTCTATGGCATTAAGTTTTAGACAATTGCTTTTCATACAGTTTCCAATTTCCATCATACAATTATAGAACTCATACGCTACCTCCTGTTTGTTGCTTGAGATAGAACCAATAATCTGGGTATCATCAGCATATGATCCCATTGAAAACCCAAAACAATGAATAAGTTTGGCTAAAGGCATAGCATACACATTAGACCGCACAAGGGACCCCACAAGGAAGAGAGAATGGCTTGGAGACAAAGGTATTCAAAGTAACAGACTGTTCTCTATCACAAAGAAAAGAATTTAATAGAGCCAGTGCGGATTATTTAATCCTAGGCTCTCTACACAGTACATCAAAACAGCATGATTGACAGTGTTGAGCGCCACCAACAAATCTAGCAAAATGAATGCTGCCTTTTCCCCTCCATAAACTATTGATCTGATCTCATCTGTCACAATAACTAAAACAGACTTCGTACTATGTCCGCCTCTAAAACGAAACTGGGATGAATCCAGGCTATTGTTGTTGTCTAAGAAATCAGTAAGTTCTATATTCATAGCTTTCTCAAGGATTTTAGCTTGCAGGGGCAATCGGGAAGTAGCTACTTACGTTGTGTGGATTAAGTGACGTTTTTTGATTAATGGCAACTCAGAGCCTTTTTCCATGGTTTAGGAAAATGTACTATCCTAATAATGCTGTTAAGGAACTCCGTAAAATGCATAGTTACGATCTCTGGTGTAAGTTGCAAAATTCTAGGGGGCAAGGATCTGAAAGAGCACCTGATTTATTTGTTCTAATTAAATTTTGCACCTGTTCCACTGTAGGGGATGAATTCCCTTAGTATCACTTTGCCCGTTAATTGAGGCTTCTAGATTAGAAGATGACATTTTATTGATCTGAATATTTGAAGAAAGCTCATGGAATACAACATTAACTTTTGCTTGGAAAAAGTTTGCAAGGTTCTCATAGAAGGTTTGATTCAAACCTTTAGTATTGTTATTAGTTGAGTTATAGAAGGCTTTAACCATTAAAAAGTTCTTTAACAACATTTTTAACTGATTTAATCTTTGCAGAAAATAGGTCGATTTTTCAACCAGAATCATAGCTTTTTACTCCCTGATAAACTGCTTATGTTTACTCCACTCGAAAGGGGCATAGTTTTTTCGCCATTTTTGTTTCCCCCTATGGCACAGTTGTTTCTGAGATCTTAATTTATTGAGTAACATGGAGCTGAAGGTTTGTTTCTGTGGCTCTTTTGTGTTTCTATAGGGCCCAACAGACCAGCCGCCTTGTGAATCCAGTCAACATAATTAGAGGCAGTCAGGTCCAATTCATGAGCTAGTTGGGGGTGTTTTAGATAATATTGAGTTAAATCTGTCTGATTCAATCTTATGCCAAGCAAGACATTTATACATTTGCACAGAAAAGATATATGGTAGTGATTTATTTGAAACCTTAAGTTTAAATATGACAGCTTGATGGTCTGACCAGGAAAACAGTAACGTGGAGTCAAAATTAAGAAATTAATTATTTGAGAAAATGCCATCAAGTGTATGACTTGCTGAATGGGAAGCACCAACAACCAACTGGGTAATGCCAAAACTCATATTATCTACCAAGTGCTCAGCGCCTTCATCATCAGATGATTCTAAGGGAAAAATAAAATCTCCTAATATTGTAAAATTAGATAAGTACAAAAAAGGCTTCATTAACGCACTAACTACCTGTGCATAATTAATTCTTGGGCCAGGTGGGCAATAAATTAAAAGGTTGTTAAATGTATGATTCTTAGATAAATCAATTAAAAACAATAATGCCTCACAAAATGAGGAAGCTACAGACTGGAAAATAGCCTGCAAATAGTCACAGTAAATAACAGCTAGACCACCCCCTCATTTATGCATGCAGCCATGTCTAAAGATGGAATAGCCTGAAGGAATGGCTAAAACCAGGCCAGGACCAGAGGCAGAGTCAGTCAACGTTTCCTTGACAAATACTATCTCTGGTGACTGATTGTCAATAAAATCAAAAAATTTGTCTTTTTAAAATCAAGGATCTAGTGTTAATAAGAACACAAGTCGAGTGAAGTTCTGTTTTTATAGATTCTGCTTTATCGACACCTAGTGTAGTTTCACATGTAGGAAGATTGACGTTAGCCCAATTGTATGTTACAGTGAATTTGCAGCTGTTACACGCTAACTTGCATTTACCCGTTACAATGCTTGAGTCAATCGGTTTACATGAAATATTCTTACGTACTTTATTAAATAAAGAGAAGGACATCTTTTGAGTAATAACGTCTGACCAGGGTTCTGGCACTAGGCAAGTTCGGGAGCTAACTGGCGCTGACTGAATTGGTTCAGCAGCAACACAATCTTTGCAAGAGAGGCTCAGCCCATCGGAAATAGTGCAAGTCTGTTAAATAATTCAGTGGAATGCCTGAAACCTTACACCACTCACATTTAGCATGTGCCGCTCTCCAGCATCATGCATGATCTGAATGCCAAGATACCAGAACCCTATGTTTTTAATTTGATACCCACATCCAGGTAGTTCCCTTCTTCTACTCTTTTGAGCCCTCACAATGGAAACAATCTTCACTAGTCATAGTTGATGCATACACTTAATTTCTCCCCATATCTAGATAGTATTGGCCAGGATTGCACTTAGCCTTTAAATATATGAGTATACACAGAAACAATGTGTTTTGCATTTCCAATTTTTATACCCGTGTCTTGGAGGGCAATATTTTGGCAACTCAGAGTTCTAGTGCATTTGAAAATAATAGAGGTGCGAGCTGAGCACCCCTGCTTCATTCCTCTTTCTAGTGTTCAGTTTTCTGAGGTCTTGTATCCTGTGTAAACCCTGGTTGTGTGCTTTTCGTACTGCTAGCCAAAAACTGTGTGAGTGATCCTTTTAAAGTCACAGGATGGAGAAATCAAAATGTATTGCAATATAAAACTAAACTCGAATGAGGAAGAAAATATTTGTCTTTTTGCGTTTAGTTTATTAGATAAAATCATCTTATGAAAACATTTTTGATCATATTTAGTCTAATTTTAAATGGATTACTTACTCGCTTCCTTTAAATCTTGCAATCATCTCATACATTGTCTATTATAATAGGATGTGAGTTTTAATCTTTCGTTAAAACAAAAATCTTAGCATTTTTTTTAATCGTACTGTGTCATGTACAGTTTACTTATTTGAAGTTTATGCTTCTGCTGACATCAAATCCAATGAACTCTGGACAGGTATAGATGAATACGACTAAAACAATTACATTGTTTCAACTATTAATTATCACTCTCCTGGATATGTAGGCTTCCAAAATAAATCAATTGTCGCTCATCTCACATCTTGTACAGTTTCAGAGGAATGACAACTATGAAAAAATCACATAGACCCGCTAAATACATTTTTAATTATTATTTATATATCTACATATATTTACATGCTGAATTGAATTATTATGACATCCATCACATGCATGCTCACATGACTACTATTTTTACTTTGTCCAAAATCTAAATTTGAATTGATATCAGCCTATTGAGCTATTCTGCTAAGCCTTGAAAGAAATGTGATCATTTATAATACTTTTCCAAACTTGTTCAAAAGTGCCTATTTCACCAACTATTTATTGAGAACACATTAGGTTTCTTTTTTTTTATCAAAGTATGTACAAGTGATATAAATATGTTGTTCACAAGGTATTAACTTATGGGATGGTCATTTAGACCTTCAATACAACGGTGTTTGATGCCTTGGAACACTAACTCAATACTTGCTCTCTCCTTTTGATTCTTTGTATTATAATATGACTTGTATTATGAAGAAGACTGAAATGTGTCTGAACTTCCCTCCTGTTACCTCCAGTAAGTCCCACACAGCAGGATTGCTAAGAGGTCTTTGGAGGCCACACTCTCTTCCTCCACCACTCTGTAAACGTGGCTCTACCTGTGGTGCACTACTGGTTGGGGGATGAAGTCCACTTTAGTCTTCAGGGACATTAGGGACCAGGAAGCCCTCCTGCTGCCTCTTGTAAGTCCTACACACTGGGATTCCTGAGAGATCAATGATGTCACTGACCATGTCATGAATGGTGTAGTATGTGAGATCATAAGCAGTGCATTGTGGGGCGCAAGTTATAGTTAGCTTAGCTAATTCTCTGGTTTTGTACAAGTGAAATGTTAGCCTAACTATAACGTCCCTGTAACCTTTGATTTTTTTCAGTGAATTTGAACGTTTTTTTCTTTAATTCTATTTGCTAACTATAACATCCCTGTAACCTTCAGTTTTTTTCAGCGAATATATATATATATATAGGGTAATTATAATACAGATATACTCACTGAGTCAGCCATCTCCACACAACTGAAACCGCAAGAATTCAGAGTTATTATGGAATTTAGCAAACAGCATAAGGAAATACGCAGTATCTTAAAACGCAATTGGCCTTTGTGTTAGATGACCCCATAATAGGAACCTCTCTACCGAGCAACATTTCAATCACGCATAGTAGGGCACCCTCCATGCGAGATAAATTGGTCAAGACAAGCCCAGAGATAATAGAAAGCTGCAGCTGGCTAGCAACACATAAAGGGTTTTTAAGTGCAAAGTATGCAAAGCATGCCGACATGGGGTCAACACAACAACATACATAACCCCTTTTAGTCCTAAGAAGCACAAGATTCAGAAACGTTTAACCTGCAAAACAGAATTTGTAGTTTATGTCCTGATATGTCCGTGTGGCTTACAATACATCGGGAGTAGAAAACTCCAAGCCCACAAGCGCATTTTACAGCATTTACGAGCAATCAACAATCAGGACAATACATACCCTGTTGCAAGACACTTCAGGGACTGGCACAACTCAAAAGCGAAGACCTAAAATTTTTCCTCATAGATTCAGTGCCTGCGAGTAGAAGAGGAGGCAACAGGGAGGAAAACTTATGCAGGTTAGAAACTAGATACATTCTAGAAATGGATTGAAACAGCCAGGAGGACTTAACATTACAGATGACTTACACACCTGCATCTAGATTATGGCACAGCAACATCAGATGAGAGAAAATGAATATCACCGCTGCTACAGATTCTAAATTATGAAATACAACTTATTAACTTTTGTATCAGAAGTTTTAAGTTATTTATATATTTATATATTGTGAGAAGTTGGCCTGGTATATGCTGTTCACTAATTAAAGAGGACACCTTGCACCAGTCCATTTCGACTCTTATGGTAAGTAGGTTTAAGACAACCTTTATAGAAAGCTATCCTAGTGGTAGCTCTGGAGAGCAGCCTTCAGGCTAAGTCTTGGAGGAATGTAAAGCAGCTTGTTTTACCACACAATCTCTTGAATCACCAAATGAAAAGACACCACACAGGTATATATATCAAATATATATGTATTTATTAATAAACAACTCTCTACTAATCTCTTTATGAGATTAGAAGCCAGGAACATATGTACAAGTCAATGTTTTATCAAAATAAGTTAGCACAAGTAAATATCACAATCTTATCTTGGCTAGACCGTGGTCTAGAGCATTTAGAATCGAGGGACCCCAAAGAACCACCCCAGGTAGTTGTAGGAGACCCACAGGGGACGGACGCGGTGTTTAGACACTGGTGCGAGTCCTGTACGAGTCTATGCGAGAGAACGCGATTGAGTTATCAATGTTACAGGTCCCGGGCGTGTTCGAGGCGAACACACCGATCGGTCAGTACGAGTCGAAGGACGCGGATACTGATAGAGTTACAAGGAGTTGGACGCGATGTGTCTAACACAGACGCGAGCCTCTGTACGAGCCAGTGCGATAATTGCACAGGGAAAATAGGAGTTTTAGGGCACTTCTAGGGTAGCTACAAGCAAGCCACTTACAGGGTAAGTAGTTCTAGGGCCCACACTCCATAGGAGCACCGTAGTGCTGAAGTTACCTCACCCAGGGAGCCGGGTGCATAGGTGTCCTTGGTGTCGGGTTGCGGCGTCGTGCTCTGGGAACCAATGAAGACTTGCTGCTTGCGATGACAGAAGAAGTGTCCGTTGGAATCCAAGCCTGGATTTGGAAGGAGGAAGACCTGAAAGCAGAGGGGACAGTGTTCACAGTCACTTGGCAGTGACTCTGGGCAAGGAAGATTAATGCCCACCGTCGTCGACAGCTTCGGGTCGTTCACAGGTGCCTTGACTCTTCGACCACGTGGTCCAGGCAGCATCGATGATGACCAGGAACTGGATTCAGTGTGTCCCACGAAGTTTGCAGCTTACTGAGGTGTCGGCGACTGATTGGAGCCAACAAGCCTTGGTAGCAGCAAGTCTCGTGGTGATGAGGAAAAGTCAATGGTGCAGACCAGCAAGGTCTGAGGGACTTACCCAGCAAGGGTAGGTCAGGGCAGGCCTGGAGAAACCAGGGGAGCCCTTTTGTTTCATAGGAAAGTCTTCTGGGGACCCACAAGCCGGCTGGCAAGGGATCGCAAAGACACCTTGGGAGGATCCACTCAACAGGGGCCCACGGTCACTCGGGACGGTGTAGGCCTCTGAATTCGGGAGGGATCTCTGCTAGAGGCTAAGATCACACGTGGTCCAAAGCACAAGTTCGTAGAATGTCGTTGAGGGGCTGCACTCGACAATAGTGCACGGCACCCAGGGGCTGCGGTTCCTCATCGCTCGTGGGGTCCACTTGCTTCAGCTTTGCTGGGGACTCACGATGGCCTTGGAGAAGTCAGGAAATCCTCTTCCTGGGCTGCAGGGACTTCGGCTCCAGCGGGAGCGGCATAGTTTGCGACCGTCGTTGTAGTTTTTGGTGCCTGCCAAGCAGGGGAGTCACTCCTTGACTCCAAGGGAGATTCTTCAGTCTTCCAAAGGTAGTGGAACGTCGAAGGTCCAGGATTCTTTGTAGAGTGTCATCCAGGGAGATCTGGGTTGCAATGCACAGGTTCCCCACTTATACTAAAAAGAAGGGAGGGACTAGCTCTATGACCCCACCTATGGGAGGGTCAGGGAGTGGGTGGCTACACCCACTTCCCTTGTCAAGTTTCGCACCAGAGCAGGGGCAGGTAGCCCCTGAGCCGGTTTGAACTGGGTATGCACAGAGGAGCCTTCTGCTCCCCCAGTGCAGGACTTCAAAGCACTCTAAGAGTGCACCCACCCAGCCCCAATACACTAAACCCTGTCTGGGAGGTGGTCACACCCCCTTGCGACAGGATATCTATTGTTGGGCTTCCTCCACTGTGAGTTTCGGTCATCAGCAGGAGGGCAGCCCAGTGTCTGTGACTGGTGGCATCCATCTTGTGATGCCAGGGCTCTGGAAAGAAGTTACCTGTAAGGCCGGTGTGTACATGTCTCTCCTCTAGAAGGGTGGAATGCTACTCCCTGCCGCCAGAACTGGCGGGGGGTAGTATTCCAAGATGTTTGACACCAAACACGACATGTTTCCGTGCAGCCATCCCAAAGTTAGCATTTAACGCGAGGTTATAATGCGCTTAAGAGTATATGGTCAGGCTGCACTACAAACAGCATCAGAGAAGGGTCTCTGAACGCTGCAGAGGGGCTCTGCTCACGCAGGGACACCCTCCCACATAAGAACCCAGCACTCTGCCTTCAGGATTGATAAGGCCTGCCATAGGAGTGACTTATAGGTTTGTATGTGTGTATGTATGTAGTGGTACAGGTAGCCCATACCACAGTAAGGGGTGCATGCACCACCTTACCCAGGCTGCAGTAGCAGACCTGTGGTGTCAGATTTAGTCTGCTTCCCAGGGGTGGCATAATACATGCTTCAGCCCCTGGTAGGCCTGTGAAGTACCTATGCCCTTGGCACCTAAGGTACCATATACTAGGTACTCATAAGGTACCACAGTATCCAATCACTAGTGCACCTAGAGTGCACTCCAAGTCGTTTAGAGAGAACAGAGAGGCTGGGGCCCTGATTAGCAGGGACCCAGCCCGACTATAGCCAGAAACCAGTGTAAACATCAGAAAAAAGTGGGGGCAACATAAGAGGCAGATCCTACTCTCCTACATATATATTTATATATTTATAGAGCCTGATATAAATCATCTGTATATACAAAATAGACACCTACTATTTAGATCAACTACAGCCTAGTAGGGCAACTATACTAATTATGGAATATATAATTCACCCACGAAAAGTCAATTGACTCTGACAAAACACTACATCTAATAAACGAGACCCACTACTTTGCAAACCGGGACATAAGAGTTCCTAGGGTATTTAAACTAGCATAATAGGCTTAAATAAGATGATACAAATTTTAACATTGAAATCAAGATTGTCTAAATTTTAAAGAGTTGAAACAAACACCATTTAGCTGATAAGCGGTCAATGACAAACAGCTTTAAACTAAGTCACGCACATCCGCATTCAACATATCAGCACACCTTTTTACTCACGCACATTTAGCACTAATAACACTTCTTAAGGGTCATGACAATTGGTATTATATAAGAACTTTGATTTACATAAAATAAGCATGCCATGGTCTTTTTAATTATTTGCATTTATGTAAAAACTGGTACAATGACAAAGGTGTTTATTTAAGAGGAGGACAAAGCAATTATAAGACGAAGCGATACAATTATTTGTTTGCAATTAAGCACAATATATGTAAGACGTCATCCAGTGTCTGAAAAAGCATATTAGCATGAAGAACAAAAATATTATACATTTATGTGCCTATTTTTTTACAACTGTACTACATGTGATTTGCTAATTTTAAACTGCAAAACGCTCGCTGCTAATTTTATTGTCACTGTGTTTATAAAATATTTTACTAAGTCATTTTAAACAAGCAAATTCACCATGAGAAAGCATGACGTTTTCTGTAAACTCACGTAATGCACATTGTCAATTTAAAAAGAAAAAAAGTATACCGCAACGTTGTCATGTGATCAAGGCCCTTGTGAGTTGAAACGCGTAATGGCGGCATCCAAATAAAGATTTGACGAACACTGTATTTGTGGTCCGTGTCTGTGGTTTTGGATCAATCCGAAGAACTGGCGGAAAGTGGAATATATGTGTATATATATATATATATTCACTGAAAAAACCATAGGTTTCAGGGACGTTATAGTTACTTGCACATTTCACTCGTACAAAACCATAGAAATTGGTCCCGTTATAGTTAGTTGAGCTTAACTATAACTCACGCCCCCACAATGCACTGCTGATGACGTCACATATTACATCATTCATGACATGGTCAGTGACATCACTGATGACATCACTGATGACATCTCAAATGACATCACTGATGACATCATCCACGTGACAATCTGATGCACCTTCTCATACCTTAATAAAACATTTGATACACCAATTCTAAAATACAGACTACCATTTTCAAACAATACAGACACCAATACCAGTTACTACATACGCACGCACTGATTCCTAGGTCTACACACACATCCACTCATTCACCCATAAAGTCACTCATACATGCAGTGACTCATCAATACAACACTATTATAGGCACTCATACACCTATACAAACACTCACACACCGCCACTCATCCAGAGTTACTCACACATCTAGTCAGTCATGCAAAGAATCAATCACACTTCTATTTGCTCAGCTGTACAGTTATACACACACAACCTCACTTATTCATAGTGATATTAACATATACTTACTCTCTTATACAATCACTGATACAAGTACACACTCATCCATACAGCACTCTCACAATCACTGACTCTCACGTATAGTCATTTATATACTCCAACTCTCCTCATGTACTGCGCTTTTACAAATGTAGTTACTTGGACATGTAGCACTGAGATATCCATTCACTCACCAACACACCCATACACACACTCACCCACCCATACAGCTGTTTCCACATGCACTCTTGAACCCATACACCCAGTGAATAAAGAACTCACACATCTATGCACAAAGTCACACACCTCCCACCCACTCACACACACACTCAGTCACCCATACAAATACTCAGGCAACCAATCAATAACCCATATAGACACTCATGTAGCTACTCATCAACCAATGCAGCAGCTTACACAGCAATAGACAGACTGATACAGACATTCACACAGTTTAGTCACTAACCCATGAATTCAGTAAGAGACATTTAATCACTCACTTATACAGTCAGTCACACACCTACTAAATCCTCCATCCACACACTTATACAGCCACTCATTCTACAATATACCTTGGCCAATATATTTATAAAACATATTTAAACTTTACAGAAACACACAGTCACTGGATGATGTCATCAGTGATGTCATTTGAGATGTCATCAGTAATGTCATCAGTGATGTCACTGACCATGTCATGAATGATGTAATATGTGACGTCATCAGCAGTGCATTGTGGGGGTGTGAGTTATAGTTAGCTCAACTAACTATAACAGCCGAATTTCTATAATTTTGTACGAGTGAAATGTGCAAGTAACTATAACGTCTCTGAAACCTATGGTTTTTTCAGTGAATTTCAAAGGTTTTTAACATGATAATTTGTAACTATAACGTCCCTGAAACCTATAATGTTCATTAAACCTATCTGCTGAGCGATCCAAAAACAAGCTGGTGCTTGTAGTGTTATGGACAGTGGACGCAACCATGTTACCTCAGGCAGTGGGGAAGATCTCGGTCATGAACCTGTGTCGTTGCCCCTGTAAGCGGAAGCGCAGTGGCTGGTCCAACGTACGCCACTCCAGCGTAGAAGTGTGAATAAATAGGCTGGGGTTCTGGGTGTGGTTCACTTGTGTGAAAGCCAACGCGTCTGCCAGAGCGGCAACCCTCACCCTGCCACGTGGCTGCCGCCATGACCGCGGGCCTCCCGACACAAGCCCCCTGCGAACACAGCGGCACAGGACTGCACAGTTATGTCTGCACAGACTACTGCCTTCGATCTACACTGCGTGACAGCAGGGCTCACAATTCAGATTGAGTCACGATTCCAGATGACGGAGTCCAGTAGGCATGATACATTGCTCCCAGTGCGGCCCGCCCAGACCACACATCATCGCAGGCTGCGTACACGCTGAGCGCCAGAGGTACCACTAACTCAGTGCATCACAAGTAAACACCACGTGGCCTTATTAAGGCAAAATTCATTAAACAAAAGACATTGCTACCAGTGCGGCCCACAGGGACCACGCATCATCGCAGGATGCGCACACGCTGAGTGCTTCAGGTGCCACTAGCTCACTGCACCATAAGTCATCGCCACGTACCCTTAAACCTACATAATATCCTTTAGTATCCTTGCTTCAAGAACTTTTTTTATATCAATTATAGTTTTAGTACAATGAGCAAATTCATCTTGCAAGTCCAAAGGAACACTGAATGGCAGTCTACACTGCGGACAGCAGAGCTCACAATTTGAATTCAGTCTTGATTTATTAATTGCAGACAGAATTGTACTCTATGTCGTTGAATTTTCTCAAGAGGAAGAGACAAAAGCTTTCCTCGATGTCTGTGCTGACTACTGCCTTCGATCCACACCTGCGGACAGCAAGGCTCACAATTCAGATGGAGTTGCGATTGCAGATGACGCAGTCCAGTAGGCAACAGACATTGCTACCAGTGCGGCCCCTCCCGGACCACGCATCCTCGCTAGCTGTGCACACGCGGAATGCTTCTGATGCTCCTACCTCAGTCCACCACAACTGATGGATCCTTTATGACAGAATATTTTGTGTATGATTTCAGATCTGGTGCCCCTAACTTAGTGTAGCACAAGTCATGGACCCTTTATGATTGAATCTTTGTGTGTGATCTGATGATTACTGTTGTACTTGTTACCAGCACCAACCATTCCCGGAGGGCTGGCTTACACTCACCCCACACGCATCCAGCACAGACGTCACTGGACATGTGACCCTGGTAATAAAAAGGAGTCGAGTGCACGTGCTCGTATCCAGTTCCACTATCTATCTGTGTCCGTGTGTTCATTATGTATGCAACATGCTGCCCCTGGGCCCTACCACATTACATTGTGCTCTGGACAGCGTATGCAACCAACTTACCTTTGACAGTGGGAGAAAACTTTGGATATGTAACTTTGTCTCGTCATTGTACAAGTACATACGTAGAGACTGGATGATTAGAGTACTGCAAGGAGAGTGTATAGTGAATTTATAAGTGCGTGGGGATTGGCGGAGTGATTGTATAAGTACATATGTTGGCGCACCCTAACTCCGACAACGAGCTTGTTCTCTAATTGGCAGCCCTCCATCTCCCAAAAACTGAAATTTGGATTTTGCAAGGCCCAAGTATTGCTACCGCTGCAATACTCCACTGAATGTGCAATAAACATTCACACACACACAGATGTGTCATGTCCACCATCTTTCTTGTGTGGAACTATGGATGAATGTAGGGTCAGTGATTCCCCGTACCTTCCATGTTGGCCATGTTCAGGGACTTGGCTCACAGAGTGACACATTGACGCTTGCGACCCGGGTGACGGCAGCACTACAACAAGAACACCGGCATGCCAGTGTTGTAAGATTTTGTAAGCATTCTCTAGCCCAAAGACAACCAAAAAGTAGCCCAAACTAGCCCAATATTGCTACTTTAAGGAAGGAGGGGCAGGGACATCGACAGCAGGCAGTGAATGGATTGAATTGATGTTGCAGCAGGCTGCCAAGTAAATATTTGTCTAATAAAGCACTTTAACATACTAGTTTGCTGGAGCGCTGTATATATATTTATAATCTGGCACCTAGCACAAACCTAAATTTTACCGCACAACCGAGAAAAATATAGCACAATTGTGCGTGATCTAGCCCAAACTGGCAACAGTGCCGCATCAGTTGATTCCTCATACAGCTCACGATATGGAGCCACGCCCATAGCTCCGGAGTAATTCTTCACAGCCTCAGGCAGAACTGGCATACGCCAGGCCAGCCCACTCCGCTTACGCTACAGGGAAGGACAACAACGCTATATGGCCCAGATTTTCATTGCAGTGATCTGCTGGTCACACCCTAGTTGTCAGTATGCCACAGCCACTCCCTCACGGCTAGTATACACCCACACCACACCCATCCAGCACAGGCGCCACAGGACACGTGACCCTGCCAATAAAAATGACGGGGCGCACGTGCTCGACGCCATTTCAGAGTTGCTCACACCGGATGCACTGCGGCCGGCACAGGCACACCGGCACGGGACGGTGACTTTCGGTCCACTGAGGCACGGGTACCGTAACTGCTGAGCGGGTGTACAGCCTGCGGTGATGGCCCGTTCCGTCGGTCTGGACTGCTCAGGTTTTGTGTGCCCTGCTGACCGCAGTGTAGGCCTGAGCCACCGAACAGGAGGCCTACCTCCACGTGTGTGGCCTCACTGTTCACTGAGTTAGTGGCACTGCAAGGACTGAGTGGGTGTGCAACCCGCGATGATGATAGGTGCACTCAGTATGTCCTCTGGGATGGCAAAATCAAGACGCAGCACCAAATGTGAGACCTGTTGATGCCTGCGGAGCGGGACTGCATGATGTGGAGGGTGCCCTGTCCGCGAAAAGGTGAGCAGTGAGGCCTGGATGCGAGCGGTGGGCAAACACGCCTGGGAGGCGGGAGTGGATCACACAAAGGCGGCACAGCGATTTAGGCGTACGCAATCGTATATACTCTCCCATTACTAATTCTGTACTATATTTAGATGTGGGAGCTTGAGGGCTCCACTCAGGTCCCGGCACGTGGTTGGAGACACAGCACTCACTGTCCCTCTTCATCTCTTCCCTTTCTCTCCTTTACACTCTTTCTCTCTCTCTTCTTCTCTCACTCTTTCTCTTTGTCTTCCTCTCACTCTTTCTTTCTTTTTCTCTCTCTCTTCCTGTCACTCCCACTGTTTCTCTCTTTCTCTCTGTCTTCCTCTCTACTCCTTTCTTTTTCTCTCTGTCTTCCTCTCACTCTTTCTTTCTCTCTCTATCTCTCTCCTTTGATGGACGCATGACGCACAATCTTATCTTGCTTTTTGTCTTGCAGACCTGCAATGAAGCGTGGCCATCCTGCAATCAACACTCAACCTGAATTGTGAGCTCCGCTCTCCGCGTACACAACGGGTGAGGAGGTTTCTTCAGCATGTGGTGGACCCTCTTCGACACACGCCGGTGGTGTGAAGGTGAGCAGAGAGGCTTGTTTGTGCAGTGGCGGGCAGTCACCTCCGGGCAGTGGGAGTGGATGGGGTGCAGCAGCCTGGGGCGCAGCGGCACGCAGTCATCTCCGGGCAGTGGGAGTGCATGGGTGCAGCAGCCTGGGCGCAGCGCAGCTGTCATACACCTCTGGGCAGTGGAGTGGATGGAGTGCAGCAGCCTGGGTGTAAAGCAGCGGGTAGACACCTCTAGGCAGTGGAAGTGAATGGGGTACACTAGCCTGGATACACAAAGGCGTGGACAGCAATTTAGGCATACGCAGTTGTATGTACTCATCCATTACTGATTCCATTTTTATGTTTCAGATGACTAAGCTTGAGGGCTGCCCTATATCCCGGCACGTGGTTGGAGACACACCGGTGACAGAAAGGTGAGCTGTGAGGATTTTCTCCACAGTGTCAACACTCACTCTCCCTCTCCTTCTCTTCCTTTCTGTCACACACACTCTTTCTCTCTCTCTCACTCTCTATCTCTCTTCCTTTCTCTCTCTCACACTCTTTCTCTCTTTCTCTGTCCTCTTCCTCTCTCTCTTATTCTTTCTTTCTCTCTCTTCCTCTCTCACTCTTTCTCTCTCTCCTCCTCTCTCTCACACTGTTTCTCTCTCTCTTCCTCTCTCTCATACTGTTTCTCTCTTTCTCTTCCCTTGTATCTCTACTCTTTCTCTCTTTCTCTGTCTTCCTCTCTCTCACACTTTCTCTCTTCCTCACTCTCACTCTTCTCTCTTCCTTTCTCTCACTCTTTTTCTCTCTCTCACTCTTTCTCTCTATCTTCCTCTCTCTCACTCTTTCTAACTCTTTCTGTCTCTCACTGTTCTCTCTCTCTCTTCGTCTCTCTCACTCTCTCTCTCTCTGTCTTCCTCTCACTCTTTCTTTCTTTTTCTCTCTTTCTTCCTATCACTCCCACTGTTTCTCTCTTTCTCTCTGTCTTCCTCTCACTCCTTCTTTCTTTTTCTCTCTGTCTTCCTCTCACTCTTTCTTTCTCTCTCTCTCTCTTCTCTCTCCTTTGATGGACGAATGACGCACAATCCTATCTTGCTTTTTTATCTAACAGGCTGTGATTCACGAATCGACGTCCCCCCCACCACCACAGCTGAACGCGTGTACAAACTGCGATGATGCATGACCATCCTGACAACGCCGTGACAAAGCTTGCTTCCAGCACGTGGTGCACCCTCTTACACACACGCCGGTGGCGGAAGGTGAGCAGAGATACTTCTTCCTGCAGCAGCGGGCAGTAACCCTGGGCGGTGGGAGTGCATGAGTAAGCAGCAGCCTGGGCGCACAAGAGCGCACAGACACCTCCGAGCAGTGGGAGGGATGGGCTGCAGCAGCCTGAGTGCGCATTGCCGAAACAGATAATTAGGCATGTGCAGTTGTATGTACTCTGCAATTACTAATTCTATACTATCTTTCAGATCACTAAACCTATGGGTGCACTATGTCCCGGCACGTGGTTGGAGACACACAGGAGGCACACAGGTAAGCTGCGAAGATTTTCTCCAGTGTCAACACTCCCTCTCCATCTCTTCCTTTCTCTCCTCACACTTTCTCTGTTTCTCTGTCTGTTCCGCTCTCTCATTCTTTCTTTCTCTCTCTCTCCTCTCTCTCTCACTCTTTCTCTCTTTCTCTCTACCTCTCTCTCACACTGTTTCTCTCTCTCTCTTCCTTGTATCTTACTCTCTCTCTCTCACTCTTTCTCTTTCTCTGTCTTTGTCTGTCTTCCTCTCTCTCACTCTTTCTCTCTTCTTTCTCTCTCTCACTCTTTCTCTATTTCTTTGTCTTCCTCTCTCTTGCACTCTTTCCTTGTTTCTCTCTTTCTCCCTCACTCTTCCTCTCTTCTCTTCTTTCTCCTTGCTGGACGCATGACGCACCATCTTATCTTTCTTTTGTCTTACAGGTTTAGGGTAGTGCAGTGGTGTTTGGGTAGTGTAGAGGGTCGTGCTGGGGGTAGCGTTTACGGTTTAGGGTAGTGCAGTGGTGTTTCTGTAGTTTAGGGGTCATGCTGGGGATAGTGTTTTAGGGTTTAAGGTAGTGCAGTGGTGTTTCTGTAGTGTAGGGGTCGTGCTGGCAGTAGTGGCTTAGTGTTTAGTTATGCAGTGCAGTGGTGTTTGGGTAGTATAGGGGGTCGTGCTGGGGTAATGTTTTAGGGTTTAGGGTAGTGCAGTGGTGTTTCTGTAGTGTAGGGGGTCGTGCTGGGGGTAGTGTTTTAGGGTTTAAGGTAGTGCAGTGGTGTTTCTGTAGTGTAGGGGTCGTGCTGGCAGTAGTGGTTTAGTGTTTAGTTAGGTAGTGCAGTGGTGTTTGAGTTGTGTAGAGGGTCGTGCCGACAGACTGACTTCACAGAGCTCCGAGCCAACGGACTG